>OX637405.1:31769634-32333634 GCA_951799425.1 Ilex aquifolium
ATTGTGACTAATCGTATGTAATAAATTTGGTAGTTGTGTTTGGGGAAATAAATAAACAAAAACCAAAATCTGTGCTACTGTACATACTTCTCTCTACTAAACACTCCCTCCAAATGATTATGTCACACACTTCTGTTGAGTTTTTGTTGTTTTCCTAGAAAGAGCACATATTTACTCCCTACAACTAGTGTTCTTAAACCAACCAATTATTCGGGATCAACTTGGACTTGGATTATTTTTTGTCTCACTTAAATTCGTTCAATTTCTTATACAAGTTTATGAGCAGAATTTTAGGTTTGTTTTAATACGAGTTAAGCATAAGCTATTTGGTTAGATCATATAAGCATGGCATTTTTTTTTCTATATGGATTCAGTTTATGTACCTCTTCCAACTATATGTGGTCTATCAACAACACACTCATACCCATTTTGACGCACGTGAATTTGAGCATAAATCATAATCATTATTATCATATTATAGTCTCATTAACATTTTCAATAAAAAAATTTGAATAAATAAGTAAATAATTAGTCAAATACAAAGAAAGAATTGAACTACAATAGAATTGGAACAATAGAAAATTCAACAAACATGTATAAAATAATTGAACAAATCTGATTAAAAAAAATTGAACAAATAAACTGTTAATCAAACAAAGCAAGAATAAATTGAATAACAAAATTGTCGAACAATAACAAATATTAAAAATTGGTGAACAAATTAGAGTGATTGGTGAATATCGACAGAAGAAGCAAAAACAGAGATCGTTGATAACAGACAAATCGAATTGAAGGTTGATATATGCCTTAGTGGACGAATTAGGACAGATTGTCCATGGCAGAGAGGTCGCCCATGGCAGCGACGTCAATGGCAGAGAGACTGAAGAAGATGATCTCTAAAGAAGACATACATGGGAAGAATTGACCGTCATGTGAGGGATAAATGTTGCGAAAGAATTGGAAAGTGGTCGATGGCTTAGGGTAAATATGTTCAATTGATCAATTTTTACATAGGAAAGCATTTCTTCGGTGAATTGTAATTAAAATTTCTTTTAATTTTACATACAAATTATTTTGTGGCGAAAACAGACAAAAATATTTTTAAAAAAATTAAAATTATTTTATTAGCTATGGCCTACAGTGTCCTAGTTTCCAAATCCTTATTTCTTAATGCCCTTTGTCAGTTTTTTTTTTTGTCAATTTAAAATCAAGCTGATGTTGTTGCTTTTTATATAACCATGCAATTGAGTGATGGTGCACTGATCCAGTGGTAATTACTGGAGCCATGCAGGGTTTGAATCCCATATAAGTGATAGAGAATGAAAAAGTCTTACTCCAAGAAATTATTCAATAGAATTGAATCCTCTGCTTTAGCAAAATCTTCATTGAGCTCACAAATTGTTGTTGTTGTGGCAGATTTGATCTCACTGTCACATCCAACAGCTTGCTTGCATTTTATTGCTACGTGTGTTTCCGTGGATGGCAAAAATAACCTTATTGCTACAATTCGTGATGTTTTCAATCAAATTTACAAATTGGAAATCAGCAAAAAAAAAAAAAAAAAAATTGCAAACAAATGATACTTTTGGATTAGTTGCATAGAGCAGGAAGTTGTGGTCCTGAGCTTCAAATTCAGAAGTTTTCCGAACAGTGCCGTAACTGATAGAAGAGGCAGACAAACCAAGTTATCGTGACAGGTCCCCAAACCAACCATTCAATTAGAGGTAGCTGAGAGGTGTACCTGTCAAAGGCATCTGTTATAAAACCCTATAGTCTTTCATCTGGTGTACTAGATTAAAGTGACATAGTTCGAGTACTTCCAAATTAAGATGGAAAATAAATGGTTTGAGTTGCTGATTAAGGTGAAAAAAATCGTGTGGGCGTGATTAATTGCACCGAAATAACTTTTGGAAATGAAACACCACCCATTCTAATGCTAGAGTTTTGGCACAACATGAGCCATCACACCAAGTTAAAATCATTCCCTTCAACCAAAGGTGGACAATATGAATATGAAGACAATGGATGGATGGGAAGGTTTGATTCTAAAGTTGGGACTGGGGCATGTCAAGACGGCCAGGGTGGGTTCAGTTACTTCATTTGCTTACTCAATTGAATGCAACATTAATGATAAAGTCAATTATTGCAGCCATTGTCTGGGTGCCTTGGTGAGCTTATAAGTTATATGACATGCCACATCTAACCAAAGGTGTGCCAAATTAGATGATTTACACCCGAATAATGTGTACATATAAAAATTTAACTAGGTACAAAAATCAATTTACTGGCATGGGAGCATAACTTCATCATATAAATTGGTTCGTTATAGTTAGATTATCGGTTAAGTGTATAGATTACCATTGTTATTTGGCAAGTTATTACCCTTTTTTTTTTCATTTCTAGGCGACCGAAACATTTTATGTGCTAGGGAAAAAAAGCCTCAACTAGAACAACATTACTTTTACATGCGAAAGTAGTTAAGTGTCTAACTCTATTGGTCATAGTTTTCCTTAATAAGTCGAGTCAACTACACGTCTTATTTTTATTTCTATATCAGAAGTTACGTCACGTATTGTTTGACGTAAAACAAATAGTAGATTTGTTTTTTCAGGGCTCTCTCCTGTTTTTTTTTTTTTTTTTGGATAATTATTTTTTACCTCCTTGTGGTTTGGATAGATGCATCTTATCTAATTGACGTTTAAAATTATGCACATTATCCCCTTAAAGTTATGTACCAAAATGAAATAATTAACACCGTTAATAAAATAATAAAATTACCATACTACCCTTTTTTTTTAATGGGAATAAAAACTTAGCTTCCAATTATTCATTTAATGGATAATTAAATCTGGGAATAGAAACTTACTCATTTAATGACCCTAACTATTTTAATATAAAGGGCATTTTAGACACTTAGACAATATTTTTTGAGAGGGAAACAATGAAAACAAAGTCCACAACATATTTTGAGCATGTGAAGTACACTCTCAGCTAAATTAGATGATAAAAATAATAGTTTTACTTTGGTACATAACCATAAGGGAATTATATGCATAATTTTAAACGTTAAGTAGATAAGATACTTTTAGACAAAACCACATGAATAAAAAGCAATTAACCCTTTTTTTATTTTTACTGAAGGCTCTTTTTTGTTCATTCACTCAAATCTGTATTCCCTTTATAAACACCAGCCCTGGGAGGCCTTTTAACTGACAGGAGTACCATACATTTATAGGATCACGTACACATTTCTCTAGTGTTTTGCACAGAGAGTGTTCATTTGATAAAATAATGACAATTCTTGTCGTGAAGCTAGCTCTCGTGATGGTCATGTGCATGGTGATGGTTGCACCCTATGCAGTGGGCGTTATAATTAGGGGTGTTCAAATTTTTAATTGGTCGTTATTTCTTATCTTACCTGATTCTACTGAACGTCTAGCCGCAAAAATCGTATATGAATACGAAATACTCATCAATTTCCGCATTCTTACCCTACCTTACTCGCAAAAAATATATTTAATTTTTTTATATTTTTTTTAATAATTATAAGAGTATTTGTGTGGTATAATTTATATTATAACATTGTTATTATTATGGATCTTTGAGTTGTTAAAACATGAACTTATTTTTTGTGTAGGTTACATGATTTGTTGTTAATTAGTGATCTATTGGAGCAGTTATGATTTTAATGTGTTTCATATGGTTTAAACTTAAAATAATTGTTATTGTATTTGTGTAACAATTATGATGGATTGATATTCATACTTTCTTGTGTTTTATTGTAATTGTTGTTGTAATTGTTTTAGGTTTTAGTGTTATTGATTTATTGTGTTGTTAAATTGGTGTATGTTATTTAATTGAATTTTTAAAATGATCCAAAAATTAATAGTTACAAAAGTATTTACCCGACTTCTTACCCAATTAATCGGGTAGAAATACCACACCTGATCAGGTAAGATAGACGACAAAAAAATTATTTCGTAAAATATCGAGTAAAAAGAATATATTTCCTGCAAGTTAGAGTGAAGACCCTAGCCATAACATGCCGTAAGGTTCACGGTGCTTTGGTCCCCTGCCTGTACTATCTGCAAAATGGTTAGAACCCGCAACAGCGCGGCTAAGACCACTGCTGACAGTCAAAGCGCTTGTAGGTGCTTGCAGGGTGGAGGCTTCCTGTTCCTGGCTGTCAACCATGGTTACGCTGCTAGCCTCCCTGCCAAGTGTGGTCTCATTCTGTTCAAGATTAACCCCTCCACTGACTGCTCCAAGTACCTCCCCACTCTATCTCTGACTCTATTTTTAGTGTCTTTGGAATAAAGGTCTTCTATATAGGGACTAATCGTATGTCATAAATTTGGTGGTTGTCTGTAATAACTGTATTTATAGTGAACATATGCTACTTTGTTTAGGGAAATAAATAAACAGAAAATAAAATCTGTGCTACTTTACATGCATCTCTCTGCTCAACACTCCTACCAAATAATTTTGTTAAAGACTTTTGTTGAGTTTGTGTTGTTTTCCTAGAAACAACACAAATTTACTCTCCTACAACAAGGATTGTTAAACGAGACAAGATATTCGATCTTGGATTCAGACTCGAATTATTTTTTGGCTCGTTCAAATTCATTTGATTTCTCACACAAGCTGAACATGAACCCAAATTATTTGGTTGAATCATATAACTTGGTATTTTTTTCGTTGGGATTCAATTTGTATACCTCCTCCAACTCTATGTTGTCTATCAATAACACACTCATGGCTCATTGACTCACTTAAGTTTGAGCTTAAACTTATATTCGAGCTCAAATTAATAATAAACGATTTTAGACGAATTGAGCCCAAACAACTCTTTTTATTAAGCGAGTCAAACCTGAACAAAACTTTAAACTTGACATCCGAGCCCGAGCCGAGCTTGAGGAGATGTTAAAAATTATGAGTCGAGCTTGAACATATCAAAACTTGTTCAAACTCAACTCGTTCAACACCCCCGGTTACAACCGCATTAATATAATATAGAACACCTACACATATCATGCACGTCCCTACCTCGCAAACTGTCTAATACTCACTGAAATTTCTGTCGTTTTTACTGGAGGGTAATTATAGTACCCGGTGCAGTGTAGAGCATCACCACACCACGTGAACTGTTTCTTCACCAAACCTAGTTTGACATGACCCAAAATCTACCATTTCCCACTCAACTTTCTCTTGGACCCATCTAAAAATCACGTGGAGAGTACTATAACACGGGTCCAGTACATAAAAAGTAATTTTTTGGAAATATATTTTTAATTTTTCTTCAGTAAAATTTGAGCGTGCATAATCTTTTTTTTTTTTTTTTAATTTTACATTATGTTATAATTAATGATTATAATTCAATTAAATCAAATCAAAAATTACGAAACTGTAAACTTATCCATTATAGAACCAGAATAAATTTGTACCTTCTCCACGAAACTGTAATAAAGTTTTGAGAGTAATGCAATTTTGGGAGTACTGACTATGAAATTAAGAGAACCTTACTTTACGCAGCTATTGGTTGCTTTAATTAAATGGGTCCCTGGAATAGATGAATACTGACAGAGCATTGAATTGGGACTCAACTACCAAACCAACACTACCCTTTTAAATTTCAGGCTCGCCTACTCTTCTCTATATAAACACCAAATCTGAGAAGCTTTTCTACGCAATACCCTCACAAAGAAAGACCACTTTGCAAGTTCCCAGCCTTTAGACTATAGCTAACTACTTCTTTGCAGAGAAAAGAGTTCTCTACTAGTCATTCCAATGGCCTCATCTGGAATTGTTAAGCTCGCTTGTGTGGTGCTCATGTGCTTGGTGGTGGCTGCACCCTATGCCGAAGCGGCCATAACATGCGGCATGATGGCGAGTAGCCTGGCACCATGCATCACCTACCTGAGGAGTTCTGGCGGTCAGGTGCCGCCAGCGTGCTGCAGTGGAGTTAAGTCCCTCAACAGCGCAGCTACGACTACTCCTGATCGCCAGCAAGCTTGCAAGTGCTTGAAAGCTGCTGCTGGCAGTGTCACAGGCATCAACCTCGGTTTGGCCGCTGGTCTCCCCGCCAAATGCAACGTCAACATTCCCTACAAGATCAGCCCCTCTACTGACTGCGCCAAGTAATTAACCTTCTCTCTATTCCCCCAAACCCCCCCCCCCCCCCCCTCCGCGCCAAAACCCACAATGACGCCAAACTGGGTCTTCATGTACATATATACTACCGTATTAATTTCCTCGACTCTCTCTCTCTCTCTCTGTTAAGGTTTTAAACTGATTGCGATTGTTATCTTCTTATTGTACGTGTTACAGGGTGCAGTGAGGCTGATGGAGTAATGGGATTCTGGAGCTGGATCTAGTAGCTACTAGTAGTAGCATAAAAATAAGACGGGCATCGAGTCTGCATGGAGGTTCACTAGAGAGAGCCTCCGGTTTTTTCATTATAGTACCAAGAGTCCGGTGCGGGTGGGGTTTGTTCAAGTATTTTGTTTTGTAGTAGCTGTTTGTATCATCTCCACATAGTTGTATGTAATGGTTATCCCTACCCTAATGAGTATGTGTGCTATTTTTATGTTCTCTCTTCGTCTATTCTCTGCATCCGATCGAGTACCAAGTCAATCAAATCAACAATGGCATACAGGAAGCCTATTTCAGTCTAAATTCTGAATCTAAAATTCAATGCACTATTTTTTTTTTTTTTGTTAGACCATCTGGTATCTGAAAGTTACATTGGACTCCGACTAATCCGGATTCGAGCCGGGTGGGACCACAAGGGCGGTAAAACTCTCCCTACCGAACACAGTTGCGTTCTCAAGATTCGAACCAGAAACCTTGGTTAAGCTAGAACAGTCTCTCACCAACTGATCTAACTCTCGGTAGTATACACTATTATCTACATGGTGTACTAACAACGGTATCATTACTCTACGCGACGTGCTAATGCATAAAGTTTAAACGAAGTTTTTAAGTATATATATTTCAACACAAACATTCTTCATGTACAAACTAAATTTTAGACTTTAACACATAATTTTTTTTTAATAATTATGGATCGATGAGATTTAAAAATAATATATTTTGAAGTGATATCATATTAAATAAATATTTATTTTAAAAATTTAAACTATTAAAGATGATTTACCCAGCAAAAATAAGAGTAAACAGGATTTTAAATCTGTCAACTGTTGTACCCAACAAAAATTCTGTCAACTGCGATATTGGCTTTTGTATGTATGTGTCATACGTTATGATGGTTGACAACTCCTCATGGCCGTAGTGATAAATCTCAACCTTCCAATTCTCTGTTACGGTCTCGGGTCATTTATGAGATGTTGATGCCTCATCAAACAGTTGTAAGGTTTACAACCACAAGTAATTTTAAGAGGACTGGATGCACTGCACTGGTGAGCCTACCTAGGTGTCTGTTGTAGCCATTAGCAGGGTGTTGATCGGGATTTATTTAATAATAAATCTCCTAAAATATTTAAATGAATAATTAACTTATAAACACCACTTCAATTCAATCTACCATAACATGTGAGAAGCTGAATCCTTTCATATAGGCCATGTGATGTGACCACCTTACATCGATTGTTAGACTTCAATGTGGGATGCTGAATCCTGTAATGCTTAGAAAACATTGGAGGGTGTAGTGCACTCAGGAGGCGGTGTTCTTCGGTTGTATTTACATTCTCTTCTCATCAAAAACAACTCTTTCTAATCGAACCACCAGACCATCTGCAGACAAACTTAAAACCTGCTTCTCTCGTCTCAGGTTTTCCACTTCCTTCCTTAGTTCTACATTTTGCTCTTCTACCCTTGTACTTAACATGAGCTGGCGTTTCAGAATTTCATTTTCTTTTTTCAGGTTATCAATCTCCTTCAATTCAACATTGTGCTCTTCTATAATCCGATTTTTCATTCCCAAATCACCCTCATCATCCTCCTGAATGAACAAATTGAAGTTTTTTCATTCCCAAATCACCCTCATCAGTTAAGTGTATAGATTACCATTGTTATTTGGCAAGTTATTACCCTTTTTTATTTCATTTCTAGGCTACCAAAACATTTTATGTGCCAGGGAAAAAAAACCTCAACCAGAACAACATTACTTTTGCATCCGAAAGTTGTTAAGTGTCTAACTCTATTGGTAATAGTTTTCCTTAATAAGTTGAGCCAAAGTCGAGCCAACTACACGTCTTATTTTTACTACTGTATCGAAAGTTACTTCATGTATTGTTTGACGTGAAACAAATAGTAGATTTGTTCTTGTTTTTCAAGGCTCTCTCTCCGGTTCATTCACGCAAATCTGTATTCCCTTTATAAACACCAGCCCTGGGAGGCCTTTTAACTGACAGGAGTACCAAACATTTATAGTATCAGGTACACATTTCTCTAGTGTTTTGTGTAAGAATAAAATTAAGTTTTTAAACTTTTATTTCCATTTTAATTATGTTTAAATTGTGATTTTCAGTTACAAATTTTTTGGTCATATTTAGTGTATATTCAAGAATAATAATTATTGACCTTAATATTGTTTTATAGCTATTCAAGAGCACATAGTTAAATTCCTTGAAAATATATCATGTGTAGGTTACACATGTGTAAGCCAACGGTCAAAACATTGAAGGACAGTAGGCTACACACATGCTATATATAGTGGCTTTGAAAAATTCTTTTGACATAAACCGAATTCAACTTTCCAATATAACTCAGTACATTTTTCCTTACCCCACCTTCCAGCTACGAAGTCAAGTTTCTTCCAATTGCTTGTTGTCAAGTTTTTTATACTTGGCCTACTTTTCTATTATCATCTATTATTTTAGTTTTGGGTAACTCGATTCAAGTCAGATTCATCCTAACCTTCCAGTGGACGTGACCATTGAGGAGGTGCTGCTGCGAGCGTCTGGGTTGGATCTTGGAGTCGCTGGTGTCCGTCAGTACCCTCAAGTGGGGAGGCTCAGCTGCTTTAGGACAGTGATCACACGCCTCTCAGACTCGCAGGCCAGCTCTTTCTAAATAAATTTATTTGGTTTATATAGATTGCATGTTTATACATGTTCTGTATTTATTTAAATTGCATGTTATATTTTTAATGATCTAACTACTGTTTGCATGCTTTATTTCGAATTTTAGATTACAACACTCATAGTTATTTTGTTCACATCATAAATATATTATTTGTTGATTTGACCAAAAATCCAGTAGCCATTTTTCTTAATTCTAATGGTAAATTTGTGTGTTAGATTTATAATTGTTATTACATTGTGCACAAAGAGTGTTCATTTGATAAAACAATGACAATTCTTGTCGTGAAGCTAGCTCTCGTGATGGTCATGTGCATGGTGATGGTTGCACCCTATGCAGTGGGCGCCATAACTTGCCGTAAGGTTCACGGTGCTTTGGTCCCCTGCCTGTACTTCCAGCAAAATGGTTAGAACCCGCAACAGCGCGGCTAAGACCACCGCTGACAGTCAAAGCGCTTGTAGGTGCTTGCAGGGTGGAGGCTTCCTGTTCCTGGCTGTCAACCATGGTTACGCTGCTAGCCTCCCTGCCAAGTGTGGTCTCATTCTGGTCAAGATTAACCCCTCCACTGACTGCTCCAAGTACCTCCCCACTCTATCTCTGACTCTATTTTTAAGTGTCTTTGGAATAAAGGTCATCTACATAGGGACTAATCGTATGTCATAAATTTGGTGGTTGTGTGTAATAACTGTATTTATAGTGAACATTTGTGGAGGGACTCAAGACGGCTCAGCAGACCCCAAGGCGATAGGTTTACAGGTATAACTGTTATGAAGCCGTGGAGCCGATGCCGAGGAATGAAGCCGACTCCGAGTAGTGGGGCCAGCGCCGACAACAAGGAGGAGAGCCGACAAAAGATGGTTTCGTGGAGCCGAGTACAAACTTCTGACACCGGCAATTAATGCGGTGTGACTCAGTATTTACGGAGACGTGAGTGACTCAGACAGAGCAATTAATGAGCCTCAGCACCCTCGAAGATCCAAACTGACAATCATGAGTGGGTGCATTAATGGCTGAGACGCCGAGCACAGAATTAGGGGTGCTTGTCCACTAGACGCCGACTACTCGGGAGTTAGTGTCAGACGCCGTTCATAGGCACTCAAGTAATCGGAGGTAGCTGGAGGTTCTCGGTGTGGCCCCGAAGGCTAGTCCCATCCTCCAAGCATTAATGACATGGGAATTCAGGTAGGAATCACTCATTGCACATGGGTAATTGTGAAGGACATTAAATGCTAAGATGACCTCTGTGTAAGAGCAATCATTTCAAGTCCAGGTATAAATACCTCTCAGAAAAATGAACTAAGGGATGAAAAAATGTGATTCAGAACACATTCAATTGAGCTTCATCCTCCCTCTCTTACTGACTTAAGTTTCGGAGGGGATAAGTCGGGCGTGCGCCTGACTCCCTTTTCCTAACTTTGTGGTTGTTTCAGGGTTCGTTAGCAGCTCAATCGTTATCTCAAATTGATTGCAGGAATTATCCCGTGCAATTTGGTGCCGTCTATGGGAACGTACAACTTTTCCCTTGTAGCGGTTGCATCATGGTGAACACACGATCCCAAGGTGAGAGGGTAGGGAGTTTATGCTTGAGAAACATGGAGGCTACCCGCCTCCCGGTGATTACAGAATTAGGCCCAGTGGGTCAATCAGCTGGGGTTGAGCGTTCTTCACAACGGACATTCCCTGTGGATCAAGGTCTAGGGGGCAAGGCCCCTCAGCTCGTGACATCGTGAAAATGGTGGAGAAACGTATAGAGGAACGCATCAAAGAACTTGAAAGAGACAACGCCAAGGTGCGGCATAGGCTCAGAGAGTTCGAGCAGTCATCAAATGTCAGCTGGCGTACCCGAGAACTAGAGGGTCGAAGTCCTAGCCGAGGGAGTCCAGGAGGGCGAGGCCTGAGACCCCCAAGAGGAATCGGCGCGGACGCTCAACCGATAGACAAAATCCACGAAATTGGGGGAAACATGCGCCCACTGAAGGGTCCGGAGAAGATCGCCACGGGACAGGCCTTTTGCGGTGGGACCCACACCGTGGGATTCCTCGAGATACCATGGCAACGGGATCTCAGGCGGAGTCTACCGCGAGGGGGCCGAGGGAAGCTAGAGACCCCCGAGAACACCCTGACGACAGGCGCCGGGAACCGCAGCCCGGGGGAGGTGATGGGGAGCAGGTCTCTTCTCCTTTTGTGCAGTCTATTAGGGAAACTGAAATACAGAAGAAGTTCGCTGTCCCCCGATTCAAGGTGTATGATGGGAGAACCGATCCTGAGAGTCACCTTCGGCATTACAAGCAACTAATGTCGATTTATGACACCGACCAGAGGGTGTTATGCCGAGTTTTCCCCATGAGCCTGGAAGATATCGCTATGAAGTGGTATGAGAGTTTGGCCCCGGAGAGCATCAAGTCTTGGAAGCAAATGACCGAGCTCTTCAAGGCGTGGTTCATCACCAGCACTAAAAGGCCGAAAGACATTGGCGCCTTACTGACACTTAGGCGAAAAAACGGGGAATCCCTCCGACAGTATGCAATACGGTACTGGGAGGAGGTTAACGAGGTGGACGCGTGCTCGGAGGCGATGGTCGCAGCGTCTTTTCGGCTGGGGTTGTCCCGGGACACCGGCCTCTACAGGTCTCTTACTAAGAAGGTTCCTAAGGACATGAAGGACCTGATGGCGCACATAGACAAGTATGCACGAGTTGAGGAAGAGACCACTGCTCCCGAGAACAGAGCTTCTGTGCCGAGGAAGAGGGAGAGAGAACAACCATCTCGGAGGAGTGCACCCACTTCGCCACCGAACCGCTTGTCCTTCCAAGGGGTTAACACGATTTTTAAAGAACCTATTTACAGGATGCTGAGGAAGATAAGGTACCAACCTTATTTCAGGTGGCCCCAAAAAAATGTTAGGTGACCCGGCCACGAGAGACCCAACAGCCAAATGTTCCTATCATAGAGATTTTGGTCATATGACTGAGGACTGCAAGGCGTACAAGGTCTTCCTCGAGCAGTTGGTCCGGGATGGCCACCTTGGAGAGTTCATTAACCAGAGGCCCCGCCGGAGGGCGGAGTCGCCCCGAGAGGTTGTTCTTGTAATTAACGTGCCTGCACAGTTGAAAGGCCGACGTATGACGTCCTTCGGGCTGAACGCAAGAGGGTTCGCAAGCATTGAAGGTTGAAGAAAGTGAGTGGGAAGGACAATCCTCCTAGAGGCCCCGACAGGATCACGAGGTCATCAGTTTCTCCGACGCCGACTTAGGGGGAGTGGCCCTGCCGCATGATGATGCACTTGTGATCACTTTGCGAATTGACAAATATGATGTGATGATGATCCTAGTAGATTTCGGGAGCTCCTCCGAGGTAATGTATGACGACTTCTTCCGGAAGTTGGGCCTGACCCGCGGGGACTTGAAGCCTGTCCAGACCCCCTTCATTGGTTTTAACGGTTGGAGTGTTCTTCCACTCGGTAAGATCACTTTGATGGTTCGGACGACAATCGTCTCGATCCCAGTGGAGTTTTTGGTGATAGACTATGACTCCCCATACAATGCCATAATGGGAAGGACATGGATGCATGCCATGAGAGCAGTCCACTCCAGCTATCATCAGAAAATGAAATTTCCCACCCCGCGCGGCATCATGGAAATCCGAGGTGACCAGTTGGCAACAAAAAACTGTTTCTATGCCGCGATGAAGAGAGGACTAGGTACCCGGCCGGGAGACCGTGATCCCGAGGAGGTGGTGGCCAAATAGCAATCATAGTTTGGTCGGCTTGGGGTAGATGAGCCCGTCGTGGATCCAGCCGACCGTTCCACCGAGCCGCTGATCAGAGTCTTTTTGAGTTCTGATGATGAAGGGAGGTACTTCTTGATAGAGTCCTCATTAGATAATGCCTAGAGAACAGAGATGACTTCTTTCCTACGCCGAAATGCCGACATTTTCGCCTGGACTCCTGCCGAGATGACAGGGATCAGCCCCGAGGTCATGACCTATCGGCTTCATGCTAATCCGAATTTCAAGCCGGTGAAGCAAAAGGCGCGCAGGACGGCCCCGCATCATGCAAAAGTCATGGACGAAGAGGTTGATAAATTACTAGAGGCGGGTACCATTCGGGAGGTCCAGTTCCCCGAGTGGCTGTCTAACATGGTGTGCGCCAAAAAGAAGGAAGGCAAGTGGCGGGTTTGCGTGGATTTCATCGACTTGAATAAGACGTGCCCCAAGGATGGATACCCGCTTTCTAAAGTTGATCAGCTGGTGGATGCAACCGCGGGTCACAAGCGCATCACCTTCATGGATGTTCGGGCTGGCTATCACCAAATTGCTTTGGAGGAGTTGGATCAAGAGAAAACAGCCTCATTACGCCCCGAGGAATCTATTGTTATACGGTGATGCCGTTCGGGTTGAAAAATGCCGGTGCTACCTACCAGCGGCTAATGAACTAGATGTTCAAGCATCTTCTCGGCATTACCATGGAGGTGTACATTGATGATATGCTGGTAAAGAGTAAGGAGAGCGCCGATCATCTTACTGATCTTGGCACTACATTCTCCATACTCCGACGCTACGACTTAAAACTTAATGCCTTGAAGTATGCCTTCGGGGTAATCACGGGGAAGTTTTTGGGGTACTTGGTAACCCATAGGGGTATTGAGACTAACCCCGAGCAGATTCAAGCGGTCCAAAACATCCAGGCGCCCAGGACTATCAAAGACGTCCAGAAGTTGACTGGGATGCTTGCCGCCCTTAACCGGTTTATTTCCAAATCCTCTGATAGGTGCAAGTCATTTTTTGCCAAGTTGAAGGGGGCGGCAAAAGGGGTCTGGGACGAGGAATGTGGCCGAACACTTGAAGGGATTAAAGAATATCTGAAGTGTCCTCCGACCCTGTCCGTCCCAAGGGCAGGAGAAACAGTGTACCTCTACTTGTCTGTCTCGGAGGAAGCTGTCAGTGGTGCTTTGGTAAGGGAGTGTGAAGGGGCACAGAGGCCCGTCTATTTCGTGAGTAAGACCTTGCTTGACGCCGAGACAAGGTACTTGCCGATGGAGAAATTAGTCCTTTCTCTGGTCGTCTCGGCGAGGAAACTCAGACACTATTTGCAGGCACACACCATAGAGGTATTGACTGATCGCCCTCTCAGGTCCATCCTTCAGAGAGCCGACATATCAGGTAGAGTCGCTAAGTGGGCTGTGGAGCTTGGGAAATTCGAAATAAGGTATAAACCCCGTACTTCAATTAAGAGGCAGGTCCTTGCTGATTTCATTGCCGAGTTCGCTGCGCCCGAGCCCCTACCGGAGATTGTTGCTTTTAATGTTGACTGGAGCCTTCATGTCGACGGGTCCTCGAACGCAAGGGGGGCAGGAGTAGGGGTAGTACTGGCCAGTTCAGAAAGATTCACAATAGAACGAGCTATCAGATTGAGATTTAAAGCATCTAATAACGAAGCCGAGTATGATGCACTGTTGTTGGCAGGGATCGATATTGCCTACTGGGTTGGAGTCAGACACCTGCATGTCATTTGTGACTCCCAGCTAGTGGTGAATCAGATCAATTGTGACTTTGAGGTTCGAGATACCAGGATGAAAGCATATTGTCAGAAGGCGAAATCCAAAATAGAAAAATTTGAAAAAGTGGAAGTTTCCCAGATTTCAAGAGATCAGAACACCCACGCCGACGCCTTAGCCTGCCTGGCCTCGGCGTTGGCCTCAAAGGTAACCCGACGTATCATTGTTGAAAACCGGGAAAAACCAAGCATAGAAGAGACAGGTGCCCAGCAAGTATTGCCGATGCAGGCACAATCAACTTTGGGCTGGATGGAACCCATTGTTGCATATCTGATGGAGGGCGTGCTCCCCGAGGATTCCAAAGAAGCCAGGAAGATCAGACTCAAGACTCCTAGGTTCTGGATATCTGCCGATCGGCAGTTGTACAGGAAATCTTTCTCCGGGCCCCATCTGCTTTGTGTCCCCGAAGACAAAGTGGAACCTCTGCTCTACGAGATCCATGAGGGCGTATGTGGAAGTCACACAGGAGGCAGATCCCTTGTGCATCGAGCAATGACACAAGGGTATTGGTGGCCTTATATGCAGAAAGATGTGAAGAGTTACGTGCGGAAATGCGACAAATGTCAGAAATTTGCTCCCATCATCCGACAACCTGCAGGAGATCTGAATTTGCTGACTAGTCCTTGGTCGTTCTCTCAATGGGGGATGGATATTGTGGGTCCACTCCCGAAGGCCCCCTTAGGCAGGAGATTCTTATTGGTAGCTACTGATTACTTCACTAAGTGGATCGAAGCCGAGCCCCTGAGCCGTATCCGAGACGCCGAGACAAAGAAATTCGTGTGGTAGAACATAATCACTCGGTTTGGGATTCCTAGAGCTATCATCTCGGACAATGACACTCAGTTCAACAGTGGCCATTTCAGAGAGTTTTGCTCGGGGTTTGGAATACGCAACTATTATTCCACACCAGCCTACCCCCAGAGTAATGGGCAAGCAAAGGTTTCTAACAAGACTGTGTTAGCAAGAATCAAGAAAAGGCTTAAGAAGGCAAAAAGAAAGTGGACTGAGGAATTACTCAACGTACTGTGGACCTATAGAACTACGCCGAGGACTTGAACAGGGGAAACGCCGTTCACCTTGACATACGGGGTTGAGGCTGTCATCCCGTTAGAAGTTGGGCTCTCGACGATCCGAAGTCAAGCATTCGATTTGGGGAATAATGACCAGATGCTTGCGAAAGATCTTGACTTGGCCGAGGAAAGGAGAGAACTGGCATCCATCAAATTAGCCAAGTACCAAGGGGAACTGTCAAGACAGCATCAGAAGAAAGTCCGAACAAGAGATTTCAAAGTGGGGGACTTGGTGCTTAGAAAGGTAGTAGGCGCTGCTCGGGAACCGCCGAAGGGAAGCTCGGACATAATTGGGAAGGCCCCTACAAAGTGGTTGCAGTGGGGGGCACCGGGGCGTACAGGCTACAGAGTATGGATGGCAATGATGTAATCTGACCCTAGAATGTATCTAATCTGAAAAGATATTTTTGTTAATATGGGTTCAGTATCCTGTTTCTGCTTGAAATATGATAACACGAGACGAGCTCTCGGTCGTTCGGGCCATGGTCCCGAGGGGTATAAGACCTCACCGTTGGGGCAACGCTCTCAAAAGTATAACGAGACGAGCTCTCGGTCGTCATGGTCCTGGCCCCGATGAGAGGTTGGTGACAGCGTAATGATCAGCAGTTAAAGGGTTTGCTCGTCTTAACAGTATGGGTCTCGGCCCCTAGGGGTACAAGACCGGGGCGGGCTGGTTCAACACAAGGTTTCAACGTAAAGCCTTGCTACCTTAGTTTTCTCTTCACAGAGATCAAGTGACTCAGAGTCAGCCAATAAGAGAAAAAACGAAAGAACACATGTAAAGAAGAAATGACAGCGTAAATGTGAATTGTATTCACAGTTCAATACAAACGAAATGATGTTAGATTTCATTGCAAATCAAAATGGGGCTTTGCGTCCCCTATGACCTACATATCAAAGAGAAAGCAAAAGAAAAGCAGGAAGCTCGCCGCCGAGTTCACCTCGCCTCATGCGTGGTAAGATCTTCAACAGGCGAAGGAGGAAGGTCGGAGTCTTGGCCAACAGTGATGGGGGAAAGACGATCTGAACCATCGCTTACAGTGATGGCTGCATTGGTTCCTTCGGCCGCTTCACCCACCTCGGCATTTGGTTGCCCTTCTGGAAGAACCTCGGCATCAGCCCCGACAAGAGTGTTGTGCCTCTTGAAAAGTTCATCGGCCGGGTCCACCAGGGCGGCATGCAAGGCATCTACCCATCCGTGCCGATAAGAATTAACCTTAGCTTCTTCAAAGGCAGGGACCATTCGGTCTTGGGTTTCCAGATACACCCTTTCGCACTCACTCTGCAGCCTTTGTTGCTCCCCCGTCTTCTCCGCCGTCAAAGAGTCCACTTGGGCGGTTAATTCTCTGATGATGCCCTCGGAGTCCAGAGCTTTGGCCTCGGCGGCTGAGACTTTGAGCTCATACTCCTCTACCTTCTTCATCGTCGCGGCCTCACTCGCCCTTAGTTTCTGCAAGTCAGCATCCAGGGCGTCGCGTTGGTGGATGAGATTAGTGATGTGATTTTTCTGGTCGGCGAGGGTCGCCTCAACGCCTTTGATATGCACATCCTTGGATTCGATCATTTTTTGGCTTTCCTCGCCGTCTGTTTGTGCTCCCAGAAGCGTTCGATGATGACCCTCAGCTATTGGGAAGCCTGGAAAGTGATAGGAGAGCAAGTCAGGCGATTGCCGAGCATATGGAGTAAAGTTAGAGCAGAACACTTACCACCAAGTTGCTCTGGAGAGCGCTTAAGAGAAGCGAATTGTCAGATTGCCTCTGATGAACCCTCATGTCAGCCGCGAATTGAAGGGTCGCCGCCACGGCAAATGCCACCTCCTGATCCTGCATGATAGAGTCTGATTCCAGAACGGTGTGACCCCCCTAGTTTTAGCTTGAGCAACCCACTCAGCGGAAGTGGTCGCACCCGGGGCGTCATAGCGACGTTTCTGCTGACGCTCTTCGGTTTGTCGGCGTTCTTCAGATCCCTCGGGATCCCGACCCCTCCTACCCTTTTGCTGATCGCTGGTAGGGGGGACGTGGCGAATTGGTGTTTGGCGGATTGACGCCTGGTCCCTAGGCGGGATGGCAGGGTCCACTGATCGCCGAGGGCGCAAGGGAGGTGGAGGCGCATCCAGTTGCGGTAAAATTGGTGAGGGGATAGTCGGTGCTATGCTCGGGGATTCTCCCTGCCCCGAGATCCTGGCTCTTCGCCGAGCAGCGGCGGCTTCCATGTCGGCAGATGTAAATTGTGGAACGTTGAACATGTCTTCGGTTGGAGGAGAAGGCACGGAAGGAGAAGGGGTTCGCTCGTTGTCTTCTTCTGATGAAGAATGGTCCTCCTAACGTCTAGGATCGAAAGGATGGGGGATCTGGGAGAATCGGCTGTATGAGGGATGATAGCCGAGTAATACGTGCGCTGCTCGGCGAATGGGGTCCGCCGCACTAAAAGACCAGACTTTCAATAACTCGTCAAATTTAACCTCCGACTTTAGAGGCTGAGCGGAGTCACGCCGATACCCTTATGCAAAAATGAAAGGCAAGATTAGAAGTGAAGATGATGATAAGCCGAGCAAATGTTAACTAGTGCAAAACACACCTTCATCCCTCGGCACCTTGGGGCAGTACAATCCATCATACTCGGGCCCTGTGCCTTTCTCCCAGCTTTCACCGAGTATGATCAGATCGTCGAAGTACCCCTTGTCCGAGTCCGGCATGTGGGTGACCAGGTACATTGAGGTGTCCCGGGCCTTGAGGTAATACCTTCCCCCGACGACTAGCCTTAGGTCATAGCAGAATAAGATTTCGTCTACTCCTAAGTCTACCCCAAGCCGAGCATTCAGGACAATTACGTCCATGACTATTCTAAAGAAGTTCACCCCACACTGGAGTGGAAACAACCGGAGTTGCATCAATACCTTCAGTACAAGGGGAGACAAAGGGAAGGTTAACCCCCATTCCATAATAGCCTTGGTGTAAAAGGGCATCATTTCTACGCTCCCATGTTCCCTGCTATGGCGTGTAGGTTGGAATGGGAAGGTCAAGACACGCTCAGGGATCTGGTATTTGGCCCTAAAGGCGTCTATGTTATCCTCATTGACTACAGTCTTCTTCAACCTACGGGTTCTTGGTGAAGAAGGGTCTCTAACCTCGCTTCTACAGTTTCTAGCCATGAGTAAAGACTGTGGAGAGAATGGAAGGAGAAGAGGAAAGGAAAATAGAATGGAGAGAGTACTTACAGAGTATTCTTCGCAGAGGAGTTCTCGGGGGGAGAGGAAGGAGTGCTCGGGAGCTAGTTGCTTGAAGGAAATTCGAAGTTGCAAAGTTCTCAAATGGCCAAAACTTCCCCTATTTATATGTAGATGAGAGAGCGGGAATCGAGAAGACACTGTCATCATTAGAGAATTTGAAAAGAGCGGCTCAAGACGTGCAAGTAACCGCCCCTCTTTAATAGACATGACCAGTAAGTCATCACTCTCCTTACGCCACCTGTCCCACGCTGCAAAAAGAGTGGAGGCTAGGGGGCAGTTGGAGGGACTCAAGGCGGCTCAGCAGACCCCAAGGCGACAGGTGTACAGGTGTAGCTGTTATGAAGCCGTGAAGCCAATGCCGAGGAATGGAGCCGACTCCGAGTAGTGGGGCCAGCGCCGACAACAAGGAGGAGAGCCGACGAAGAATGGTTTCGTGGAGCCGAGTACAAACTTCTGACACCGGCAATTAATGCGGTGTGACCCAGCATTTATGGAGACGTGAGTGACTCAGATAGAGCATTTAATGAGTCTCTGCATCCTCAAAGACCCAAACTGACAATCATGAGTGGGTGCATTAATAGCTGAGACGCCGAGCACAGAATTAGGGGTGCTTGCCCCCTAGACGCCGACTACTCAGGAGTAGGTGTCAGACGCCGTTCATAGGCACTCGAGTACTCGGAGGTAACTGGAGGTTCTCGGCGTGGCCCCGAGGGCTAGTCCCATCCTCCAAGCATTAATGACACGGGAATCCAGGTAGGAATCACTCATTGCGCATGGGTAATTGTGAAGAGCATTAAATGCTGAGATGGCCTCTGTGTCAGAACAATCATTTCAAGTCCAGGTATAAATACCCCTCAGAAAAATGAACTAAGGGATGAAAAAACGAGATTCATAACACATTCAATTGAGTTTCATCCTCCCTCTCTTACTGACTTAAGCTTCGAAGGGGATAAGTCGGGCGTGCGCCTGGCTCCCTTTTCCTAACCTCGTGGTTGTTTCAGGGTTCGTCAGTAGCTCAATCGCTATCTCAAATTGATTGTAGGAATTATCCAATGCAATATGCTACTTTGTTTGGGGAAATAAATAAACAGAAAATAAAATCTCTGCTACTTTACATGCATCTCTCTGCTCAACACTCCCTCCAAATAATTTTGTTAAAGACTTTTGTTGAGTTTGTTTTGTTTTCCTAGAAACAACACAATTTTACTCTCCTACAACAAGGATTGTTAAACGAAACCAGATATTCGATCTTGGATTCAGACTCAAATTATTTTTTGCCTTGTTCAAATTCGTTTGATTTCTTATACAAGCTGAACATGAACCCAAATTATTTGGTTGGATCATATAACTTGGTATTTTTTTTCCGTAGAGATTCAATTTGTATACCTCTTCCAACTCTATGTTGTCTATCAATAACACACCATGGCCCATTGACTCACGTAAGTTTGAGCTTAAACTCATATTCGAGCTCAAATTAATAATAAACAATTTTAGACGAGCTGAGCCGAAAGACTCTTTTTTTTAAGCGAGTTAAACCTGAACAAAACTTTAAACTTGGCATACGAGCTCAAGCCGAGCTTGAGGAGATCTTAAAAATTACGAGTTGAGTCTGAACATATCAAAACTTGTCCAAACTCAACTCGTTTAATACCCCCGGTTACAACCGCATTAATATAATGTAAAACACCTAGACATATCATGCACGTCCCTATATCATATCGTAGACACTGCGACATTAACCGTAGCGAAATAAAAGGACAAAAAGGGAGGAAAACTCAGGTCGATGTATTGGGTGAACTATCAATTGGGTTGACCCGGCTGGAAAAAAAAAACAGTTGAGATGTGTATTTAATGAGTAATATTTTTTTTTGCTCATTAAAAAAAAGGCTAAAAATAAGGAAGAGTGTCTAAAAATCACTTCGATAGGCTTTCACTAGTGAAATTATGAGACCCCTGATTGCACCCGAAAAACACAAAAAGGATAACAAAACACAAGTTGTAACACCGGATTTTTGTCAATTTGTGTGTTTTGTTGATAATGTTCAAGTCCTTGGCTTGTTTTTTTTTTTTCATATCATTCCTGGCAGACTGTCTACTACTCACTGAAATTTCTATCGTTTGTACTGGAGGTTAATTATAGTACCCGGTGCAGTGTAAAACATCACCACACCACGTGAACTGTTTCTTCACCAAATCTAGTTTGACACGACCCAAAATCTACCATTTCCCACTCAGCCTTCTCTTGGAACCATCTAATTAAAAATCACGTGGAGAGTACTATAACACGGGTCCAGTACATAAAAAGTAATTTTTTGGAAATGTATTTTTAATTTTTCTTCAATAAAATTTGAGCTTGCATAATCTTTTTTTTTTTTTAATTTTACATTATGCTATAATTAATGATTACAATTCAATTAAATCAAATCAAAGATTACGAAACTGTAAACTTATCCATTATAGAACCAGAATAAATTTATACCTTCTCCACGAAACTGTAATAAAGTTTTGAGAGTAATGCAATTTTGGGAGTAGTGACTATGAAATTAAGAGAACCTTACTGCACGGGAGATTTTCTACAACAGTTTGAGATAGCGATTGCCTGTATGACGAACCTGAAACAATGCACAGGGTCAGAAAAAGGGTCGGGTGAACACCCGGCTTATCCCCTCCGAAATTCAAGTCAGTATAAGATTGGAGGCTTAAGCACGATATATTCTATATCTCTGTTTAATCTGGTGTACATTTGTTCCCTCTTCTGAGGGGTATTTATATCTGGAACGGTAATGAGTGCAAATACTTTTAGTCTCATCTCAGCATTTAATGTCTGACACTCTTGTCCATGTGCAATTAGTGTTTTTCACTCAAGTCTTCACGTCTTTAACGCTCGGGCGATAGGACAGGTGTTCGGCTCCATGCCGAGGACTTATAGCTATCCCCGAGGAACTAGAGTTCCTCTGATCAATATGACGCTTACTCCCGAGTGTTCAATGTTCTAGGGAACAGTACCTCGGAGTACGCCAAGGTTATGTACTCGGCATAATAGCCATTAAAGTCAAGCAATCATGATTTGTAGGCTTAAGTCTTGAGGGTGCATGTGCTCATTAATGGTTCTGTCTGAGTCACTCATATCACCATAAATGCGTTGTCATGTCGCCTTAAATGTGGGTGTCAGTAGGCGTACTCGGCTCCTCCGAGCCATCACTCCTTGGCACCACTCTTCGGTGTCTTTTGAGCTCCATAATGACTACATCTTTACATGTGTCAGTCTGGAACTGCTAGCCGCCTAAAGTGCCGCCACTTACTATTACGCAGCAATTGATTGCTTTAATTAAATGGGTCCCTGAAATAGATGAATACGGACAGAGCTTTGAATTGGACTCAACTACCAAACCATCACTACCCTTTTAAATTTCAGGCTCGCCTACTCTGCTCTATATAAACACCAAATCTGAGAAGCCTTTCTACGCAATACCCTCACAAAGAAAGACCATTTTGCAAGTTCCCAGCGTTTAGACTATAGCTAACTACTTCTTTAAGAGAAAAGAGTTCTCTACTAGTCATTCCAATGGCCTCATCTGGAATTGTTAAGCTCGCTTTTGTTGTGCTCATGTGCATGGTGGTGGCTGCACCCTATGCCGAAGCGGCCATATCATGCGGCACGGTGGTGAGTGCCCTGACACCATGCATCACCTACCTGACGAGTACTACTGGCGGTCTGGTGCCGCCACCGTGCTGCAATGGAGTTAAGTCCCTCTACAGCGCAGCTACGACTACTCCTGATCGCCAGCAAGCTTGCAAGTGTATGAAAAATGCTGCTGCCACTGTCACAGGCATCAACCTCGGTTTGGCCGCTGGTCTCCCCGCCAAATGCAACGTCAACATTCCCTACAAGATCAGCCCCTCTACTGACTGCGCCAAGTAATTAACCTTCTCTCTATTCCCCAAACCCCCCTCCCCCCCCCCCCCGCGCCAAAACCCTTCATGTACATATATACTACCGTATTAATTTCCTCGACTCTCTCTCTCTCTCTCTAAGGTTTTAAACTGATTGCGATTGTTATCCTCTTATTGTACGTGTTGCAGGGTGCAGTGAGGCTGATGGAGTAATGGGATTCTGGAGCTGGATCTAGTAGCTACTAGTAGTAGCATAAAAATAAGATGGACATCGAGTCTGCATGGAGGTCCACTAGAGAGAGCCTCCGGTTTTCATTATAGTACCAAGAGTCCGGTCCAGGTGTCCTTGTTCAAGTATTTTGTTTTGTAGTAGCTGTTTGTGTCATCTCCACATAGTAGTTGTATCTTGTATGTAATGGTTATCCCTACCCTAATGAAATATGTGTGCTATTTTTATGTTCTCTCTTCGTCTATTCTCTGCATCCGATCGAGTACCAAGTCAATCAAATCAACAATGGCATAGAGGAAGCCTATTTCAGTCTAAATTCTGAATCTAAAATCCAATGCACTATTATCGACATGGTGTACTAACAACGGTATCATTACTCTACCCGACGTGCCACTGCTGTGGATAAAGTTTTAAGTATATATATTTTAACCCACATCTTTCCTATACAAGCTAAATTTTAGACTTAACACATAATTTTTTTTTAATAATTATGGTAGAATGAGATTTAAAAATAATACATTTTGTAGTGATATCATATTGAATAACTAGTTATTGTCTATGTCTGAAGGCACAATGTAATAAAAAATGTTACACAAAACATATTTGTATTCATATCTAAAATCAAATCACGAACATGGAGAATAGATAAAGGTATTTAAGCATCGGTTTGTAGTGGGGGTGAGAGGTGGTGGGCGGCAGTGGTGGTGGTAAGAGACGGTTATGGTCGTGGTGGGTGGCAATGACCGTGGTGGCGGCGGTGGCGATGGCGGTGGCGATGGGGGCAGTGGTGGTGGGGGCGGTGGTGGTGGTGGTGACAGTGGTGGCGGCGACGATGGTGGTGGTGGCAGTGGCGGTGGCGGTGACGGTGACGGTGGTGGTGGTAAAGGTAATGGTGGTGGCGGCAATGGTGGGGGTAGGGGTGCTAGAGGTAGTGGTATGGCGGTTTCAAATACTATTATTTTTTTTTAAAGTACTTATGAGAAATAATTTCTAGAAGTACTTTTAAAAAATCAATCCAAACACACCCTTAGGAGCCTATTTTTCCTATTAAATTTAAGGTGTTAATATTAACCGTTAAATTAACTTTAAAGTAAAATTTAAAGCGATCTGAACTGCAAATAGCAAAAGTCATTTTGTTTATCTTTTGAGATTTGAATTGTAAGCTACTTTATTATATACTAGTTATTGCCTGTGCCTGAAGGCACATAGTAATAAAAAATAGTAAACAATAAACATATTTGTATTCATATCCAAAATCAAATCACAAACATAGAGGAGAGATAAATAAATTTAAACATCGGTTGTAGTGGGGGTGAGAGGTGGTGGTGGTAGGAGACGGTGATGGTTGTGGTGGGTGGCAATGACCGTGGTGGTGGCGGCGGCGGCGGCGGTGGTAGTGGCGACGATGGCGGTGGTGGTGGCGGCGAAGGCAGGGGCAGTGGCGGCGACGATGGTGGTGGTGGTGGTGGTGACGGCGGCAATAGTGGTGGTGGCGATGACGGTGGTGGTGGAGTCAGCGGCGGTGGTGGTGGTGATGGTGATGGTGGTGGTGGCGGGGGCAGCGACAGTGATGGTGGTGGCGGCGACGACGACAATAGTGGTGGTGATGGTGGTGGTAGGGGTGGTGGCGGTGGCGGCAGCAGTGATGGTGGTGGTAGAAGTAGTGGTGGGGCGGTTTCAAATATTATTTTTTTAAAAAAATATTTATGAGATATAATTTCTAGAAATACTTTTAAAAAGTCATTACATCCGTATTAAATTTAGGGTGTTAATATTAGCCGTTACATTAACTTTAAAGTAAAATTTAAAGTGATCTCAACCGCGAATAGCAAAAGTCATTTTGTTTATCTTTTGAGATTTGAATTGTAAGTTATTTTATTAGATAGACTAGTTATTGCCTGTGCCTGAAGGCACAGTGTAATAAAAAATAGTAAATAATAAACATATTTGTATTCATATCCAAAATCAAATCACAAACATAGAGAAGAGATAAAGTAATTTAAGCATCGATTTGTAGTGGGGGTGAGAGATGGTGGGCGGCAGTGGTGGTGGTAGGAGACGGTAATGGTTGTGGTGGGTGGCAATGACCGTGGTGGTAGCGGTGGGGGCAGTGGTGGTGGGGGCAGTGGCGAGGTGACAGCGACAGCGGTGGTGGTGGTGATGGTGGCGACGGTGGTGGCGACGACAGTGGTGGCGGGGTGGTAGTGGTGGCAACGATGGTGGCGGTGGCGGTGGCGGTGGCGACGGTGGTGGTGGTGGTGTTGGTGGCAACGGCGGTGGTGGTGGTAGTGGGGGTGGTGGTGGTAGAGGTAGTAGTGGGACAGTTTCAAACACTATTATTTTTTTTAAAGTACTTATGAAAAATAATTTCTAGAATTACTTTTAAAAAATCACTCCAAACACACTTTTAGGAGCCTATTTTTCCTATTAAATTTAGGATGTTAATATTAGCCGTTAGATTAATTTTAAAGTAAAATTTAAAGCGATCTCAACCACGAATAACAAAAGTCATTTTGTTTATCTTTTGATATTTGAATTATAAGCTACTTTATTATATAGACACAGGCGGAGGGAGGCAAGGGTCAGGGTGAGCACATGCCCCCCCCCCCCCCCCCTCAAAATTTTTTTTTTTTAATAGTGAGGTATATGTATTATATATTTATACATATATATTATGTGTGTCCCACTCATTTATATTAGGCCCACATTATATACCCAAAATAATTAAAAAATTAAGCCCATTTAAAACAAAAAAAAATTGAGCTCACTATTATCTACCCAAACTTATTAAAAAATCAAATATTTGACCTATTACAATCCACTCAAACCTATTTAAAAAACAAAACTTTTAGCCCAACATTAAAAACAAAATTTTTGGCCCATCTATCATTAAAAAACAAAACTTTTGGTCCACTTGACTAAAACCTATGTTGTCTTTCCTTTTTTTTTTCCTCTATGTTTCACTCACTCCTAGCTGCTCACTGCCCAGCCACAAGAAAAAGAGAAGAAACAGAGAAAAGCTCAACACACGAGAAGCTCAGTTCCTTGAGTTTTTTTGTCCTTCCTTGCACCGACCTATAAAATTATTTTATACATTATATTTACGCCCGAAATTTTTGAAAATTTTAATAATGATTCTAGTTTTTTTTTTTTAATAAATTAGTGGACCACTAACCTTCTAAAATAAATAAGTTAGTTTTGGATTGAGTCAATGTTCTATTTGTATATTGACGAAAATACAATATTTCTCTTTATCTAACACAATGTTCGTTACTTTTTAAGAATAATTTGTAGTTTTCATTTACTATTTTTTTAGTAATAGTAGTCTATAACCTAATAAAATACGATTGTATACAAAAAACAAAATGTTGTAATCTAAAAATATTTCAAACTATTTTGAATAGGAAATTTCTCTGTAAGATTAATAATGATCTCAACTAAATTTTGTAACTAAATAAAAAATAATTTTACTACGTACTTGTGATTGTGCGCAGTGATAGAAAATTAGTGAAAATTAATTTACATTTAATTCATATACAAAATTTTAGAGATTTTAAAAATTTTATATTTTATTGAAATATATAAATAGGTTAAAATGTACTAAAAAAATTATTTTGTGTCTTTTTGTTAAGATTTTGTTTCGGCTAAATAAAAATTGAATTTACTATTTCACAATAATTTAGTGTTGATTCTTACTTTTTTTTTTCATTCTTGAACTGAATTTTTTTGTATTAATTTCGGTTAAATATTTTTTTATACTAGTTATATTTTGCCTCCATTATAGATATTCATAGCTCCGCCCTTGACAATATACATTTTTTTTTTGAAATTTTTTATGTTAAATGGACTTCATATATCAAATATAATATAATAAATATAAATATGTTATATAGTGTGATTGGTTAGATGAAAAAAAATTATAGTGCATAATTAAAGTGCCCACCCTGAGCAAAATTTCTGGCTCCGCGCTTGAATATAGATATTATCTATTCTAAAAATTTAAACTAATAAAGATTATATAACTTAGACATTTATATTTCAACAACAAAATCGTCATTACATTACCATGTTAAATTAAATATTGTCTGCACAAATAAAAATCGACTCAAAAACTTTTAAACAATATTGGCATGTTTGCATTCTCTTTATTTTTAATTTTAATCCAATTTAATCATCCAATCTACTAATGAGTCCAATAAAGAGGATTTACCCAGCAAAAATAAAGAGTAGACAGGATCTTAAATCTGTCAACTGCGATATTGGCTTTTGTATGTATGAGTCATACGTTATAGCCGTACTGATAAATCTCAACCTTCCAATTCTCTGTTACGGTCTCCGGTCATTTATGAGATGCTGATGCCTCATAAAACAGGTGTAAGGTTTACAACCACAAGTAATTTTAAGAGGACTCGATGCTGTCTCACCACCACTCCGGACCACATAGAGCCGACGGCGGACCAGTCATTAAAGTCATAACCATTCAATCAATTCTGTCTTTTGTGTATAATAAATTCAACATACACTAAAAGACAAATAATGAAATGACTAAATCTATCGATCTAATGAATAACAAAAGAATAAATTAAACATTACTAAAATCATTATTATTATTTTTTTGGTAAATCTCGACGGTGCAAAAGAATTTTATTGATTTAAAAAATAAGATTACACCTAGTTAGAGAGAAAGTATGTACTTTACCACTCGATGCAACCTAATTACATGAATAACCAATGTAAAAAATAAAAAATAATGCATGCATAAAAACATAGTTCTCAAAACAATTAAATATTTGTCATAAAACTATAAAAGACATTTATTACTAAAGACTTACAATAAAATAAATCTTCAATTCTTCTAATCCCTTGTCAATTCGGAGACTTACTCTTTCCTCTGATCCTCACATGAAAAATGTTAAATGTTTGTATGATAACAAAGACCCGTGAATATCAACCACCTTTAATGAGGTGTGGAAATAAATCTCACAGTTTATATACAAAAATAAACTTTGATACATACATAAGTACAACAAATTGTACACCAATTCCTCCCACACAATCATGTAAATAAAATGATCTCATGATCACAAATAACTTTATAAATGAAAAGACATTTATAATCAAAAACACCCACTCATTTTCACAAATAATTTTGTAAATGAAAAGACATTTATAACCCAAAACACTCACTCACACATTCAGTCCCAAATACATTTGTCAAATCAAGTTTGTTACCACTAGCCTAGTAACTGGTCCCTATATGCACATCCCTATACCGATCACACCGGTATACAATCTCGTTACCATTTAGACCTGATAACTCAGTCCCCGTCTCATAAAATATGATTTTCACACATACCAAAACTGTCGTTTTAGTCTCAACGCACACAAAATTTCTCTTTCATCACCAAAGTAATGATACAAAATTATTCAACAAGTTTTTTAAAATTTACATGTATAACAGTTCACAATTGCAAAATATTTAATTGCAACCCCAAATATCAACACATATATCACATATATGAAAACTACACACGCACACACCGACACATTTAATATAAAAAAATTCTCCCAAAAGAAGTAGTAAACTACTCACCTTGATTTCCAAAATCCAATTCAAAACCCTCATTCTCAACCTCAATTCAATTACCACCTAATCCAAAATAACATATAGTGATCAATCATTATTCTTAACTTCATCATTTCGCGATTCTATATTTAATTTTTATACTTCCTACCCATTGATATATAATTTATATATCCTTTATATAGAAATAATATTTTTAATGTGAGCTAATAAGGTATGGAAGTAATCTGGGCAATTTATAAAAAGTTCTTAAAGTTTTGGGGTCAAATCATAATTTTTAAAACTTTTGGGGTCAAAGTGTAATTTCTTTGAAAAACGAATTTTCTATTTTTGAGGCTGTCATAAATTTTTCAGAATAGTATTTTCCATAAATTTGTGAATACAACCTCAATTTTCATTTATTAGAGTAACCTTTGATTTTTTTTTTTTTTTAAAACTTAATCGAAACTTTTAGGAGTCGTTTAAAAATTTTTAAAATTTTTCAAGACTCGGAGGCTGTTTTGAAATGACAATACTTGTTTCAAACATATTAGGTCAGAATTGAGTTTATAAAAGTGCAAGGGTCAAAATAAAGCTATTTAAAACTAAAGATGAGGTTTCCATAATTTCAGAATTTCCATCTTCTTCAACCTTACGAATTCTAGAATCTATGATCTGCACTTTTTTTCTTTTTTCTTACTTCCCCTTTTTCCCAATATGTTCTTAACACAATTATCCACCACATTATGTTTGAATTTACATATTTTAACCCTATAAACCTACCCATATGGATTATTTGCAAGATATAACAAGCTACAAACTTGTGTATGTTTACATATAATGATTAAATACATAATTTAATCTCAATATGAAGACTAACGTTGATGATCAAATATTCTAGTTTTCTTCCTTCTTCTTTAAATCCCCTTCTTTCTTCCTCTTCATTTTTCTTTACTCGAAACTCTAGTCTCTCCTCTCATTTCTCTTACTCTAACGTGTGTATAGGTGTAATTATAAGAAGAAAATATATATATCTATACATATATATGAAGAGTTTGACCTATCTCATAATACTACCATATTTAAAATACATGTAAAACAGTTTTAATAAATCTCTTTAGGAAAAGACTTTTATTTGAGACACATTATTCTTCTTTTAATTATTTTTATCCTTATTTGCATATAATTACTCCTAGGTAGCCAATGCACTAAAATAAAATAATATATTTTTTTTTTCTCGTATGTGATGATACACAAATTAGTTTTATGCACCACCTGTCAAGTGATTAGTAATTAATGCAGTAATGAAATAAAAAGAGAGAATAGCTCAAGAAAGACAAAGATGTAGAGTGATTCAGTAAACGTGACCTACGTCCACTATGAAGAATTAGGGTCGCTTGGGTATTTTATTATTTCGAGGAGTGTAGGGAGAACATGGAGATACAAGTAATGAAAGAGATATGAGAGAGATGAGAGTGATAACAGATGTGCTCGATTATGTGTGATGCCCCCCAAGTATTGGCGAGACTTACAATTTATAGTTGTCTTCTAACTGATTGAGGCGGTTTATCAGTAACTAAAAGGCTAATTTGGTGGAACTGACGCCATCTTCTCAACGGATGAGGCAGTTACGACGTTCCCCATAAGATCCAGTCAAAGAATGACGTGGTGATTGACTTCTTCCAAGACAGTGTGGATGAGACTCTTGAATGACCCTGCTTACTCCCTTGGTGATGTAGCTCCTCGAACCTTGATGAACTTGACTGGGCGTGCACCCCTTTGGGCTGGACCCACTAGATCTCTTTAAGTTGGACTTTTAATTTAAACTGAGCTTATAACATAAGTTGGGCCCTTGGGTCTCACCTATCATTTGCTCCCCAATGCTCTGTGTCCAAAGAAACTTGGAGAAAATGGCATTTGGCTGAAACTGGATTCCGGCTGACGGAGACTCCTTTTGTCTGTAGGACATCTTCAATTATATAAACTCCCCCCATTTCATTTCTTTTTAACATTTCAAAAAGCCCTAGGCCATAAATTGGGGTTTCTTCCTTCCTTCCTCATTGATCGATATACTATGCACATGCATCTAAAAAAAAATATAAAAAAAAAAAAAAATTTAGCTTTGTAAGTCTTTTTGAGTCTTTAGGAATTTTTAGGAGTGAAATGTATCCACTTGGGAGAAAAAAGGTGAAAAAGTGAACATTTTTCTAAGTATAGATGGATCAACTCATTGGAAGTCGCGTCCGGACGCAAGAACATAGAACAAAACCTACTGGAAAGCGCGTCTGGACGTGACCAAAGAGCCTGAACTCTCTGGAACACGCGTCCGGACGGAACTCGATCATGCGTCCGGACGCGAAGACCAACCGTTTCAAATTCCAGATGTGCGTCCGGACGGAACCTAATCACACGTCCGGACGCATGCTTTTTAAGGCTAATTAAGGCGGTTGTTGAGGCACGTCCGGACGGAACTCCATCATGCGTCCAGACGCGTGTGAAAATTTATAAATACTAAGTGTTTGATCGAATTTCATGCTCTGCACTCCTCCTAACCGAAATACAAACTATTCCCGCCTCCTCTACACCTGTTCACTTTATTACGTCCCTGCTATGGCACCACCTCGAGCTTCCACATCAAAGAGACCCCGAGTGAACACTCAAGAGGAGGAGGACACAACGTTCGACCCCATTCGCTTCCAGATTTTGGAGGCTCGGGTAAGGTTCTTCAAATACTACGCCACTAAGCACGTGGTCTGCGAGAGAAAGATAGAATATAAGGACTTCGCCCGGTTGGGAGTCCGAGATATAATCACATCGTGGCGATGGGCCGACTTTATGGGCAGAGAGTGGCGCTGCATCCCCATCCTAGCAAGAGAATTCTATAGCAATGCCGAAGATCGTGGGAATGGTCTCATCCATACCTATGTTCGGGGCACAGAGATTAGGATGGATGTTGTGGCCATAGCCAGGATAACTGGAATGACCTAGGCTCGGGTGGTCAACCTGGACTATCCTCCAGCCTATCCCGGAGATAAGATTGGACGGGAGCTGCTTGGGGACGATGAATTTGTTTGGACTAGCAACCTTAGATATCTTCAGCAAGGTGATTTGACCAATAAGTATAAGACACTGAACCTAATTTCAGTATCCAATATCTACCCCTTATTGAGGAACAACCACATTTATCCGGACCGCGCTCATCTGTTGTACACTATGAGTATCGGAAAGTCCATTGACCTCCCCTCCCTGATCTTTGCAAAGATGAGGCGAGCTATTGTGGACCCGAAAAAACCATCTCTTCCCTTTGCTGGTTTGGCTACTGCATTGTGTGAGCAGACAGAAGTGGTGATCGACGCCACTATGGAGCAGGCCAAGAAAGTGGTGGTACTAAACTCTGGCTCCCTTTTGAAGAGTCAGAGTGTAGGCAGGCCAGTGCCAGGTGAGAGGGGTCCAGGTGGTGAGCAAGCAGCACCCGAGGAGATGACACTAGGGGAAGAGCAGTGGGATCAGTTCCTCAATATTGATGAGAATTTTGAGTTGCCAGTGGATAAGGATACTGATCCCAGGACTGACAGGCAGATACTCTTTGAGCTGTTGAAAGGTCAGAGGGAGATGAGGAAAGAGATGAGAGAGTTGAGGGCTCAGATGAGGGGCTTAGGACAGAGTTCTCAAGGTCAAGCAGGCCCCTCATCTTAGTATGTTTCTTCTAGGTCCCGAGTGGATGGTTTTTTCTTGATTTTCTTTAGTCATCTGTAGAAATCAAAGCCTATTTTGAGTAGATTTTTGTTAGGCTTGATTTCTTTTATCTTTCGGGTTATGCATTGTACGAAAATTTTAAATATTATATGAAATGCATAGTTTGTTCAGTTGTGCTATCAAATATCTAAATAACATTTTTATGCATAATTTGATGCCACAATATATAAATAAATTTGTTTAACTTTAAATTTACAACTGTTTAAGCATCAAATAGAACTTTATTCTATATTTTTGTATCTCATATCATGTTCTTATAAAAACTCACAATTTGTACACTTTAGACTTTACCAAGTTGAATATTTGTTAGATATTTTACCTTGAGAACTTGACACATATAGTGGAGATGCATATAAAACCCTGGTGAGTTTTGATCCAATCTTTTTTGGAGGGTTATTTACATTTACTCAATAAAGAAAATTGTTATTCAGCTAATCTCCTCAATAGTCTCATTATTTTTGTTTTGCTCAACACCAATATTGTGAATGATTACTTGACTTTAAATTATTTACATGAGATAGTGTGTTGTCAAGAACTCTTGAGATATGATTTTAGGTCATTTTTGATATTATTTGAGCTTAAACCTTATTCTTTGAATACTATTATCCCTAGAAGTCATGATTGAGCCTTTGAAGTAAAATTTTATTTCTTATGCCCAACATATAATAACCAAGCCAATAAAAAAAAAATATCCTTTACCCTTGGTTATCCCGAGATTGAGCTTTTTATTGTTTATATAATTTGGGAGATGTTAGTTAAGAAAATATGATAAAAAAAAAAGGGGGGTTTGCATACTTGTGAATATCTGCATTAGATGTCTTGCTTAAAAAAATAATAATAACAATATGTCTAGCTGTGAAAAAATAGATTAAAAAAAAAGAGGAAAAAATAGTAAGCATGAGTTTTGAAAAAATATGAGCAAGTGTTGTAAACTGTGCTTCTAAAAGGGTGAAGAGTGAAAGGCTATGGAAAGAAGTTTGGCTGTGTAATGTAAATATTCTCTCGGGATAGTCTTTTGAATTCCTGAATATCTTTCGTCTCAAAACCCTGATCCCAAGACCCCATTACAACCTTAAATAAAGACATATTTGATCTCAAGAGTGTATTGATGGATGCATGACTTATGTGAATAAGGAAGAGAATGGTGATTATTTATTTATTGTGTTGATTTTCTTTCATGAGATTATGTCAAATCCTTTTCTTTTGGATTATGATTATTTTAATAGACATGTGAGCATTATTTTGTTTTAACTTGAATATATTCTTCTCACATGTGATATTTGAGGGAATAATCACTATAATCTGAGAGAATATTTTATTAGTGAATTATCCAGTGAGATTTGGCATTGAGACGAATAGTTGATAGTTGTAGTAGAAGTGATTATCGGATAAGTTATTGACTTGGTATAGTTAACTCACACTACACACGATTTTATATGGGAACATGATAAGTGCATACATTTATATAGCGTATAATTCTATATTTTGTTTTGCATGTGCTTATAAAAAGTTTGCATCTGAGAGTTTTTATATTGTGGTCACAACTTGTGTTATAAAATTATTATTCAGATATTTGATCACAAGGTGATGTTTGTAGGTATCATCTCTGGAAACTCTCACGAGACTATACTCATCCACTAGGAGAAACCTAGGGGTTTAAAGGCTTGTTGCATATACTAAATGTAATCGTGAAGCCTACGAAAGTGATTTTGTTTTGTTTTTTTTTAGTAAAGTGTTTCTGTTTTTTGTTGTTTGCCTTACTAGGGACTAGCAAGGTCTGAGTTGGGGGTGTGATTGAGATCCAATAGTTACATTTATTATGGGGAAAGATTAATTATTTAGTCATGAAAGTATGATAAATATGGTTAATTATTTAAAGAATTGGTGCTATGCTAATTGTGTGTATTTTGCAGAGGAATAGCATAAAATTGGAAGAAAGTAAGGAGAGATAAAGTATAGCTGAGGAGAAAATGTACTGCAATACGCGTCCGGACGCAAGTGGCAGAAATGCAAGAAGTTGAGGAAAGAATATACTGGAAGTTGCGTCCGGACGGTTGAAGAACGCGTGTCCGGACACGTGTGTTGATTTGCCAACGCCAGATTAAGAGTTTCACTGCAAGACAAGTTTCTTCGGGGAATAAAGTTATAAATAGGAGTTGAAGATCTTGTAATCACTTCTTGTTGTTTTAAAGAATTCTTTTCTTTTAATTTTATTTTTGGGTAGATCATGTCTGGCTAGAAGGCTAAACTAGGGTTAGAGAAAAACCTCTCAATGAAGTACGGTAACGTTATTGATTCTAATTTCAATGATTTATGAGTTTTTGTTAATTTAACTTCTGATCTTTTAGCAAAGTTTTTGCTCTGTAAAAATCCTTGAGTTGTTGTGTCATGTACATCAATTGCTTGAATTTCCCTACGAGTAAATAACTGGTTATTCTACGCTTGAAGTAATTATCATTGGTTCGTAAAATAATATAATTTGACGGTTATTCAGGTTCCTGAATACTCCGTTGATTATAACTTTTGTTTTTCTTACTTGATTTGTTTCTTGAATCAACCGACATCTGATTCTTGTTTCGAGTAAGGTTTGATTCTTTAATTGTTATTGTATGAAATTGAGAAGGAGTACCTGATGCTCTAGTATATTTATTACTGTTTTAATTTCGTAAATCAATTTTCTCTTCTCGACACATCTCTGAACTGATCATCTATTTTTCAGTTTGTTTTAGTGTTTGTGTAATTGCATTTTTGTTACAATTCCTTGAGAATTCGACCTCGGTATTCCGAGAATTATATTACTTCGCTCAACCTGCGCTTGAGTTTACCATAAAAAAGTTAAAGCACCAGGCCCTGGGCGTCGAGATCGAGACGACCCAGGCGTTGGGCACCGAGGTCGTAGTGACCCAGGAGCTGAGCGCTGAGGTCAAGGCGACCCAGGCACTGGGTACCAAGATCAGGGTGACCCAGGCGCTAGGCGAGGAGCTGTTGGGCAAGGTACCGCTGGGCGAGGCACGTCTGGGAGAGACGTCGAGGGCTGATCGCGATGAAAGAGCGCTATTTGGTGACGAGCGCAGGCAGGGGAGCCATCAGGTGGCTTTGACAAGTGCTGGACGTGGCCAGATGGGTGTGCAAGTGGCTTCGTCGAGGCTTGGGTGCGATCAGGCGACGCTGGACACAAATTTGTCAATGCTAGGCGCACCAGGCGTGGCGGTAGAGGTTGAACATGGAGCTATGAGCTCTGGGCACAGGGCTGTGGGGCAAATTTTACCGGGAAATGCTAGTGTCTCTGGTGGCACTGATTCTGGTAAAACAGCGGATGATCTGGCTCGTTCAGGTGGAGCTTCACGGAGTGAGATCACTCAAGGCTCCCCTGGTAGCGGCACGAGCAATGTTTCACTTCATCCTCGCAGCAACAAGCATCGAGGTAAGGTAGCTCTTAACGACGACAGATCAAAAGTGAGTACCATTTCTAGTACTCTTAACACTAACTCTGATATTCTACGGATTGTTTCCACTTTATAATATTCTCCCAATGGTACTGTGTCGTCGAGCCAAGATGGGCGAGCCTGCTTGTGATGACTCCTCTGAAAACATTGTTATCTATGAGGAGGTGCTTGAGGCTAGGCTCAAGTTCCCAATGCCTTCTTCTATTTGTTGTATTCTGCATTGCTTTTCACTAGAGCCAGGGAGGTTGGCGCCCAATGGTTGAAGAGTTTTACTGGGGTTTCTGGCACTGTGGAGAAAGATGCATTACGAGGATACTTCTCCTCAAGAGTTTTGTGCCGCTTATACTCTGAGTGAGACTCCTTCTCCCTATCGTGGTTGATACTACTTTGCTCCGAGAGGAGGTAAATTGATCACCGGATTGCGCTCTAACTGCCATAACTGGAAGACTCGTTTTATATTTGTTGGGGGAGAGTGGGCTTCAGAGGCTGACAAAGCTTTGGTACCAACAAAATGGGACACCCCCAAGAGAATTGGTATGCCCACACTTATTCTTTTTCCTTTGCTTCTTTGCAAATGTGTACTCATTACATCCCTTACAGGTTCTCCAGTGCACTCGAAAGATCAAGAATGGAAATTGCAGGCTGTGAAAACTCACTTTGTGAACGACTTTGGAGCTCTTATGCTCAAAGAGAGTGGAGCTAAAGACTCTGCAACTGGCAGTGCTAAGGTTGGTGCACCCTCTCCGAGGCCTGGTGGTTCCTCCCTAAAGAGAAAAGATATGTTGATTTCCTTGATTCTCTTTCTTGGTTTGGCCTTACTTCAGGATGACATTTTATCCTTCTTGCGGTGAATAGAACATAGGTGGAGTCCCGTTACTCCACTAGGAGTACTCCTCCTCCTAAGGTGGCGATGGTGAGCGATGCTCTGGTGAACCTCTCTCAAGTGACCCCTCCAGTGGTGCCTCCTTGGTCAGCAACTCCTTCAGATGTGACCGCCACTCCGGAGACTCCTTTGTCGACTACACCTCCTACCCCCATTCATCGACCCTTCTTGCAGGGACTTCTATAGGAGCGCCTCCTTAAATTGGCTTCATGTTGGGTAATGTGCGAGTCGTCAATGAGCGACTTAGGAGGTTTGTGTTCCCAACAAATATTAATGAGATTAGTGCTCCGGGCACCGAAGGTGTCATCAACACTGTTCTGGAAGGTCTGGCTCAGGTAAGAGTCTGCTTTCTCCTTTTCTCCAGTCCCTCCTTATGTGCTAACATTCTTTTGCCCTTTTCAGGTTTCAACTGCCTCTATGTGTCTTTTTTCAAGAGCTGTTCATTTTAGCCAACTGAAACAGAGTCATGAGGCTGTGCAGCAACAGCATCTTACTGTTCAGAAGAGAATTGTTGAATTTGAAGCTGATAGTAGGGCTTCCCAAGCTGGGCTTGTGGTGACCCGTGAGAGGGTCGTGCTCAAAAAGGCTTCTTGCACAAGGGCTGAAGCAGAGCTTTTGGCAAACCTTGAGAAGGCGGCCAAGCTTGAGGTTGAGCTTTTGCCAACCCTAAGAGGGTTGCGCTCAGAGAGGCTGTCTACTTGAGAGCGAAGGCAGAGATAAAGGCAGCTCGCGAGAAGATTTCTCGGGCTAAGGTGGATCTGCTATTAGCTCGTGACAGGGCCGTCAAGGCTGAAGCTGATTTAGAGAGTGGTCTTGTAGATGCCTTCATTGATGGCTATGAGGAGCTTCAGTGAAAGATTTTTGCTGCTTTCCCTGATATTGATCTTTCAGGATTTGTGCCGTATAAGGCACCTGATGAGGCTAATGGTGATGATGACTCTGACGGTGCAGAGGGCGAGGAGGATGGCGGTCATGAGAGTAGTTAGAGTGATGGGGACTTTTTGATTTTTCTTGTTTTTGTAGAAAGGCAGTGTGTAGCCTTCTTTTGTGAAAGTGGTTTTTTTGTCACTGATGTTCTTTTGAAATAGAACGCAAAAATGCAAAGAACTTTTGAAGTAAATTTAGAAAATTCTATTCAATGACTGCTTATGCTAAGTAATAGGGGGTAATAACCAAAAAAAGATACAAGAAATAAAATCAAATTCCCCATCTTTACTACTTCTACTCTTCTAAGGTGTCATTGATAGTACCTCTTCAGGTGCTCAGCATTCTATGGATGAGATAAGATCTTTCCCTCGGAATTCTAAATCATGTAGGTGTTTGGCCTCACTACTTCTATTATGAAGTAGGGTCCTTCCTAGTTTGGTCCAAGTTTCCCTTCTTGCGAATTCTTTGTGGCGATGATTATTTTCTTGAGGACTAAGTCTCCTCGTTGGAAGGAACGAGGCGTCACCCTCGAGTTGTAGTATCTCGTCATGCGGCGCTTGTACTTCGCATTTCGAACCATCGCCATCTCTCTTTCCTCCTCCACCAAGTCGAGGTTGACGCGAAGTCCTTCCTCGTTGGTGATGGGGTCGTGGTGTTGGATCCTTAGAGAATGTATCCCGATTTCTACAAGTACGACTACCTCAGTTCCAAAGGCGAGTAAGAAAAGAGTTTCTCCAGTCGAGGTCATTGGTGTTGTTCGGTATGCCCATAATACACCCAGGAGTTCGTCCACCCAGAGACCCTTTACTTTTTCCAACCTCGTCTTTCAGTTGCGTATTACTGTTTTGACTGTGACCTCTGTTTGCCCGTTTGCCTGAGGATGCGCTGGGCTAGAATGGGGCTGCTTTATTTGGAGGTCGACGCAAAATGAGTTCAAGAGTTTGTTGTCGAATTGCTTAACATTGTCGCTGACTATGGCGTGGGGTACTCCAAAGTGACAAATCAGGTTCTTCTAGATGAAATCCTTGACCTTTGTGTCTGTTATTTTTGCTAAGGATTCGGCCTCCGCCCACTTTGTGAAGTTGTCGATCGCCACCACCAGGAACTTGCACTGCCCTCTACTCAGAGGTAAGGGGCCTAAGATGTCGATGCCCAATTTGGAAAAGGGTCAATGACTTGTGATGACTGTCAACTCTTCTGGTGGTTGTCTAGGCATGGTAGCGAAGCGCTGGCATTTGTCGCATTTCCTAGGGAACTCTTAGACATCCCTAACCATGTTAGGCCAGAAGTAACCCTACATGAGTGCCTTGTGGGCGAGGGAGCATCATCTGGAGTGGTTTTCACAAACACTTTCATGGATCTCTCGTAAGGCATAGTTAGCTTCCTCTGGAAAGATACAGTGTAGTAGTGGTAGGGAGTAACCCTTTTTGTAGAGGATATCCTACAAAATGGTGAACTTGGAGGCTCTCATCCTGAGTTTGTTGGATTCCAACGGGTCGTCTGGCAACGCGCCCTCCTAGAGGTATGCCCTTATTGAGGTCATCCAGTTCGACTCGACAGATGCACAGTTGACGTTTGTGGCTTTCACATCTAACTTGCTTGGTTCGAACTTGTGACCGATGAATGTTGGTCCTAGTGGGACTTCTGAGGATGAGGCAAGCCTGGCCAGTATATCTACAGCGATATTATCTTTTCTCGGGATGTGACAGATCTGGAAGTAGTGGAACTTAGTCAGCAAGGCTTGCCCTTCACTTGGTTGACTATCAATTGAGAGTCACTATAAGTGTTGAGGTGTTGGGCTCTCATTTCAATAACCAACCTTAAGCCAAATAGGAGGGCAGCATATTCTGCCTCACTGTTGGAGGCTGTAAAGTGGAGCTTCACAGCATACTTGATAAGGGTGCCGTCCGGGCTGATCAGCATTCGGCCTGCTCCACCTCCTTCGTTGGTCGAGGAGCCATCCACGTAAAGCTCCCAAAGAGGTGGTAGAGAAGAGGCCGTAGTTGGTACAGGGGCGCCTGTTTTTAGTGCTAGCATGCCTTGGGCGCCCCTGCAGGTCGCCAGGTTGCCTTGGGCGCCCCTGCAGGTCGCCAGGTTGTCTTGGGCGCCCAGTCTTGGCGCCTAAGTGTCTAGGTGAGTTTTTTATGAGGCTTCCTAAGGTATCGAGGGTCCGCTGCCCTCCTCCTCTGCCGGTATGAGCTCTGCAATGAAATCGACCAAGGCTTATACTTTGATGGCTGCCCTTGGTTGGTACTGGACATCGAATTCGTCCAGTTCTACTGCCCATTTAAGGAGTCTTCCTCAGACGTCTGGCTTCCCCAGAACCCTTTTCAGAGGCTGATCTGTGACCACGACGATGGTGTGACTTTGAAAGTAATGTCAGAGATGTCTTGCTGTTGAAATCAGGGCGAGCGTTAGCTTTTCTAGTCTTGAATATCTTATTTCTGCTCCTCGGTATGTCCTGCTCACGTAATAAACATGCTTTTGCACTCTTTCGTTGTCCCTGATGAGGACTAAACTTACTGCCGACGGGAAAACAAAGAGGTACAAATATAGAGTTTCACCTAGTATAGCATGTGAAAAGAGGAGAAGCGTAGCCAAATAAGCTTTGAGCTTTTAAAAAGCTTCTTCTGCCTCAAGTCCCCACTCAAAGACTTTTCGAAAAATCTTGAAAAAGGGTAAGCACTTATCTACATATTTAGAGACAAATCTGTTGAGTGCTGCAATTCTTCCGTTGAGGCGCTGGAGTTCCTTGGTTGTGGTGGGTGATTTTATATCCAAGATGGCTTTGATCTTGTCTGGATTTGCCTCAATTCCCTTCTAGTTGACCATGAAACCCAAGAATTTTCCTGATCCGACGCCAAAGGCGCACTTCTCAGGGTTCAACTTCATGCGATATGACCTGAGAACATCGAAAATTTCTTCAAGGTGATCTGCTACGGCGAGACTCTTTACCAGCATATCGTCCACGTATACCTCCATTGTTCTCCCGATCTGAGACTGGAACATCTTGTTCACCAGTCGTTGGTAGGTTGTTCCCGCATTTTTCAGTCCAAAGGGCATGACCCTGTAACAGTAAGTCCCCTTTGGAGTGATGAATGACGTATTCTCCTGGTCTGGGGGTTGCATGCTGATCTGGTTATATCTAGAGTATGCGTCCAAAAAAGTGAGTAATTCGTGTTCTACAGTGACGTCAATGAGAAGGTCGATTCGTGGCAACGAGTAGCTGTCTTTAGGGGACACCTTGTTGAGTTCAGTGAAGTTGACGCAGAGGTGTCACTTTCCATTGGCCTTGGTCACCATCACCATATGTGATAGCCACATAGGATAGGCCACTTCTCTGATTGTCCCGTTTTCTATTAACTTCTCCACCTCATTGTCCATTGTCTGTGCCTTTTCAATGGAGACGCTCTTTAGCTTCTGGCGAACAAGCTTGTAATGAGGGTCGGCATTGAGGCGGTGGGTGGCGACCTCAGGGTTGATGCCCTCGAGGTTTTCAAGTGATCATGCGAAAACATTCATACTACATTTCAAAAAATTTGTAAGCTAGCGGGCTAAATCTTCAGGAAGGGAGGAACCAATGTACACTCTTCTTTCTGGATGTTTCTCATCCAGGACCACTGGTGTGAGCTCCTCCACTAGTTCTCCTCTCTCCATCGTGACATCATCTCTAGGGCCGAGGACCTCCACCTGTAGCGCTTCTTGCGGCTTCCTGGTCTTCATGGAAGAGACGTAGCATTCTCTTGCTATAACCTGATCTCCTTGGACATCTCCGATTCCATTTGGGGTTGAAAAACGAAGGATAAGATGGTAGGTGGAGGGCACAACTCTGAGGGTATTAAGAGCGGGTCGCCCCAGAATAACGTTGTAGGCTGAAGGGCAGTCTATCACCAAGAAGTTCACCATGACCGTGGAGCTTCGGGATGCTACACCGGCGATGACTAGCAAGGTAATGGATCCCAAGGGATACACCTTATCCCCTGAGAATCCGATAATAGGCGACCTGATGGGCTGCAGTCTCTCTCTCCCCAGGTTGAGTTTGTCATAAGCTTGTGCGAACAAGATGTCCACAGAGCTGCCACTGTCTACAAGAATCTTTCGTACCTAGAAGTTGGCGACAGTCATGGTTAGCACCAGGGGGTCGTCATGGGGATGATGAATTCCTTCCAGATCCTTGTCTGAGAAGGATATAACCTCGTTACTTCCTTGCTTGGGTGCCTTGGATGGACGCAAATCGTCAATATGTCTAGCTTTTCTGGCATGGGTCTTCATGGCGAAGAAGAATTCTCCTTCTCCTGCTAGCCCTCCAGAGATGGTTTGAATCTCTCCAAGAGGTTGCTGATCCTCCTAGTTATAAGGCGGTGGCGGTGCTTGGTCTCTACCAGCAACATGCTGGCGTAGTTGACCACGCTGAGCTCAAAGCAATCGTCGGTGTCATGGTCGTGATCCCTATGAAAACGACAATACTTGCTCAGATTCCTGCAATTTGATAGAGATTTCATCCTTCTAGGCCCCTTTATTGCAGGGTCATCCTAAATCTGGAATAGGATGTGTCCGACAGTGCGTTGAGGGGAGTGAAGATCTGTCGATCTCTCTAAGGGACAAGACCAAGTCGGTCTTTGACAAACACCCTTTTCTATATTGCCTCGTTTGTATCCACTCTCCTTCTTGTCTTCTCTGTCTCTTTCCTTTCTCTTCTCCCCTGTTTGTGAGGATTCACCTCGCCTAGCTTTGGTGATGTCCTCAGCTTTCATATACTTCTGAGCTTTCGCTAGCAGTTCTGGTATACTCTTTGGTGGACACTTCATCACTGAAAATGAGAAGCTTGATGAACAAAGACCTCCCAAGAAGGCGGTCATGATAACCTTGTCATCAAGCTTCTCAATCTGAAGGACCTCCTCGTTAAAACGAGTGACGTAACTCCTCAGACTCTCATCTTGATCATGTTTTATGCTAAGCAGGTGAATGGTAGGCTTCTGGTGGCCGCGTCCTCCAATGAAGTGCGACACGAAGGACCTACTTAGTTCGGCAAAGGAAACAATGGAGACTAGGGTTGGAGAACCACTGTCGGGTTGATCCCTTCAGAGTAGTCGAGAATGCCCTACACATGATTTCATTGGGGACGTTGTGCAGCTGCATTAAAGTCTTGTAGGTTTCGAGGTGATAAAATGAGTCTTTTGTACCATTAAAAGTTTCGACAGATAGCATTTTGAACTTTTAAGTAAGGGGATAATTTGTCACATCAGGCACAAAAGGCATGTCAGTTCGTCTTACAAGGTAGTCTATAGTATCGGGTCCTTGTGCCTTCATGGCGTTGAAGACGTCGCCCAATTAATTCTACACCTCTTTGATTTTTTCGTCCCAGTGATTAAAGGCTCCTTTGAAATTGTCGTGAAAATAACTTTCATATTCCACGCTTTGATTTTCGCCCTCATCCTCTTGGAAATGAGGATCTCCACTATAAGGAGAGGGAGCTTGAGGAGGAGGTGGAGGTGCCTCATGGTTCTAGTGCGGGGCTCCCCTGTATGGGGCGCCTAAGTAGGGAACTCCTTGACGCCCAGGGCGTGGAGCTCCTCTGGCTGACGCCATCTTCTCAACGGATGAGACAGTTACGGCACTCCACATAAGATCCGGTCAAAGGATGACGTGGTAATTGACTTCTTCCAAGGCGACGTGGATGAGGCTCTTAGATGACTCTGTTTACTCCCTTGATGATATAGCTCCTCGAATCTTGATGAGCTTGACTGAGCGTAAACTCCTTTGGACTGAACCCACTAAATCTCTTCAAGTTGAGCTCTTAATTTAAACTAGACTTATAACATGAGTTGAGCCCTTGAACCTGGCCTATTAGTTTGGATTATTACAGCACTTGTGTATCCGTTGTAGCCATTTTTAGGGTGTTGATCGGGATTTCAATTTTCTCACTTATAATTCTACTCAATTTTATTTAATAAAAAATCTCCTAAAATATATAAATAAATAATTAACTTATAAACAGCACTTCAATTCAATGTACCATAAGTGATTTAACATATGAGAAGCTGAATCCTTTCATATGGGCCATGTGACCACCTTACATCGATGGTGCCACATTGTTAGACTTCAATGTGGGATGCTGAATCCTTTAATGCTTAGAAAACATTGGAGGGTGCACTCAGGAGGCGGTGTTCTTCGGTTGCATTTACATTCTCTTCTCATCAAAAACAAGTCTTTCTAATCGAACCACAAGACCATCTGCAGACAAACTTAAAAGCTGGTTCTCTTGTCTCAGGTTTTCCACTTCCTTCCTTAGTTCTACATTTTGCTCTTCTACCCTTGTACTTAACATGAGCTGGCGTTTCAGAATTTCATTTTCTTTTTTCAGCTTATCAATCTCCTTCTTCAATTCAACATTGTGCTCTTCTGAAATCCGATTTTTCATTCCCAAATCACCCTCATCATCCTCCTGAATGAACAAATTGAAGTTTTTTTTTTTTTTCGCTTTTCCAAGTAGTAGGATAGAAAAAGACAAGAATTAAGGAAAAATAGAAACAATAAAACCATAAACTTACATCATCGCTAATGATAACAATACTGGAAGTATCTTCGGAAGCCCATGGATGGTCTGCTTGTTCTCTTTGTCCCTCCTGCACATAATCAGCCGTGGAAGAAATAACCATATTTCTCAACACATTCGACACATGTTGAGATGGTCTCAATTGATTTAAACAATCTTCTTTCACCCCACATACTTCTCTGACTATGGCTACATCTACTTCACTTTCTATGTCAATGACCCAATGTTCCCTGACTTCAGGTCTAGTCCATACGTAATCCTCCTGTTGACCGAAAGAATTTACTTCATGCAAATTAACAGAAGGTATAGGGAAAGAATACACAATAACAAAAGAACTGTTGGTTGCATAGGGATGTAAATTTAAAAACTCTGCTCTCATATAAGAAAACAGAAAGTTTGAACCGCGAGAATGCAATGGATTAAAAAAAAAAAGACCAAATAACACAATAAACTCACATTAGGCACTGAAACACTTGTTGAAGAGCATTGTGGATTGTATGGTTCTCTTACATCAGTTCGCGCATCTAATAACTCTTTAATTATATCCATTTCTGACTCCTCGGAAGTCAATTGAAGCTCCCATAACATCTGACAATAGATGTTACAATCTAAGTCATAACATTGGCCAAATTTGATCAATTGCAAACTAGAACAGCAAATGACAACATAGATTCAAACACCATTTGCACCCTGAAATGGCAGTTAAAGATAAGGTATGATGCAGCCACACACTTTACCTTTGCTTGAGATGAACAGAGAGTCAAGCTGGAAGGTATTAAATAAATAACAAGTGACCTTTATCCTTGTGTACCTGATTATGTTGCAGTTCCTTAAACTTGGTCGTAAACCATTGTCGATTTTTGGACCTACTATTCTCCCATCGGCAGACACGAGGAAATGTCAAGGAGCAATCTCGTAAAGTAGGCCGACCAATATCGACATGCTCGTAAAACCATATCTGCAACATTAACATAATATAGGTCAAGATTTTTAAAATTAGGAATAGCATTTTAGAGATACAACGTCATTCAGCACAAATTCTTGGTACCCCTTGACTTTTTAACACAACTTAAAAATCAGAGAGGTACCAAAGCAACGCTTGCAACGTGGAATCCAGGCATTGGAGTTGGAATTTGAAACGGAAGCAAACCATTCTGATGTTTAAGGCTAATGTGATCGCCAATTGCAATGCCAAGGCTCCATTTCAATGCCTCTGAAAAAGTTAAATGAATTGTTTTTTTTCCTATGGTCTAAACCCTTACTTGGATTGTTTTCTATAAGGTCTAAACACTTACTTGGAGAAAGATAAGACAGCCTCCTACATATTGTACATTAGTCTCCTTTTTTCTGCACAACCAGTTCAACACTTCCTCATGAACAGCAGCTCCCCAGGCAAAATCCTTCACCTTGTCTAAGTCCCGCAAAAAAGGAATAAAACGGGAATCTACTTTGTAATTTGTTTTTGGAAATAGCAATGTTCCAAATACAAATAACAAAAAGGACCTGGTGAAGTCTACGTCATCTCTCCCACCAAGAGACTCAAGTCTCTCCTCAATTGATGCTACTGTGATCTTCCTATTCCAAACAGTAGCACCATAGAGTCTCTCTAAATCCGAAAAAGGTGCATCTTCTTTAAGGATTACAGGTTTTCCTGTCACGCGTAGTCCTAAAATCAATGCAACGTCCATTAGAGCTATTCTTATCTCTCCCGGGAGAAGTATAAAAGCACGTTTCTCACAACTCCATCTTTCCATCAATTCAACTAAAAGGTTTTTGCAAAGCATTTGTTCAGGAATCCGGAGCAAATTGCCAAACCCCACACTCTTTATGGCATCCTTTTGACTTTCTGTGAGCTTGTTCACTCGTTTGATAAATGATGGCAAAGAGAACCTAGTACTGAAGTTGCCAATCTGCAAGAAAGAATACTCTTGAGATCTACCAATCTTGTTTTTTTCATGTGTCCATCATGCAATGACATGTTATAGCAGCATCCAAAATAATTTACCACCATTACTTAAAGGGATGTGCAACTGTAAAAAAAATGATACTCTACGAGATCTCCAATGCACATATGTTATAATGACTAAATTTCGTGGTACACACGACGTGATGAAAAGTTAAATCTTTCGAATGAAATGTTGGTCATGAATGAGAAAAAAGAGATTGGTGATGAAGATTAAACATGGGTGTGGGAAGTTTTAGATGAAAAGTTGTAGAGGGAAGTTATTTGGGTTTGTACTTTTTTATTTAATTTTAAAAAAGGATACTACATTGAATTACTATTAATCTACATTATTAGTTAACAATTAATAACTACCAATAAAGGGAGAGGACATCAAACCCCCCCTTTCTCTCCCTTTATTAATGGTATAAATAGTGAATAGGATGTGATCCATCATCCTCGGGTTTGGAACTTAAATATGACACCCATAATTTGACAAGCAAAAATAAAATTGATTGTTATATTAGAAGCACAAAGCTGCAATTATAAATTAGGCATAAGTTCCTAACATAACCTAGAAGTCAGAAATCAGAATTTAACACCGTGACAGATTGAAACTACTTCAGTAAAGTCACAAATAATGAGCAACTGGAAAAAAGCATATGTAAGGGTGTCTATGTACTTGTATGTATGAAAAGATAACGATTACAAAGAACAGTATATTTGCTCAGTGGTAGAAGAGGTGAAAAGTGCGTTGATTAGGTACTCTAGCCATTATGAGCAAATGCCATCTCATCTCATAAGCGGAAACAGAGTTCCATTCCTCAAAAAGTGAAAAATAACCCAGATGCATACTGAGAAAAAAAAAAGACTGTTGCGCCATTAATTGCAAGAATTCATTCCAGGATTACCATTCCAAACACCGCTTAAGTTCTTATGCTTTTGAGAATTAGCGTTGCTGAAACACACTTCGATTTCGTTCTTCAATTGCTATTAATCTTGGCCTAAGAAAAATACTAGCATTTGGGACAAAGTGATAAAATGGGTTTCTGGCAAATTGAAAGTAGAAGTCATTTTCAGCTCTGGTTAGTGTGTGGTCCATCCATGCAATACTGGTTTGTTACTTACGCAGATATAGAATCCAAGAGCATTCGAGAAAGCTTATAAGAACAACGATAGTTTAGAAATGTACCGAATCGTGTCCCTCTTTTGGAACGATCGAAGATTTCCTCCTCGATTTCTTCATCATGATACCCTCTATTGTCGATTTCCTATTAATCCAGGGAGCTCCGCTGTCTCCTTTCTCAACCAGACAACTCTAAAACGTTCAGGAATACCCTAAGCAAGATAGTTGCTCCTCTCCTGAAGTTACTGCTCCTAAAGTAAGTACTTCTTAGCCCAGAAAGCTTCGTGAAGAATGAAAATGGCGTTTGCAAAAACCCCCCAGACAGAGGGACAGACAGAGAGGGGTAGTGTTTGTGAAGCTTGCCAGAGAAGCTCTCTAACTGTGAAGCAAAAGGCGCCAACGCGTAAAACACATATTGTGAAACTATTTGAATCTAGCGAATTTGTGATCGTTGATCCCTTCATCATCGTATGATTCAGGAAAAGGTTAGATCTTGACCGTTGCGCTAGATTTCCTAAAGTTCAAAACAAATATGGACCGTCGTGGTTGGCTGGTGAATCTCAAACTATCCAAATATGGCCTACTAAATTTCCTGAAAGGTCCAACCCACACTAAATTGGGCTTGTATTGGGCTTTGTTTTCTTACCAGCACCTCAGCATGTTAGAGACATATTGAGGTTGGGTTTGGATGAAACTGTGCAAGTCCCATCAGGCGATCATGGTTGGGTTCGGGCAACCCTAACTCTCCGAATCCATTCAGGTGGCAACCTTCCCATTGTGGTTTTATTAATTTGTGTTTAAAGAGTGGTATCATATCGAGTTCGTATCATATATGAATCGTGTATAATTAATATATAAACGAATTGTATCATGTATTTTTGTTGATTGACATCATTCAGGGGCGGAGCTAGTGCTGGTCCGGAGGGCACCTGCCCACTGAATTTTCTTTTTTTTTTTACCTACATATATTTTGTTCTTACCCTCAAAGTGTCCCAAGTTGTGCCCATCCAAAACAAACCAAAAAATGTTGACTCCACTCAAAAAAATCCACTAAATTGGGTCTGCTAACTCTTAAATTTTTTAAAATTATGGCTTAATCGAAAATTGGTTACGATTAAAAATTGTAATTTGGCCTTTTTGTGTTCTAATTTACTTGAATTCTTTAGTCCATTGTTTACTTATTTTATTTCCTACTATAATTTCACTTTTAATATATTAACGATAAAATTGAAGTAAAAATTATATTTGTACTTGTATTTGCTTTCTACTCATTTTTTTTATTAATTATTTGAAATAATTATGGAGAAATACTTTAAAAAAAATCTGAATCAGAGTTATTACTACCTACAAAAAAATGTATTAATGAATTTTTAGGTGTTATATATGATTTAAAAAATTTATATGTATCATTTATTTTAATCGATAGGAAATCAAAAGTTTAAACTTATAATTGGTATCCACCTTCGTATAAATTTCTGGCTCCGCCCTTAACTTCTATCATACCTGATTCATTTATTAATCATGTCGTGTCGAGTCGAGTCTACTTACTTATAAAATTGGTGACTTAAAGAAGATTTAAACTCTCTAATTTCATATCATATTCGTGTCGTATTAACGAATCGTATCATATTTTATCGCTCCTATTTATTTGTATGGAAAAACCAACTCCACCTGGCGGTATGAATTGGTTAGTATAAAGGCATACAACTTCCATTAATGTAGAATCCATGGCAATTAGGATTGTCAATTTTCAATAAGATCACATAATAAAAATAATAAATCATCCACTCATGGTACTTATCCATGGGTCATATGAAATTTTTACTAAAGAAATATATATATATATTTTTTTTAATTTTTTAATTTAATATTATTTAAAAATAAATGCAGAATTAAATGATTTTTTTATGTTGTTTTTGGTAATGTGTGAACCAGGTAGATTTTTCGATTGTGGGATCTACATGTTGTGGATTTGATGAAGAGAAAAAGTGTAGACAGACGTGAACACGTCCAACTACCGTAGCTAAAGGGCTCGATACATGACTAATGGCAGTTCACCTAAGCACACAGTTTGTTCTTTATCCTTGTATTTGCTAAGGACATTAGACATTAGACAGCTTACATTGGAAACTAGCAGTTTTAAGGGAGTTGTTGGTCCAACTCCCAACAGTGAATTAATCAGTAGAAACACTATTTATTTATTTATATAGCCTTAACCTAATCATGATTAGGTAATAGGCGGAAGGAAACCAGCACAACTGTTGTGTGTATCTCAGGGTACTTATACTTTGGCCACCTCAGAGACCAAGGGCACTTGATAAGCCATACGTTGTCCTATGCACCATTTGGTCACCCTTCCCATTATGCATAGTCAGAGGAGGAATTCACAGCACTTTTGGCCAACGACAACATTGATTTATAGTGAAACAAAGCATAGGCAAGGGAGGACCAGTTGTGCTTAACAAGCTCGAATCCTGCCAGCAACCGGTCCCCAATTCAGATAACAAGCACCTCCAAAAACAAGTTACGATTTCCTTTTCTTATCCAAAGACGACGAATATGCTCTTTTTATGTCTTTTTCTAGTTGGAATATGTACAACATAAGTGTAACTCGTAGCAACCCCTTTTTCCCTTTTGTTCTTGATGAAAATCTAAAAGAGCCTGAGACTTTCTAAGCCCTGAACTGTTTTTCATTGGAGAGTACTCATCATCAAGCGAGCCCCATCCAAACTTAAAGGTCAAAATCTATAATAACCATCATAGCTACTAGAGCCTTTCAGTTTGTACCCACTTCTCTCTAAATTTTTGTGATGGTGACCAAATCAGCAATGATGAATTTAAATCGCCACCTTCTTGTCACGGAGCCAGGTATGCCACTAGGGAATGGAAACAGGGCTAGTGAATCCAATTTTGACACCAACTTGGTGATCATTCTGGCGGCCTTGTTATGTGCTCTGATATTTGCACTTGGATTGAACTCAATTGTTCGTTGTGCTCTACGTTGTAGTCATAGGTTTGCCATGGAGACACCGGAACAAAGTGCAGTGTGTGAGGCCACCACTGGCCTCAAGAAGCATGCTTTGCGTAAGATTCCAACGGCAATTTATGGTTCAGGATCCAATATTCCGGCAACTGAGTGCACAATATGCCTGGGAGAGTTTGTGGATGGTGAGAGGGTTCGATTACTACCCAATTGTAATCACGGGTTCCATGTGAGATGCATAGACCAATGGCTAATGTCAAATTCATCGTGCCCTAATTGTCGTCGGCCTTCACTGCAGCTTGAACGTTCAAGCCCTTCAAGTACAGCTGATGGCTTAGCCACCGGTGATCGTTTCAGGCCAGCAAGGTAGTAGTACTGTGGCTGGCCATAGTTGTAGATGAAAACAACTTGATGCCAGTGAGACAACATCCAGAAGTTAGTGGCAGATGTTCAAGTCTTCACTCTGTTCAACTTTACTTGGTAGATATCGTCCGAATATGAATATTGATATACAGTTTCCTGGACTGGAGGCCACATTTTAAATCCCAGAGGTTTTTTGAATTCTCATAAAAAGCAGCATGTCTTCTTCATAGATGGTTAGTGTGTTAAAGGATAATAGTCTGTTTCTAATGAAATTATGAAATGAATCAGTATTGGTAAATTTTCCATCTACCAGATCAAGCCTCAGCTTGTGAGATGTTCTAGGGATTGTTAGAAAAATGTTTATTATTAGTTGGATGCGGAAAACTTAGTATGGACAGTAAGCTATAGATACTTATAGTATATCATACGATATTTGATATTTGTCAGATACTCAATGATATATATAGATATTTCACGAATATTTTTATATGCAGAGCAATATATTTAATTTTTAATTTTAATCTTTGCCCTTTCCTTTCCAATTCACATAATGCAATTCATCAATACATTCATATGACTTTGAACACACACACAATTATTTTTGAAGTATTTTATCTAATACTATACTAAGAAGTTGAATTATCAACGGACAATATTAATTCAATTGTATAAAATTTATCCTAATTTTTTTTTCTGCTAAAAAACAACATATTTTTTGCACAGTCACTAATGTCAAATAATTCAACCAACACACTCTCTAATATCAAACAACTCCACTAATCTACACCTACATCTCTCTTATTTTATTTATGTTCACCTTAATTTTAAATTGTGTAATTAAAAACAAAAATAAGAACTAAATTGCTATTTTAAATATAAATATTACACGATCAATGTTCAATTTTTAATATTAGAGAGTGTCTTCAGACACGAAGTTGTTACTAATTATCTTAAATCACATCACATGTTTAAAGAGCATAAAATTAAGAAATTACAGCATAACCTTAGCAATAAATATTTCAAAGCACACCAATTAATTAAATGATGGTTCTACTTTCTTTAATTACTTATGTACACTTTGTGTATATATTACAATGACAATATATACCTTTTTTAAAGCAAAAATTGTCAATTTTACTTATTATTGCTAAAGAGAAATTAAAAACCATATTTTTCAAGTGACAAGTGATTAGATATATATTATATAAACAGATTATAATTATATTCATATCTTATTTTTTAAAATTTTGTCATATCGTACTCATATCTTATATCTATATTCATGCTTCTTAGAATGTAAAACTTATGGCCCAATTGACAGAGATGATGGACCCTGACACAAGAGTGGACCAATGTAGTCGAATTAAGGTCCTTTGGAGGTCGATCATTTTTTGTAAATTTATTTGGATTTAAGTATACTCAAAAAATTTACTTGAAAATAAGTCTATTTTGATCTCAATTATCCAAAATATCCTCAATAGTTATATTTAATCAAAACTTGTTTGAATAAAGTAACAACTCCTAAGTTGGAAATTGTATTAGTATTAACAACTCTTAATTTGAGAATTGTGTTAGCATTAAAATTATTTTATATTTGAAAACATTAAAACTAATGATGATAGACAGTATTTATGGTAGGGGTAATTAGGTAATACAAAAAAAAGAATTTAAAATGTGTACTTAATGACAATAATTTAATAAAAAAAATTAATAGAATATGAGTCTGACTGATACTTAAAATCAAATAAATTCTAGGAAAATTCGAAGGCCGGTCTCCCTAGATGAACTTGTTTGGAGATAAGTTTTGCAATGAAACTTGATGAGTCCCCCGAATGAATCTCCCAGGCCCGGGTGGATTTGGCCCTTCTTGGATTTTATGAAATGGGTTTTAGGGACGTTGAGGTTAGGCAATGATAAACTAGCAAATATAAGTGGTTCACCCTCGTCGAAGGACTAGGGCTACGTCCACTGTAATGGATGCTCTTGCTCCGTGATTGTGTATATTGATTTCGACTGATTACAAGGTAATTACAGGCGCAAGGCCATAAAACAACGTTTCTCTGTTGAGATTGCCCTAGGGTTCTTGGCGAAAAACCAGCTGGGAAGCGAAGAAGAAGGTTCGAGAGATTCGATCCCCCTTCCCTCCTCTTACTGTTCTATTTATATGGTGTCTCTGTCTAGGGTTTTTTGCTCCTGTTCTTCCGTCTCTTGATCTTGTGGGGACCGTTCGTCCTTTCGAGCCACTCTGACCGCCGGCGATTCTGTGCCCACGATTGCTTGGGTTCGTTCGGCACCATCTCTCTGTTTTTGCAGGGAGCAACTCTGAGAAATCAGAGCCGGTTTTCCTTATCCTTGGAGCGCGTGGTGCAACAGGCTTCAACTTGGGCCGTGGGCTGAGAATCGAACTTGGGCCGATTGGGACCATTCCCTTTTGGGCTTCGGAGTCCTTGTTCAGTCTGGAGGTCTTTGGGCTCGATCGTAATGGCAGCCCAGGCCCAAAAACCTATCCTCATCAGTTGCCCCCCAGCCCCTGGTCACGAGAATGATGTTTTCTCTGACCTGGGGATAAGAAACGCCTTTTCTGAGGTCTTCACGGTCTCCATACGTGGCGGAATGTATGGTCAGGCGGCTTTGCGCCGTTTAGGGATGCTTTGGTACTTTGCCGGCTATGATGGGATGGTTTTTACACGTGTCGCCACGGGGTGATCCCAACCGGTACGATTCTGGAGACGCGTCCTGCCATCTCATTTCTCAGGACATTAAATGCCTTGCACGAAAGAGGGGGAACCCCCTCGCCTAAGTTGCTTTTTGAGTCTTTTGAATCTCCTCGTGCTTCCCTCACCTCCCTTGGGCTTTCGAAGTGCTCCGTTTCAGACTTTCAGGCGGTCTTTAGGGTTTCTGCGTTCCTGGTTCTCTTCTGTTTCTAGCGCCTCGTCTAGGTACGTCTCTCCTTCTTATTTTACTCGTGTTTGACCTGGATCCCTTTAACCCTCCTTGGTGGGGTTTTGGGTTTCGCTTCTTGATATGGAGGTTTAGCTATTTTAGGAATCGTTCTGACGACCTTTCTCCCCTCACGTGTTTCGTGGACCATCCTACCTCGCTTAGGGTGTCCTTCCTTCGAGATTGGTGTCTAAGACCTCCCTTTTTGACGGACTGTGCTTTACATTTGCCTTCCCTCCATTCCGGCTTAAGGTCTGGACTTTTGATGGGGAGGCGGTTCGTTTCCTCCTCCGAATTGGATTCAGAAGGCCAAATAGGCGAAGAGGTTGAGGCAAGTACCTCAGGTTCTCAGAGTGGTGGTTCCGTTGATAGGGCCGTGTCTGGGTCTGCTCTTGAAGTTTCTGCCTCCGGGTCCGTCCTCATAGAATAAGCTCGTCCTTTATCATCCTTTCCTCCCATTCCTTTTGTTGCGCCAAAAACTAAGAAATCCAAACCGGCTCCTCCCCCAACTCCTAGAAAAAGGGCTCGTCGGGATCAAGCCGACCTGACTTGCTGTGTTGCGTCGACTCCCAGTAGTCTCAGTGATGAGGATTTAGACGAACTGAGGCGGGAGTATTGTTTTCCCGACTCCGTTCTTCTGCATTCTCCTGACGAACACGAGAGGTGCAACTCTTCTATCCCTGGCCTGGTTTGTTTTTACGAATCCGCTTTCCGTGCCGGTTTGCGGTTCCCCGTTCATCCTTTCATCCGGATCGTCCTTACTTTTTATAACATATATCCTGCCCGGCTCTCTCCAAACGGATGGGGCCTCCTGATCGGATTTCTCGTTCATTGGTTGAAGGGTGGGAACGACTCTCAACCCTCCATTAATGAATTTGCCTCTCTTTTTCAACTTAAATCCTCCCCTTCCGCAGGTTTCCTTTATTTTTTGAAAAGGGTCAAAGCGAGGAATTTGATCACCGGGCTCCCTTCTTCCAACAAGGGATGGAAACCCAAGTTTTTCTTTGTTAAAGGTGACTCTTGGGAGCTTTCCGGGAAACCAGGGGACATTCCCCTCATTCCCAGGTTTTGGGGAGCTCCAAGGAACATAAGTAAGGCCCTTTGATTCGACTGTATCTTTTTCCTTCGCTGTTCTTCTTTTACTGACTTACCTTCTGATTTGCAGATTATCGCCATGTCCTTGGAATCGAGGAAGCTGCTAGAGTCGCTAGGGCCGAGACCTTTGGGTTGCAATCATTCTTCGACTTGGTGACCGACGAGAACCTAGCCCTCTACGAGCTCGGGCCTCCTGTTGAACAAGCTTCTGCTCCGGAGCCGTCCCCTGTTCCTGACCCCATGAACCAGGACTTAATAATGGCGATGTTCTCGGATACCGATAGGTCGAGGAAGAAGAGGAAACTGGTGAAGGGCACACAGCGACCGCCCCAGGATGCATCGGTGCCTGAGACCCTACATGTTCCTCTTATGCAGGAGAAGGTAGACCTTCCATCCCCTGGGGATGTAGCTCCTCCCCCGCTCTCCGTGGAGGTTCCTCTGGGCGAATCTTCGACTGGTGGAGCTTCGAAGCAAGAAGCCTCGGCAGATCCTCCTCGTTCTGCCCCTCAGGGAGGCAAGAAGGTGGGTGCTGCTCCCTCCTCGTTCAAGGAGCAAGGGGACGGCTTCCTTCGTGACCCTGAGGTCGCTGTTTCTGCCTTGTCTGAGCTGATCTCCACATCTGATCCTAGGGAGGCCATGCGAGTCCCCTTTGACAGGAAGGTGAACCGCGCTATTCGGGGCATGGCGGAGGTACTTTCTTAGCCTTAGTTTCCTCGATCTCTGATATTTCTTTTTCCCGAGGCCTTCCCGGGTCTTTTTCTTGCGTCTGACCCCATTTTTCTCTCAGTCACTCGCTTGCGTGAAGATGCTGGGCTTTCACTACAACGAGGAGCTTTCGAGTGTAAAGGAGTCTAGGGCCGCCCTGTTAGTGAGCAAGGAGGCCGCCGAGGAGAAGGTAAAGATCCTGTTCTCGGAGGCCATTGAACTGAAGAGGATCAACGATGAGATGGATGCCCGCCTTCAGGACTTTGCCAAGCTCATGGATTCAAAAGATGACAAGCTCAAGACCTCAGAGGCCAACCTGGTGATCAAGGATTCGGAGCTCAGGGCCAAAGATTCTGAGCTGTCATCTTTGAGGTCTCGCGTTTCGGAGCTCGAGAGAGAATGCGCCTCTGGTTTTGTGAAGGGTTTTCTGAATCTTAAGGATCAACTTGAGGAGGCTCACCCCGACCTTGACCTGGATCCTTTTGTGCCAATGCTGGATTTCAAGAAGGCGTCGGTGGTGGCTGAGGAGGCCGAGACCCCTGACCTCAACGAGGGTGTGACCCTTGATGCCGAGGAAACGCCTGGATCTGTAGTGGCAGCGGCGGAGGGGCCATGTACGCTAGCAGGGGCTTCTGGTGAGGGAGCAGGTGACGAAGAGATCGCTTCTTGAGGCTGATATGGGGCCCTCCTTCCGTTTCCGACTTCCTTGTGATTCTTCAAGTTATTTCTTTGTGTAATGCTCGATTGTAACTTCTTTAAATGTTGAAATGAGAACTCTTGTGGTTTTTCTCTTTTTATGTTTTGCCGCGTGATGTCTTACTGTAGACTTCCTTGGTTTGTGGTTGCATTGCACCTATCTTAGGCGTGGACTCCTGCTTTTTCACTTGTAGTCGGGCTTACTTGATTCGAGCTGACCTTCATGTTTTCTTTTTGAGCCGTTTAAACTTCTTAAGGTTATCTTGGTCTTTTCCTGTTACTTCATCCGTACTGGTTATCTGACGGTTTCGGTCGTTTGAGAACGTGCGCCGTCAGTGGGCTTAGTGAAGTCTCGATCGTGGTGCCCAAGGAAATCCCCACGACGCCACGTGTCCCCTTTATTAATGGCGAGGGACGTGCATTAACTGCCTCCGGCGACAGTGGCAAGGTTTGTCCTGTAGCACCTATAAATAGGCTTCCCGGGGAATGATTGTTCCTTACTGAGAGAAGCTTCCTGTTTTCCACTGCGACACAAATCTCTTTCTCCTTAGCTCCTAAGAAGCCCACTTCGATTTCTGCGTTCATGGCTTCTCCTTCCTCTCCCTTTGACGTTATGGAGCGAGTTTTTGGTGACGTTGAGTTTAGCGAAATCGACGGGGAGGAGGCTCAGCTCCTTGCGAGGCGCTTCGAGTTCCCCCCTGGCATCGTCGTATGCCCTGTAGCTTTGCGTAGGTTCCATAGCCCAGTTAGTGGCGAAGCTTGCTTCTTTGAGGCCCCATTCTTATTAGGGCTCCGATTTCCCCTTCCTGGTTTGATACGAGAGGTCATTCACTTCTTCAGCTTCTGCCCTGCCATGCTCCTCCCCTCCTCCTCGGCTGTATTACTGGCCTTCATTGCGGCGTGGGAGAGATTGTTTCACCAATCTAGGGTCCATTTATCGGAGTTTCTTCACTTTTTTCGCCCTGAAGAAGTATCCGAGTTCTACCACTTCGTCCCTAGGCGAGGGGGAGAGATTCCCATTCGGGATCTCCCTCCTAGCCCTGACGGGTGGATAAGGAGGTATTTCTTCGTTTCTGGGGATGGCTGGGAGTTTGGTTCCCAATTTTCGAGGTTGGTCAGAGTTCCTACCGCTTAGGGGCGCCGCAGGAATTTAGGTAAGCTCTAGCCTTCGTGCTTGCTGACGCTTGTATTTGTGTATTAATGGCGCCGCATGTTCTTGTTGCAGGGGAGCTTCCGCCCCTTATTGCCTCGGAATCGGTTCGGGTCAATCACGCGCGGGCTCTCCTTCCTTTTTCCTACACTGAGCTGATGTACCCTAGGATCCCTTTGGCGTCAGGTGATTTGCGTTAGATGTCTGTTACGTATATATATCCTTTCGTTCCTTGCTAAGTCTTTGATCTGGCTTGTGTAGCTCCTTCCTACCTGGTGACCCAGCGCCATATGATTATGGAGCGCGTGGATGAAAGAAGGCGGGATAGGGCCGTAGGGCCTCCGGCAAAGAGGACGAGGTTGGAAGAGGGCGGTTCTTCTGGCGAGGTCCCCGTTCTTGCTGCCGAGGTTCCTGTTGTTGCAGCCGAGGTCCCCACTTCTGTATCCGATGTTCCTGTCTCCGCACCGGGGGCCTCGAGGTTGATATCCGAGTTGGTCATAAGTGAGGCCACTGCGGGTACCGTGGTGCTTGACCCCGTAGGAGGGCCTGTTCGGCTAGGCACTTCTGTCATTGCTGCAGCCGGTCCAAGCTCAGCTCCTGCCCCCCAGACCTCCATTGCTGGCTCTGAGGCCGGTCTGCTTCGGGACGTGAGCCTGAGCAGTCGTGCCCTGATGGAGTTGATTCCTCGAGCTGACCTGCGTCGCTCTGTAGATCTTCCTTTTCAAGTCCGAAGCCGCGATGCTCTTCATGCCCTGCTTGAGGTACACCTTGGTGCTTTTTTCCTCTATTCCGAACTTTTTGGTATCTAATAGCGTCCTTTGCGTTTTCAGTCGGCGACGCATGTCTGCGCTCTTGGGAGGGAGATTTTTATGCTGAGGAATGATGTTCAAAGGAGGGGTGCCGAGGTGCTCGACGCTCGCCGACATGGTACCGAGCTCTTGAACTGGGGCCTGGCCACTGAGAGGGAGTTGGAGCAGGTTCTTGATCAGCGGGCTCAGACCTTTAGGCAGTTGATTGCCAGTACCTCAGCTGAGGTTTCTCTAAGGAACGAGCTGGCTCGTTTGAGGGAAGAGCGGGAGGCTGAGAAGGAGGACTTGCTTAATGCTGCTGTTACCCGCACCCTTCTGGAAGATCAGCTGAAAGAATCCCGGGCTGCTATTTCTGAGCTGAATAGGTATTTAGCTGCTGAACGTCAGCTCGTAGAGGATCAACGAAAAGATCTCGAGAAGGCAAGGCTGGAGGCGGCTAGGGCCTTTGTTGACGGGTTCTTTAATTTTGCTGATCAGGCGATGGAGAGATTTCCTGACTTAGACCTCGAGCAATTTCAGCCAAGGTTTGATGCTTCTTCAAGTGGCGGAGCTCCTGACGTTACTCCTGCTCCCGGCGCTACTCCCCCTGCAGATCGGTCTTGAGTGTCTAGATTTTTTTTTTTTTTTTTTTGCAATATACGATATAGATTTAAGGAAGTTCCTAGGTGGTTTACCAACCTCGTCGTAAGTTGAGCCAGCATTCAATGCTATCTTGATTGCGAGATTCCAACAGTCACCCTTGGGTACTATTTATACCCGTTTGCCTCATTGCTTTTCAGCAAGCCTTTTTTCTTTATCTCTTCGTCTCCTACTCGAACTCATGGCTATGGATTCTTCTCTAGTCTTCAAGCATCGAGCCCGTGAATCGCTGAAGGGCGATTGGTGTTCTATCTTTCTCCTTCCCTCCCGGATGACGGCGGCGGATGCTGTCGCAATGAAGAGTCGATACGACCTTCCAGCAGATCTGAGGGTGAGGGCTCCCACTCCTGACGAACCTTGCAGTATGTCCATTCCAGGCGAGGTCTCCTTTTTCGAGGGCGCATTTGAGTATGGCTTTCGACTCCCTCTTCTTCCCTGTTTCGCTCGGATTCTCTCACACCATGGTCTATGTCCCTCTCGTCTTTCCCCCGAGGGGTGGGCTACTATGGTTGGCTTCTTCATTTTCTGGCGTATGCAAGGTTTCGAGACCTTTCCTTCTGTTTCGGAATTTTTCTACTTCATTGACCTTTCTTTCGACTTTCCACCGTTCTTCAGTTCTCTCTTTTTTAAGTGGTATTTCCACCCTCCACTGGTTGCCGATATTCCCTCTTCCCCCGAGGGATGGACTCAGCGCTTCTTTTTTGTGTCTGGGGACTCCTGGGAGTCTGCTGTGGGGGAGGACCAGCATGTTTGGGTTCCTCGCTCCTGGACGAGCTTTCGGGAGAGAGGTAAACACTTCATCATTCCAAGGCTACCTGACATTTTGTTGACAGCTAATTGACTGAACTTGTTTGTGCTGATGTTGTATTGTGCAGGTATTCCCGCTCTGACTCCGAACGAGGCTTTCCGTGTCCGGATGGTCGAGAGGGCTTTTCCTCGTCCATACTCTGCTCTCGTTACCCCTCAGAACCTTGTTCGTTATGGGATAGGGGGAAGTTCAACCAGGATCCAGCGCACGCTCTCCTTCGCTAATGAGCAAGAGGGAGTTGTCTTGGAAGACCCCGAGGTGGAGGTGCTGAAGTGGAAGTTGGCAGAGGTGGAGTGAGAGAGAGATGCTCTGAAGGAGGAGAATGTCAGGCTCAAGGCGGAGGTTGCTGGGGTGGAGGAAGTAGAGAAGGAGGTTCTGACGGAGGGGAAAGTGGAGGAGGTCCCGGATGGGGAGGGAGGGCAGAACTAGAGGCCCTGTTTCTTTTTTTTATAACTTCTATGTACCTGTTGGTGGTTGCTCCTTTTGAACTGTTGACTTCTATCCATAATGCAATGAAATCCCTGTCTTTTGTCTTCCATTTATTTTCTTTTTGTTGAGAATGTGGTTGTCTGTTGAACTGGGAAGCCTGTTTGTTTTGAGTCGTCGGGCTTCCGAGTTTGTTGTCTTTCAAGCAGCAAAGTTTTTGGCTGGTTTTGGGCTTCCGAGCTCCTAGGCCGAAAAGTGTGTAAATCCTGAGCTTACGAGCTCTTGAGCTTACGAGCTCTTAGACTGAAAAGTCTGTAGATCCTGAGCTTACGAGCTCTTGAGCTTACGAGCTCTTAGACTGAAAAGTCTGTAGATCCTGAGCTTACGAGCTCTTGAGCTTACGAGCTCTTAGACTGAAAAGTCTGTAGAACCTGAGCTTACGAGCTCTTGAGCTTACGAGCTCTTAGACTGAAAAGTCTGTAGATCCTGAGCTTACGAGCTCTTGAGCTTACGAGCTCTTAGACTGAAAAGTCTGTAGAACCTGAGCTTACGAGCTCTTGAGCTTCCGAGTTCTTAGACTGAAAAGTCTGTAGAACCTGAGCTTACGAGCTCTTAGACTGAAAAGTCTGTAGAACCTGAGCTTACGAGCTCTTAGACTGAAAAGTCTGTAGAACCTGAGCTTACGAGCTCTTGAGCTTACGAGCTCTTAGACTGAAAAGTCTGTAGATCCTGAGCTTACGAGCTCTTGAGCTTGCGAGCTCTTAGACTGAAAAGTCTGTAGAACCTGAGCTTACGAGCTCTTGAGCTTACGAGCTCTTAGACTGAAAAGTCTGTAGAACCTGAGCTTACGAGCTCTTAGACTGAAAAATCTGTAGAACCTGAGCAGAGCGAACTTTTTGGGAAACTTTGTATCTTTCATTGATAAAAATCCGATCTTTTTACAATGACCCTCCACTCCTCGCAAGAAACTCTATTGGTAATAACGCTTCAGGTGGTCTGTGTTCCATGAGTGGTGTAGGTCTCTGCCCTCCTCCGTTTGCAGCTCGTAGTTTCCAGGTCGGACAATCATTTTTACCACGTATGGTCCTTCCCAGTTTGGTCCCAACTTGCCATGGGCGGGGTCCTTCCTGGCTGGGAGCAATTTCTTCAATACTAGGTCCCCTGGCTTAAAGCCTCTGCTTCTAACTCGCTTGTTATAGTATCTTATTGTACTTCTCTGATAAGAGGATATTCGTTGTAGGGCCTCGTCTCTTTTCTCGTCCAGGAGGTCGAGGTTGACCAGTAATGATCTTTCGTTCTGTGTTGGGCTGAACAGTTCGGTTCTCGCCGTGGAAACTCCTACTTCAACGGGAGCCATGGCCTCCGTCCCGTATGCTAGGCTGAAAGGTGTTTCTCCAGTTGCAGTCCGAGTAGTTGTTCGGTATGCCCATAACACTGCGGGGAGATAGTCTACCCATTGGGACTTGGATGCCTCGAGCCTGGTTTTGAGCGCCAATTTGATAGTCCGGATGGTCACCTCTGCTTGCCCATTAGACTGCGGGTGGGCTGGTGCTGAGAAGAAGTTTTTGATTCCCAATCCGCTACAGAAGTCTGTGAACATCGGATTGTCTCTCCTCGGAGATCGGTCTCTCCTCGGAGATCGGTCTCGCCTTTTCTCCTTTTTTGGACTGTGATCCCTCTTCTTCTTCTCTCCATCTATGATCGTCGTGCTTCCCTTCAGGCGTAGGGCCTCCTCGCCGTTTATGTATTTCTCGGCTTTCGCCAATACCTCGCCATGGTGGCTTGAGGATTCTTCGCGATCGAAAAGAGGAGATCCTTGGACTGAACCCCGAGTCCGGACATGAAGGTGGTCAGCGCGAACTTGTCGTCCACGCTTTCTACCTTCAAACACTCTTGGTTGAAGCGCTGTACGTAACTCCGGAGGGACTCGTTGGGCCCCTGCTTGACGCTCAGCAAATGATAGGACGGCTTCCTATAGGTCATTGCCCCGATGAAGTGGGACACGAACTGTATGGATAGTTCTCGGAAGGACGAGATCGACGCTGGTCGTATCTGGTTAAACCAGGCTATAGCCGACCCTTTAAGGGTGATTACGAAAGCTCGGCAGCGGATAGGGTCCGGATATCCTTGGAGTTCTATTTGATTTTTGTACAAGTTTAGATGATCGACGGGGTTTTTGGTGCCGTCAAACGCCTCTATCGAAGGGGTCCGGAACTTCTGGGGGAGGGGGAAGTGGAGGACCTCTGGAGTGAATGGTGATTCCGTTTGCTGAACCAAGGCGTCCATGGTGTCGGGGGTTCGCCCCTTAACCACTTTCTTCATATTGCCTAGTTCTCGCTGGAACTCACGAATTTCTTGCTCCCAGGCATGGTCATTCGCGTTCTGGGGGTACGACCTATCTTCTTGGTAGGCGGTCCTAGCCCTACTGTGAGCTTCATCGTCGAGTTCTTCGGGGAGTTTTCTCCGGTGGTTTTCGCCAGAATGGCTGCGCTCATGGAGCTCAGTCACCTCGTTGGGCGGGGCTTGGCGCTCTTGGAGTGGGGGAGCGACGTCGTGCTCTTCTTGGAGGGGAGGAGGCTCTTGTCGAGCCGGGGAAAATCGGGGAAAGGGGAGCTGATGAGACTGTATCCAATCCATCAGCTCCTGGTTTTGTTTCATCAGTTGTATTGTAGTCCTATGGTAAGTCTCCAGTTCGTTTAGCGGAGGGATGTTTGCCATTGGGGGATGACCCTCAACGTCCTCCATGGGTGCCGGAAAGATCTCCGGCAAGTTTTGGTGGCCTTGGGGATTGGCATGAGCTTTACTCATATTCCGAGTAGAGACCATCAAGTATATAAGATTCTCAGGAGAACGATGTAAATCGTTCCCACAGACGGCGCCAACTGATGAGTCCCCGGAAATCAATCTCTCAGGCCCGGGTGGATTTGGCCCTTCTTGGATTTTATGAAATGGGTTTTAGGGACGTTGAGGTTAGGCAATGATAAACAAGCAAATATAAGTGGTTCACCCTCGTCGAAGGACTAGGGCTACGTCCACTGTAATGGAGGCTCTTGCTCCGTGATTATGTATATTGATTTCGACTGATTACAAGGTAATTACAGGCGCAAGGCCATAAAACAACGTTTCTCTGTTGAGATTGCCCTAGGGTTCTTGGCGAAAAACCAGCTGGGAAGCGAAGAAGAAGGTTCGAGAGATTCGATCCCCTTTCCCTCCTCTTACTGTTCTATTTATATGGTGTCTCTGTCTAGGGTTTTTTGCTCCTGTTCTTCCGTCTCTTGATCTTGTGGGGACCGTTCGTCCTTTCGAGCCACTCTGACCGCCGGCGATTCTGTGCCCACGATTGCCTGGGTTCGTTCGGCACCATCTCTCTGTTTTTGCATGGAGTAACTCTGAGAAATCAGAGCCGGTTTTCCTTGTCCTTGGAGCGCGTGGTGCAACAGGCTTCAACTTGGGCCTTGGGCTGAGAATCGAATTTGGGCCGATTGGGACCATTCCTTTTTGGGCTTCGGAGTCCTTGTTCAGTCTGGAGGTCTTTGGGCTCGATCGTAATGGCAGCCCAGGCCCAAAAACCTATCCTCATCAAAACTTATTTGGTTATAAGTCCATTTTTTGTCAAGTTTGCTATTGTACCCTTATTTTTTGGAAAACCACAAACGGCGTCTAAATTGGCGTTTCTATATCAAGCGGAGAAACCCTCCATTCTTGCCTCTCTACATAGAAACTTCTCCCTTCATTCTATCCTAAAAATCCGGCAAAAATTCCTCAAATCTTTTTGGGTTTCCTTCTCCGAAAACCCTTAACCGTCATTACCCAAACCGCTTCAATTCAAAATTCAAAGAGGTTACAGACCATAAGAGCAAAAATCGATTCTACTCTTCAAGTTCCATTGTCGAAGTTACTATTAGAAATTTTGTAAATTTTCAAATTTTGAATTGTATTTTTACTATAATATTTCGAAATTTGATGTTACTGTGAACACAATATAGCCTTATGATTTGTGAAAATCGATGTGTTACTGAGCACAATACTTTGATGTTACGGTGAAAAATTAGAAGTGTGTTACATAATATACGTCTAAAATATTTGCAATTGAAAGTGAAAAAGTAAATATTGGGGTTGGACAATGTTATGTATAGGATAATCTTCAAACCATAAAATTGTAACATGTGTACTGTAAATTGTGTTTGTCTGATGTTACTCAAGATGATGTTTATGTGATTTAGTAAATAATTTTAATGTTGCTATCCTCATGTTACTATGTGTACATCATGTAACTTGGTGAAACTGTTCATTTTACTTTTACTAAATTAATGTGTTATATAATCACATGTGAACATTTTTTGTTGCTTTTTTTGTTGTTCAAGACATTCGAAATTCATTTGTTCAAAATAACATGAAAATATATCATGTTACTGTGTGGTAACTGAAAAATTGAATTCATATTTTCAATATATTGATGTGCTTGAGTACTGTAAATGTTACTGTGGATGTTACTGTGAAATTGATGTTACTGTGGATATGTTACTGATCACAATCTTTGGTTTTACTTTGAAAATTAAAGGTGTATGTTCAGCATATCTCCCTCAACGTTTGGTTTTACTTTGATGTTCTGTGATCCAGATTTTAAATTTAAATTTGAATTGTTAATGGAAACTTTTGATCTGAATTTAAATTAATAGCACAATAATTTTGTCGTAATTCAAGCATCATAATATGATATATTTGGTTTCCATAAAAAACTGAACAATTTGTTACCATATATATCTCAAACATCTAACATATGACTTTCCATAATTAACCAAAATTAACACCGTTAGGGATGTTTTTGAGATTTAAAAAAAAAAAGTGGACTTAAGTCATTACATATAATTTTAAATATAGACTTAGTCTCCCATAAGTTTCCTTTCCAGACTTATTTCCAAACAAGTACATCTAGGGATTCACCTTCAATTTTCACTAAACTCTAAGAAAGATACCCATAACCAAATATTCAATCGAATTACTCGACTAGCCCAGTCAAGGCCTTTTAGATGGCTAAAATTGTAAACCAGATACATTAGTACAGTCCAGATCCAGACCCAACCTAAACTAGTCCAACGGCTAGTAAAAAAGCACATAAACTACGTCAATCTCGATTCTTTTATCACTGGGTGGTGCCCGATTTCTCTGCTCTCAGAATGCAAGCACAACGGCAACAACTATGGAACCTCTATGTTCATGCCAGGGCCAAGGGCCTCCATTTCAAACTGAAGGCAACAGATATCTTACCCGCTCGCAAGTTTTTTCAATTCTCGATCCTCCTTAAGCTTTGGTCATTTCGCATTGAAGTGAAACTTGAACCCACTAAACAAAAGTCCCTCAAATCCAAATTCCTCCAATTTCTTAAGAAATTTCGGATTCGACGCGCCGAAAACAAAGCCATTGCCGCTCGGAAAACCTTGAATATCGGAAGATCTAGTCGGTTTGCTTATGTGATGGTATTGGCTCTTTTTTTCCATCTTCAGTCATTAACCATAACTATGTATTTTTCTTCTTATTGGTGGAATTATTACAGCCTTAAGCTGATAGCTGCAATTTTTTGTTAATCTGACTTCAGGGACGACGTTCGGTCTTTATGGGAAACCTTGCTCTTTTGTGTCAATCAATCTCTGAGAAGGATCAAAAAGGAATTATCCTACATAGTTCAATTCTATTTTTGTGCTTTGCTTCACTACTAGATAAGTTAATTGGTAGAAAAATATGTATTTTTTTGGTGATTTTAACATTTTCAATGGTGGGTTACTCAATGTGGTGCTGCAAATGAAAAGTTATCTTCTGGTTTATGTATGGTGAAGGTGAAGGCCATGCCTCAGAATACGTTTGGAAAGCTAGGACTTGTACTTCCTTCTCCGGGTGTCTGTGTACCTTTTTTTTCAGGTAAAGGGTATTGAATGTGTTTGTTTACTTAGAGCATCTCTAACCACACTATCTAAATTAGTTACTCAAAATGTATTTAAATATTAAATTCTCTATTTTAGTTAGCTACTTTTTAAAATTTATTACAACCACACTCTCTATTTTAGCTAACTACTTCAACTAACTTTTAATAATATAATTAAAAAATGCCACTAATTTTACTCCTTCTACTGAACTTTACCCAACAGTCCCAGCAATCTGAGTTTTGCTGAAAAAAACACAATCAAGTCCCAAACAGAGCAATGAGCAAGATTACTTAAAGAAAAGATTCATTAATAAGAGAGATTTAACAGATACTACTAATAAAAAATATATCTACACTTTGACAGAACAATCACAAAGAACAGCTCAGTTTGAAGTAGGATATAAAATACCCAAATCAGAAATGAGACAAGCCCATGAAGAAAAAAATCAAGCTATGAAAAGAAAACAACTAGAGAAACACGCCTCAAATTTGGGGAGTTTTGCTGGATTTTGGGGGGGGGGGGTTTGCTGGATTTTTTTTGGGGGGGGGGTTTGCTGAATTTTTTGGGAGTTTTGCTGGATTTTTTAGGGGGTTTTACTGGATTTTTTGGAGGGGTTTACTGGATTTTTTTGGGAGGTTTTGCTGGATTTTTAGAGGGGTTTGCTGAATTTTTTGGAGAGTTTTGCTGAATTTTTTGGGAGGTTTTACTAGAAATTTGAAGTTGAGATTGTCATAGTTGCTGGTCCAGTAAAAGAGTATGGTTGGTGGGTTGTTTGGGTGATTGTAAACCCTCTCAACCACCCCCCCCCCCCCCCCCCCACAAACCCTCTCAGATCAAACCTTCAAAAAACCCCACAAATTTCCCATTTTTCTTGGCTTAAATACAGAGTTTGTGAGAGAGAGAGAGAGAGAGAGATACCATACCTACTTCTGTGAAATGAAGTCTCTGCGATGAAGCCTTTTGTGGATTGAGCTTCTATGGAGTTAATGATTTGATTCAGAGTGATGTGCAGAGATGAAACCTCTGCGATGAAGCCTTCTGTGGAGCTTGTGTGCAGTTGACGTTTTTGGTGCAAATCCAGCGATTGAGGAAATACCTAGCCTTGGAGGAGGTCGTCAGATCCAGCGAGCCAATATTGGCTTATGGGTAATGTCAAGTAAGATAGATAGCCGGTTGGAGCCAAAATTTGTGGACTGACTATTTAAAATAGCTAACAAGCCTCTTTTACATAACCCGTTGGAGTTGCTCTTAAACTCACTCATAAATTTCTCGTTTTCTTTTGTTTTATTTGGGTTTCGACATTCCTTAAAAATTTTACTTCCGGTAAAATTTAGAATTCCTCCGGCACTTTTTGTTAAGGGGCAACAATGGATTTGGTAGAACGAGAGGGACAACTACCTCTCTTATCCTCTGTTTGGTAGGAGAGATAGAAAATTAGAATGATGAAAAAGTATGGAGAATAAAATTTTCATCCTTGGAGAAAATACAAACACTTTATCTCCTTTGTATTTCGCAAGATGGATGAAAAGTTTGAAAAATTAATTTTTTTATTATTTGGTATTGAAAGAAAAATAGAAAGAAAGAAAAGATAAATGTGCTTAATTTATCATTATATCTTTACATATAAAAATATTTTTTATTACAAATAAATTTTTAAAGATTCATGGTCGCTGTAATTAGTTATAAAAATAAATAAACAAATAAATATAAATATTTGTACTTAAAACAATAGTAAAAAAACATACATAAGAAAAATATATGTAGTAGGATATTTTGACCATTTTCAATGAAAACTCAAATCTCTATCCAAATTTGAGTAAAAAAAAAATGGTAAAAAACTTGATTTGATATAGACTTCTCCAATGGACAAACTTTTTTTAAAAGGAAGAGAATCTCAAATTTAAAAGAGGGTAAAATATGACCATTGAATTTTTAAAGAATGGTGAAATCTCACTATTAAAGATTTGGATCTCCCTTAATTTGGGTTTAAAAAAGGGTTTATCTTCATTTAATAGGAGTATGAGTCTAGCATTGAAAAAATATTTTAAACTATTTTTACTCATTGTTCAAAAAAAAAAAAAAAAACTATTTTTACTCAAATTTAAATCTGGGTACAAAAACGAGTAAAAGGCTGAAGATGCTCTTAGAAGTGTTTTTTGAGAAATGTACAGGTTTTAATTTAAAATTATGACATAATGTTTAGAAATATATTTAGGAGCAAACAAGTTAATTTGTTCAAAAAAAAAAGTTGGTTTTCAATTTTCCACACTTTTTTCCCACTTTTTGAAGGAAAAAAAATAGTGGGCTGGAGGGAAACACTTTCCCTCCTATTTTCTTTTGTAACCAAACAATCAAAAGTCTTTCTTTTTATCCCTTTTTTTTCTCCTATTTTTCATCCACTCATTTTTCCATCAAACCAAACACCCTATTAAAGTTTGAAAATGATCGAAAAATCCAATTATGCACTCTTTTGTGAAGTGCAATTTCTCTATCTTTCTTGCAATCTAATAAATGTTACAATTAACATTACTAACAGAGATGACATTACAACTTCGGTTGCGGGTATCATGTCGGATTTTAGTGAGTTCGTATCAAAAAATACTCTACTTATACTCGATTTATTTATTAATTCGTGTCTAACGAATCGTATCATATCGGATTTGTATCGTGTATGAATCGTGTATAACCGGTACATACATGAGTCGTGTCGTGTTTTTCTTTTTATCTTGTATTAATCATGTCGGGTCTGATCCACTCGTTTACAAAACAGGTGGCTGAAGAAAGAATCAAATCCTCTAATTTTGTGTCGTATCAACGGATCGTGTTATAGTTTAACACCCTTAGTTGTGGGTTTAGTAATTAGACCATGCTGACGTGAATATGAGAGAGGAAAATTAGTTATTGTGGCATTATTTTGATTGTGGCTGTGGAAATTAACTTGCAAAAATAAAGCTCCCTGGATGATTCCTAATCCTACCAGCCTAACAGAGCTCGGGAAAAGCAATTTCATGGCAACAAAGTTGGTATATAATTGCAGAGGCAAGTTAGAAAGCAGAAGGGTGTGAAAACGTTTTGAATTGCACGCAAAAACTACTTGAGAAAATGTCCAACTGTTGAGAAGTCCATTGTTGAAAATAAACCCACAGCTACTTTTCACTTCCATAAGACTCTTCCAAGTTTCAACAAAAAAAAAAAAAAAAAGCCAAAAAAAAAACGAGTTAAAAAGAATCAATTTCTTGAAATATTCAATTTTTTTTTTCATTCTGTCTTTTGTTTTTGAAGGTAGACCATGAAGAATTATTCCAATGACGACACAGGTATTGTTCTCACATGATAAGCCACTAAATTTGAATTCTATCAATTTCCAATTTTTTCAAGTTCAATTATTCAATTTAATGAACTCCCATTTCGTATTAGTGACTCTATTTGTGGTCCAATGAATTTAATTGTTGATTGAATCTATTTAAAGTTGAGAAATTTGAATCTTAAGCATCTCTCCCACGGTATAGATTTTGTATTCGTATTAGGGTACTACCGCGCAAAACAGTTTTTTAACTATTTAGTTAAAGAATAATGTTATCAGAACCTAAAATTTGATGTGATTTTATTGTAACAGTTGAGACTCATGATCAATTCAATGATTATAATAAATTAGGTCAATAAATTATGTCAAAAAATTAAATCTAAATAATATTTTTAATTGTGATTAGATGACAAGTCTGGTTAAAATATTTTTTTTTGGGATTAATATGTTAGATATAAATAAATAAATTTATAATCTTTCAAATACAAAAAAACAAATCAAATTTTAAAAATTTGAATTGTTGTTACACTTTGGAAAGTCAAGAGATTTCTATTAACAAGTGTACGAAGAAAAAATCTTGCACTTTTAATTTATTAGGTGAAATAATCCAATCCGACGATGATACGATTTGGGTGATTGGTTTTGAAAGAAACCAATAAAGTACAAAACATCTTGCAGAATGAAAAAATTATCCGGCACCAACAAGGGTGACATCAAGTAAACAAATTACAAGAAAAAGAGGCGTACACCTTAGCTAAATCTTCTATAATTCGTGTTCGCACCTTTCTAAGTTTTTTTTTCCGGTTGGTCGATCTTTTAAGTCGCATGTTTATAACATGCATTTATAATTTAAACAATTTTCTTATTGGTTAGTTAGAAGTACCTCTAACTATTCGGGTAGCCTAACTATTTTTTTCTTCAATTTTAGTCTTTATTATTGGAGTTAGAGTTCTATTCGGATTCTAACATTTACATCTGCTCGGTCTTTATTGATTGGTCAGTTACTATTCAAATCGAGCCATTCAAGATTTAAATCTGATTTTTAATCGGTTAGGGTCATATCTTGCTTGATTAATTTGATCACGGCTCGATCAGAGGTACTCCACTCGGATTCTAACATTTACATCTACTCGGTCTTTATTGATTGGTCAGTTACTATTCAAATCGAGCCATTCAAGATTTAAATCTCATTTTTAATCGGTTAGGATCATATCTTGTTTGATTAATTTGATCACGGCTCGATACAGAGGTACTCTACCTTTATCGTTTCGTTATTTCTTACTTTTCTTTCCATGCTTTTTGATTTGTATCCTCATTTAATAGTCTAATATTGCACATTAATAATCTGAACCCCTTCAACAAGATATTCTTTCTTATTATTTTTTGTATAATTCAAAATTTATTTGTAATCGATATGCATATTTATTTGGATTTTTAATACACCTTTATTCCTAATTTTATTCATGTTAGGTTATGGATCGTAAGTTTCATTGGAGGCCATTGAATTGAATCAGACTCATAGTCAATTAAAAAATAATAATTATCTAATATTTAAAAATCAACAAAAAATACTTAAAGGGATCCAAATTGGACTTTTACGGCACTTGACGTGTTCAGATAGCATTGTAATTTACCATTTACATTCTCCAACAACTATTATGCCAAAAAAAAATATAAAAATGAAAAATAAAGCCAAAAAAAGAAATAAAAAAGTCGAATTCACGGCCCACATGTGGTGCCGAAGGAATATCCGTTTGGAGAGTGGGTTTGAAGGCGCGTGAGCAAAACCCATAATTTAGGACAAAAATGTTTATGTCAGTGGGTCCCGCAAGACTCTTTAAATGGCCGTCGATCCTCCGCCACACTCAAATCTGACGGTCCATATTGAGAGTCAAAGACCCATCAAGATAGGTCTCTCTGACTACACTTGAAAACCATATGCTTTTTAAGTTTGATAATAATTTTCCAACTTTGACTGGCCTGTCACTTCAATCGAGGCCCCTCTTTGTTGAAAATCGAGCTACCTGCTTTTAAATTTACCATAATGCCCCATTATCACCTCTGATTTTTCTCCTTTTTTTTTCATTACAATGTCCAAAATATCCCTCTAACAACCCTCCACAAAAGGCATATATTCTGCGTATTATTATTATTTTCTTCTGTTTTTTAAAACAATCTGTTCATGCCTCTTTTTAACTGTTCAATGGGGGACTTTGAAGACAACTAACAATTTTTTTTAAACTAATTTGTCACTTGATAAATTTTTTATAATATTTTGTATAAAAAGTAAGTTTATCATAAAATAAAAATATGGTTGATTATTATTTTGTAGAAATAATGTAGGTACGTCTTTGTTTAAAATTATTGGACAAATACTTATCAAAAACAAAAATACAAGCATGCACAAAGATACATAACTGATGAAGGAGAGATTTTGAGCTGCATTTATCATATTCATGAGCAGAGATCCATAAAGGAAATGCACATTGGGTCTTCCAAGTAATTTCACAAGAAGAGAAAAAAAGGAAAGGGTATTTTGGTACCAGAAAAATGTAGAGGGCAAAGATGTCTAAAAACAATGGGAATGCCAGTTATGTTGCATAGAGATAACATTAATGCTATCTTTTCTTAATAGGAAAAATACTTTTGGGGCTTTTATTTGGTTTGACTACTGCTCCTTGGGTTGGGCATCATTTTGTAGAGCTCTCTCTCTCTCTCTCTCTCTCTCTCTCTCTCTCATTCACCTTTGCCCACTTTTCCTCTCCCAAAAAATCCTTCTTGCCTTTCCCCATTTGTATTCATTGGACTTGTATCAAGGGTTTTGTTGTTCATCAAAATCAAACCTCACAATTTGTCAAACAGATTGCAACATCACAACTTCTGTGAATTGTTAATTGGTTGGAAATAGGCAGATCCAAGCCTAATCAGTAATCACAAACGCCTCCGTGCATCAGTACTTGAGTTGAAGTTGATGAGAACCATTGTTTCTCAGGTTAGACTGCTGTCTACTTGAGATCTGTCTTTTCATGATTTCTTCTACTTTTTGGTAAATTTGGATTTGGGATTTTGCGTACAAAACATATGACTGAATCTCTACTGTTTTTTTTTTTTTTTTTTTTGGTTATTTGATTTGGTGTTCATGTGGATTCCCATTAATGATTTTCGTAGATTTAAACATGTTTGATGGTTTGTTATCGAAATCAATTGCCTCAGTAAATTACTATCTCCTAGTTGTTGTAACTTTTTTGTTTCAATTTGGATCTGGGTTGGATTTTTGTCTAGTTTATATAAATGCTGATGCATGTGTTTCTTGTTTCTAAATTCTTTGTAATTCTGGAAAAGGGGAAGATGGGCGTAGAACTTTTATACATACATACATTCATGTTTTTGTACATATTTGAGGACATAATTTTTACCATGCCACTTAAGGAAATCAGAACCAGCGTGCAGATTCTATGATATGCTTCACAAATATATTGGTAATTGTGATATGAGTTCCGGTCTGGTACATTACTAACATTTAATCGGCTATAAATTCAGTTTTGTTTGTATGATTTTTCAACTAACCAGTTTGGGCTTTTACACTATTTTAATTTTCATGTATCTGACGAGGATCGTATCCGATTCTAACATATTTCATAGGGATTGAATTGCTCAATTGTTTTTTACACTATTTTGAGGTACAAATCCATTCTTTTCAGTGGCCACCAATGTGAATGATGGCACAATTTTAAAATGCCAGTTGTGGAAAGTGTTGGTGAACTCATTCTTGCTTCCAAAGCTGATTAAGACACTGACTTTTGTTGTTCATATTCCATGGTATGTTCAAGGGAACGTAGAATTTATTTCTGATCTCTTATCCAGGATTTATAAAAATTCCAGGCATAAAGTCATTTTACTTTGTGAATTAAGCATTGCTGTGGTATTGAGGCCTAGCTAGGGTCTGAAGTTTATGTTTACTGATATAAATTCCTTTGTTTTTTTATTGGGCAGCACATATAAGATCTGGTTGCAGCTTAAATAATTGATGAGAAGATGGGATGTTTCACAGTTTTGAAGAGTAAGAAGAAATACGACCAATCCGCTTCTTTCAAACATGTCAGCCATCCGGCCAATACACCTACGACACTGCCCGAACCACAAGTCCACACTCGTGCTTTGCAGTCTGCACCTCCGAGTTTTAGAACCAGAGGGAAACCTGTTCAGCCAAATAATAGGGTTACCAACAATAGGACACGGGCATTGTCTGCTCCATCAAGCCTCATTGCACCAGAACAAGATGTTCTCACATCAGTTGAATGTGAAGAACAAGAAGCGCCCAGGAGTGGGATGGGATCAATGAAGGAACATCGGTCGCCAAGTCCTCAACCACTTCCCCTTCCATCACCTCAAAGTGTTGTTGCTTTCAAGACTATGGGAAGTTTTAAAGTTGGGAATGCAAGTGGCCCTCTCAATACCTCTGGACCACTGCCATTGCCTCCCACACTGCCTCATATGGGAACACTCCGGAACTTTTCATATGAAGAAATTGCAGCTGCCTGCCAGAGTTTCTCTCCTGAGCGCTGTATGTCAGAAGGTCTCTCTTCCGTGATATTTAGAGCTTCCTTTGGGGATGATGCTTCTGGATCAAAAAAACTTGAAGCCACTGTTACTCGCCTTCACCCTTCCACGCAGGTAATCTTTAATTGTTTGGTTTATTTGAATTGGGCGATCGTAGAGTAATAATGCCAATTTTGATTCAAGTTATTCAAGCTGCCAACTTGATTTCTTTTGCTGTATTAGTTTTCCAGATGTTTGGAAACACAGAGAGCTAGTCTCACCTTTTATATGTTCTTTCAGGGTTTGAAGGAATTCATAAACGAAGTGAATACACTCGCATCTTTACAACATTCCTGCCTCTGTAAATTGATTGGTTTCCATGCACGTGAGGGGTCAGAACAAAGGATGTTAGTTTATGAGCGGCTTTTTCATGGAAGCTTAGACCGACTGTTGTATGGAAGATCAGACGGTCCACCTGTAGATTGGAATGCCAGAATGAAAGTTGCTTTATCTGCTGCCCAAGGTCTAACTTTCTTACATGAGGAAGGGCCTTTCCAGGTACTATTCCATATGAATGAGATTGAATTCTAGCACCATTTTATATAACCAATTTATCAATCTTGTGTTCTTCACCTTAGATTAAGAAAATCTGGGATGGAAAGATCTTGGTGTGAGACAGATTTGTGTGTTCACCGTTTGCTTTATTTTTTATTTACAGGCGATGTTCCATGAATTTTCAACTGCCAATATTCAGATTGACAAAGACTTTAGTGCAAAGCTTTCGGGATATGGTTGCATTACCCCCATTCCGGAGGCAGATATTCCCAGTGGTTCAAGTGTAAGTGCTCTTGGCTAGTATTGATATTCTTTTATTCCAAATTCAAATACGCATTGTGGTATGGGGAGCCATGGTAATAGCATGACTAGTGGAATTTAGACTGCTGTATGACATTTTCAAAGAATATGATCCGAAACTTGATATAGAACAAATCTCCATCTTAATAAGATGATTTAGTCTTTATGCCTGTGGAACTCCTGTGGTTTGCTATGAGACTATCAGCTTACTTGATATTGTTTCGATCTTAGAGTTTGAGTTCAAACTTCAGTGCTGTTGACCCTTTTCTCTTGATTATCAGTAACTTATCTTGCTGATTCCCTCTGTAATTACATTCCATGTTGTTTGTTTATCAGGCACTGGCAAACCTTTCAATAGAAACCCTGGAAAAGGGGTTCCTCACTCCCAAGAGCAATGTTTGGAGTTTTGGGATAGTGCTACTGGAATTGCTTACGGGCAGGAAGAATCTTAACAGCCGCCATCCCAAGGAAGAGAGGAACTTAGTTAAGTGGAGCCGACCATTCCTGGCTGATGATTCGAGATTGTCACTGATCATGGACCCTCAGCTGAAAGGTCGCTTCCCTGCCAAAGCTGCCAGGACAGTGGCTGATATCGCTCAAAGATGTCTTCAGAAGGATCCATCAGAAAGGCCCACCATGAGAACGGTTGTGGAGCATCTCAAATTCATACAAGACATGAAGTATCCCAGTCGGTTTCCACTGCAAGATCCAGGAGCAATCAGTGGAAAACATATGTCAAGATCTCCAAGCCTAAATGGGATCATTAACCCAGCCCCCAGGTTAAGTTTCTCTCCCTCTAGACCAGCAGCCAGACCATCTATTTCTCCGACAAGGCCACTGGCACTGCCTATGTCCCTTCCTCTAAAAACTTGTTCCTCCACTCTTTCTTTGGAGGAAATGGAACGGCAGGGAAACCAGAAATCACCGTCTTCTACTGTTCGAAGGTCTAGTGTTGAAGGATTTTGATTGTTAATAGAGAGCATTTTTTGTTTTCATTTCTTTATAGTTTTTGCAATGATCTCACATGATGCATATAGAAGATATAAAATTACATTACTCCACCTTCCCATGTGTCTGTATGATGATATGGGGGGGGAGGGGGGGGGAGGGGGGAAGATAGTTTGTAGATAAAGCCTGTTCTTCCTGGATAAAATTAGTTTCCTAAATCCAGAATGTTGCTGGGAGAATGTTTTTTCTCCCTCATTTTGTTCTCTCTCTCTCTCTCTCTCTCACACACACACACATATGCCCATAACCAAAGTGAGGTCATGCTATGGAAACTCCCTTTCTCCATGTGATGACTGTGCTTCTATTAATGCATGTTTTGGTTTCTGGTTGAGTCCGGGTGGGTTTAAAGTTTGTCGATGCTCTATGTATTTTTTCCAGCGAAGGAACCGTGTTGATATAACAAGTCGTATCACGGAACACACCTTGAAGGTTTCTTCAAAATCATTAAACTAGGATGGATTGCAATTTATCAGGGATTGGTCTTGTGCTTAAACCGAGGCAGTTGGCTACCAATATCTCTGTTGTTACCAAAATTTAGAAAAAGAAAAAGTTTTCTATGTTAGTACTGGAATGTGCATAGGTAAATTAATTTTTTTCTACCGTTCCTCTATCTTCTGCCCAATGAAAGTTTGACAAGTGTCAAGTCTTTTTATTTATAGTTTATGATGTTTTTTATGATTGGTAGTTGTAAATAAATCATCACAAAATTTACGCTAAAAATTTATTTTGGGCAATGTTATTTATGTATATTAATATTATGTATAGTTTAATCATTTACATTATTTTATGTTATTTTACTATATAAAGGTACTAGTTATTGAATGTTAATGAAGACACGGTGTAATAAAAAAATCGTTAATCATAAACATATTTATATTCACCTTCAAAATCAAATCAAAAATATAGAAGAGAGAAAAGAATTTAAGTACTAGTTATAGTGGGGATGAGTAGTGGTAGTGGTGGTGGTGGGGCGACGACGATGGGTTGTGGTGGTGGGCGGTGATGATGGTGGTGGTAGGCGACGAGTACAGGTACGAGTGCAATGTGGGCGGGTCAACCCGAATTCAACTTGAGCCCAACCCGAAAAAAATAAGGTTTGGGTTAGAATTTTTAATACTTGGATTGGGTTTAGACAAAAATATCTCAACCCAAATTGAATTCGGGAAAGTCTCGGGTTGAGGTTTCGAATTGTCGGATTCAACCCGAATATTAAAATCGGATTGAACACGATTATTAAATCGGGTTGAACCCGAATATACATAAATATATAAATATATTTAACTCGGGTTACTATTTATCTTCACTCTTCAAAATCCAGACTTTCACTTCACTTCAAGTCTTCATCCCTGCACCTCTATCACTCTCAGATCCCTCTCTCACTCGTTTCTCATCTGGTCTCAGACTCTCAGTCTCCCTCTCTCACTTGTATGAGTCTCGTCTTAGACTCTCAGCCTTCCGCTTCCAATTGTCACTTTTCTCTCTTTTATCAACCCGAATTAAGTAACTCGAACTTAACCCGATTTTTTTAACCCGAATTAAGTAATCTGAATTCAACCCGAGCCCGTCCGAATTAAACTCAGGCAATACTCGGGTTGAGTACCTCAGATTGAGGTCGAGTTAGGGTTAAGGTTATGGTTAAAGATTATATACCTAGGGTTGGGCTAAGATTGACATCTCAACCCGCCCAACTCGCCCGAATTGCACCCCTAACGACTGGTACTTCTGGGCGACAGTGTGATGGGTGGTGGCGAATAACGATGGTGGTGGTGGTGGTAGATGTGGTGAAGGTGGGTGACAGTGGGTGGTGGTGGTAGGCAACGTGGTGGTGGTGGATGCTAACGGTGGTAGCGGGATGATAGTGGTAGTGGTAATAAATGTAAGAATAAGATGACGATGGTGGTAGGTGGTGGTGGTGAACGATAATGATAGCAATTGGTGGTGATGGTGGTGGTTGTGGCAGAAGTAGTGGTGGGGTGGCGATAGTGGTGGTGGTAATGGTGATGGTGATGGTGATGGGGGTGGTGGTGGGAGTGGGGCTGGTGGGAGTGGTGGTGGAGCGGTTGGGGGTGGTGGAGGTGGTGGTGGGGAAGTTCCAAACATTTTTTTTAAAGTATTTATAAGAAATTATAAGTACTAGAAGTACTTTTGAAAAGTTACTTCAATCACACCCTTATAAACCTATTAAATTTGGGGAGTTAATATTAGTCGTTTGATTAATTTTAAAGTAAAATTTAAAGAGATCTCAACCATGAAAATCAAAAGTTATTTTATCTTTTGAGATTTGAATTATATTGTACTTTATTATATAGATCTACTAATTATTTCTTGTGCCTGAAGGTACAGAGTAATAAAAAAATGGTCAATAGTAAACATATTTGTATTCACACTTAAAATTAAATCATAAATATAGAGGAGAGAGAAAAGAATTTAAGCACAAATTGTAGTGGGGGTGAGCAGCGGTAGTGGTGGTAAGAGATGGTGATGGTTGTGGTGGGTGGCGACGACCACAGTGGTGGTGGTAGCCGTGGGTGGCAATGGTGATGGTGGTGGTGATTTTTTTTGTGACAATGGTGGTAGTGACAATTATGGGTAACGGGCTGGTGGTGGGCGACGGTGATAGTGGTTGACAGTGGTGGTGGTTGGGAGACGACGGTGGTGGTGATGGTGGGCGACGATGGATGTTTCTAGACGATAGTGTGATAGGTGATGGCAAATGACGGTGGTTGTGGTAGGTGTGGTGGAGGTGGGTGACAGTGGATGACGACAATGGTGGACGATGACGTGTGGTGGTAGTTAGTGGTGGTAGGTGTGGTTGGGGTGGGTGACAGTGGCTGGCGGCGATGGTGGGCAACGACGGATGGTGGTGAGTTGTGGTAGTGAGTGGTGGTGGGTTTTGACAGTGGGTGATGGTGGTGGTGGGATGATGATGGTATTGGTAATAAATATAAGAATAAGATGATGATTGTGGTGGGTGGTAACAGTGGACGACGTTGGTAACAATCGATGGTGGGTGGTAACAGTGGACGACGTTGGTAACAATCGATGGTGGGTGACAATAGTGGTGGTAGCAATGGTGGTGGTGACGGTGGGACAGTGAAGATGAGGTTGGGTGGGGGTGGTAGGTGTGGAGATGGTGCAGTGGCGGTGGTGGTAGGGGTGACGACTTTGGTGGTGGGGTGGCAATAGCGGCAGTGGTTGGGTGGCGGTGGTGGTAGGGTGGCGGTGTTGGTTGTGGTAGGGGTAGTGTGATGGTCGTTGGGCTGGTGGTGGGGCTGTGGGGGTGGTGGTGGGGCAGTTAGGGTGGTGGTGGGGCAGTGTGTATGGTGGTGGTGGCGACGATGGTGGTGGGGCGACGGGGGTGGGTGTAGTTGTGGTGATGGGGTGGCGGTGGTGGTTGTAGTGGTGATGGTGGTGGTGGTGACGGTGGTGGTGGTGGTGGTCGAGATCGTGGTGGCGCGGTTTTAAATATTACTTTTTTTTTTTAATTACTTATGAGAAGTTATAAATCTTAGAATCACTTTTAAAAAGTCATCACAAACACACTATTATCTCTATTAAATTTGGGGTATTAATATTAGCCGTCGGATTAATTTTAAAATAAAATTTAAAGAGATCCAACTGCGAATAACAAAAATTATTTTATTTATCATTTTAGATTTTAATTGTATTGTATTTTATTATATAGATTATATATGTATTATCTTATGTCAAAACGTTGCACTAACTTATTGTCTCAATGATATTTTTCTTTCTAATTTTTTTTCTTCATTTTGATTCTAAATATGATTAGCAACGCAACAGAAGTAGTGGTCATCTAAAAAATATTTGAAAACCAATGGATGACATCAATTACGTCGATGATGACATCATCACCCAGAAGCAATAATCGCTCTCAATCTAGTTTGACTTTCCATGGGCTTCAACATAGAACTTGTCATATTTGATTTTGTGATTGTCGGGTAAGTTTTTCGAATTTTTAAAGTATTCTTCAAATTTTATGGGGAAATTCTTCAATATGAGGATTTCGCAAAGTTGCTTCTAATCGCTCATGAAAGTGCAGCTAAAGGCTTTGTGTAATTAATTGAAAAATTGGAAGTGTTTTTGACACATTTGAGTTGATTTTTGGCTGATCTTATTCTTCGGCCAGCATTGTAGCAAGCGAATTGGTCTGTTGTTTGCAGGCATTGGGTTGGATTTCTTGCCCAAATATCTGTTGCGGCTTCTTCTATTGTCTTTCTCCCAAACTTTTATTATTTGGTAGGAAACCCTAACTGTTGGGTTTTCAACTTTGGGCTGTCTACTTCTGTTTTGGGCTTTTATTTGTTGGGTCTTGACTTTTGGGCTTTTGGGTGGCTTATCAGCTGGTATTGGACTATTATTCCATTGAGAGCTTTGGTTATTTTGGATCTTGTTAAGTTGTTGATTCTCCCTTGTCGGAGTTATGGCAAGTGGGAACACAGATTCTCTTCAAGTTATCAATGTAAGATTTGATGGTGAAGAATATACTTATTGGACTTATGTCATGAAAAATCATTGTTGGGTAAGAATATGTAAAACTATGTTAATGGTGTACACAAGCTCCAAGAGATACTAAGGTAGAAAAGTATATTGATTTAGAGAACAATTAGGACATCAACAATGCTAAAATCATTTTTTTTTTTTGGTAAATTGGAAAGTTATAGAGGGGTCAGTTGGTCTCTTACAAAAGAAATACAAGCTAAATCATAGTTCAGAGAATCTCCCCTAGGGAGCTAGGTGGAGAAGACAAAAAAACAAAAGGTTCCTGCTGAAGCACTCCCAAGTTTGCGAGCCTATCATCACATCGGTTTCCTTCCCCGAGTGTACGAGCGATGGGGACTTTGAGAGAGGACAAAAAGGACTTGCAGTTTGCTATAAGAGCTCTATTAGGGTGGTAGGCCTATGTGGGACTGTTAAGCAGCCTAATGGCCTCCGTGGATTCCGTTTCAAGAACCACCTTCTCAAATCTTCTTTCCTGGATAAGCTGGAGTCCTTCGAGAATGGCCCAAATCTCAGCTTGAGTACTAATAGTCTCAAGTGATTCTTCTGAAAAACCAGCCTGCCATATGCCTTGGTCATTCCTTATAATGTCTCCTATAGCTCCTGGTCCTTGATTGCCTTTAGAATAGCCATCAGTATTAAGTTTGAGCCAGCCTACAGGAGGGAAACACCAACCAATTAATCTAGTTAGTTTTCTTAACAAGCTGATTTGTGGTCCATGGAATGCAGAGGCAGATTGTGTGGCTAGAACCCATGCATTCTTGGCTACAATCTGGGGAGGGGTTTTGACTTTCTCAATACATTCTTTACTTCTATCCTTCCAAATATGCCTAAGGATAGAGGTAAACACAGTAAAACAAGTGATTCCTTTCCACATAGAGTTTTTCTTCTCCTTGAGATTACTATTCAACCAATTGTTGAGGTTGGATAGTTGAACAATTTGTCTGTCATGACAGTTAATTAAAAAAACACCCACACAGCCTTAGCTTTCATATAGTCTCTCAATAGGTGCAAGGTTGTTTCTGTGTGAATGTTACATCTTTCACAGGTGGCCTCTCTAGTCATGTTCCTAGAGGCTCTTAGGCCGTTAGTGAGCAATCTATCACTAAAACCAACCACATAGAACTATTTAACTTCTATGGAAGCTTTAGTTTCCAAATCCCATTCCAATAAACCCTAGGCGCAAAGTCATTATCCCTCTGTGTTATCAGATCATATGCAGAATTAGTAGAGAAATTTCCATTACTGGATGGACCCTGGTAGGGTGTGTCGTGGAAGCTGTCCAAGTGAAAAAGTGGTGTGTGCCTAATTTCAGCAATAATAATAGGGGGGAGAATCATACCCGCCTCCTCCAGATTCCAGTTACCTGAAGCATCAATAAAGTCAGCCACTTTGTAGTTTGGGTCAGCATGTGGAGGGATTTGACTTCTATTCAAAAGAGGTTTGTCTCTCACCCACCAATCTGTCCAAAACAAGATATTTTCTCCATTTCCAATATGCCATTTAGTGCCTTCCTCCACTATATTTCTGGTTTTCATGATGGTCATCCAAGTAGGAGAAGCATTAGTCTTTAGGGACCAAGAGTTAGAACCGTTGTTAATGTATTTGTTCCTTGTGACTTTGACCCATAGAAGGTCCTTATTCTCTTTTATTTGCCAACCTAATTTAGAGAGGATAGCCAAATTATTGTCTCTACATTTTCTTAGACCTAGACCCCCTCTTTCATTGGGAGAACATATTGTATCCCATTTGATAAGGTAGACTCCTTTTTTCTCCAGAAAGGAAATCTTTGTTAAGCTTATCAATTCTGTCACATGTAGATTTAGGGAGCCAGTTAGTTTGCATGACATAGTTAGAAAGTGTAGATGTTATTGCCTGCACTAGAGTGGTTTTGCCAGCAAGGGACAAGTTCCTTGCTTTCTAGCTATTTAATTTTGATTGGATTTTCTCTGTGGTGAAATTAAAGTGCTCTTTGCTAGATCTTTTATGGAGGATGGGGATGCCTAGATATTTCCCTAGGTTATTTGTGAGAGTTATGCCACATCTCCTACTTAACACTTGGGCTTGGCTTCTCCTAACATTAGGGGATATAAACACTCTGGACTTCGACAAGCAGATTTTTTGACCTGTGAGGTTGCAAAAATCCTCAAGGACTTCTTTGTTCATGTCACTATCTCTTTCAGTGGCTCTACAGAAAAGAATAATGTCATATGCAAAAAGAAGATGGGTAATTTTTGGCCCTCTTCTCGAGGTTTTGATTCCTTTCCATTTACCTGCCAAGACTTTATACTGAATTAAATGTCCAAGTTTCTCCATGCATAGGACAATAAGGTAAGGGGACAATGGGTCACCTTGTCTAAGTCCTCTCTTGGGCTTAATAAGATCCAGAGGCTCCCCATTCCAGATAATAGAAAGAGATGTTCCCGTAACGCAGCTATCATTACTTAGATTAACAACTCAATTGATCGAATCATTGGTGTTTAGATGTCTAAAGTTATTACAGTCGAGGAAATTTGGGACTATTTGACCACTTTTGCTTGTTCAATCCTATTTTGTAGAGAGGTATCAACTTGAGCATGAAATTTGAGCTGCACAACAAGGTGATAGGAATTTACAAGAGTTTATGACTGAGTATTGGGATCAGCTAGCACTTACTACCCCCGTTGAGCTGAGTACTAAGAAGGTATATGTCAGTTTTAAAGAGGAGCAGAGGTTGGTGCAATTTTTTATAACATTTTGCGAAAACATTGAGGGGCTTTGTGGTTTCATTTTCCATCGTCACCCATTTCCCTCAGTTGGTTTAGTGGTTAATGAACTCTTGATTGAAGAAATACATTTTAAGACCCTTTCTGATGGACTTATTCCTTTGCCTAATCAGACTGTATTCGATTGTTTCTTCTAAGGTGACTTCTAATTCACAAAAATAAGTATCGAGGACTTGGATAAGTGTAACTTTTGTCATGTGAAGGATTTTTGAAAAGCTCAGTGCCCTAAATTGATGAATAAGAATGCTTGAGGATCACTAAATTAGTCATTTAAGTCTGGAGATCATCATACAACAGCAGTTGCACCAATAATGGATGAGTCATCCTCATCAGCTTCCAGCTTGAGTATGATTATTGACCAATTGCTGAAATTTATGTCTTCTCTTTCCATCATCATGGTGCTCTCACAGTCTGTCCCTCAGTAAGTTTGTTCACTTTGAGTCTTGTAGGTATGCTTGAACCATTTGGATCTTTGACTCAAGTGCTACACATCGCATGACTGGTGATTTTTTCTTATTTGCATCTATTGTCTCTCCTCCCTCTATATCTGTACTAATAGCCAGTGGCACTCAAAAGTCACAGGCTGGTGTTGGGATGACTATTCCTCCCCAACTCACACTCTCTTCCTCAACTCATTTTAAATTTAATTTCAATCAATCAACTATTGATTCTGGATTTTTAGTTCATTTCTCTTCCTCTAGTTATGTTGGGCAGAATCCGCGATCTAAGAAGCTGATTGGGACAGACCGTAGAAAAATACGGTTATATTTGTTAGAAGAGTTTCACGGTCTAGATATATTTTTGCATCTACTGTTAATTTGTCTTCTTTTTTGTTTGAGTTCATAGTCATTTAGTTTTTATCTGTGGCATTCTCACATTGGTAATGTTTCTCATACTTATTTGAAGTTTATAACTTATACTGGTAATTTGGGTAGTTTAGAGTGTCATGACATTTTAATTGTGGTGGATGTAAGTTGGCTAAATTTACTGCATTACATTTCAATAAAAGTTTTATTAGCTCTCTTGTTCCATTTGATCTTTTTCTATTCTAATATATGGGGACCTGCTCCTATTCCTACACAAGGAGGGTCTAGATATTATATTTGTTTTAGTGATGATTATACTAGGTATTGTTAGGTATATTTGATGAAACATTAGTCTGAATTCTTTTCTATATTCACTGCTTTTCGTGCCATGGTACACAGTCAATATTCCTATAGATTATTAAGTGTTTTTGATGTGATCAAAGAGGTGAAACTTCATTTTGTGAATTGTTAAAATCTAATTATACCTTTACCAATCCTCTTATACTGACATGCCTGAGCAAAATAATGTTGTAGAGCGTAAATACCGTCACATTATAGAGACAACACGCTCTCGTTTGTTGTTAGCAAAAATCACTAGCTTCTTTTTGGGAGAGTAGGAAGGAAACAATTCTTACAACATATCATTTGATTAATTGCATTCATACTATTCTCACCTCTCGTAATTGTGTGGTAAGCCACCCAATTACTTCTCCTCACATGTGATTTGGTTACACTTGTTTTGTCTTGTTCCCTAGTTTTTTTCATACAAAATGTTCTACTCGCTCAACTTTATTTGTTTTTCTTAGATATGGTAAGGATCAAAAGGGGTATCGTTGTTATAATCATATTATCCACAAATTTTATCATATTCCTCTCTTTTTTATTCTATCTAGTTCTTCATCTCTAGATAAATCAAATCTCCTTTACATTAATATATTTCTCACTGATGTTCCCCGTGATACATATTTTGATGATTTGATTGTGTCTATTTTACCATCCTGCTCTTCCTTTTTTGATTTTTTTTTTAAACCTCCTATTGTGCATACTTAGGTTCAAGGACTCCTCCCGTTGTCTCTTCTATGGATGTGATTTTCCCTTCTATAAAGAGTCTATACTTGATTCTCTTTTGCAACAAGTTATAGACAAGGAGCTAGCTATTAGCTCGGCAATTAGTGTCTTTATCCCTCAAGAAACGCACTATTGGTTGTAAATGAGTTTATAAAATCAAAGCTAAATGTAAACGTTTTGTGGAAAGGTACAAGACTCAGTTAGTTAAGGGATTTTCTCAAGAGTATACCCTAAACTATGATGAGACTTTTGTCTCGGTTGCTAATATAACCATTGTTCGTACTGTGATTGCAGTAGCTGTCATTTGTCATTAGAGCTTGTCTCAAATGTATGTGAAAAATATTTTTTTCATGAAGATTTATTTAAAGAGGTGTTTATGATTCCTATTTCTGGATTATCTCATAGCTCCAATTGAGTATGCAGACTTTACAATGCTTTATGTGACCTTAAACAGAATTTCAAGGCATGGTTTGTTAAGTGTTTGTACCCAAAATATAAAATCTTGAGAATGTTCAGTGTATTGCTACCTAGCATCTCAGATGCATGAGGAAGTGTCATGCGGTAGAATCTGAAGAAAGGCAGGAGATGATCAACCACAATCATATTTTAAAGGGAAGAAGTAACCAACTAAGAGTTACTAGTCAGTAATCGTCAACAAGAGAAAAACTGTCGAAGACGATGGCCATAAAAAAGGCATTTAGTGGAGAAGATATGGATATATTCAAATCCCCAAAAGACCAATGATCTGAAAATTATTATAAATAGTTTTAGGTTAGTTTAGGAGCAGTAAGTGTTATAATTAAGACTGTTTTCATTCAGTCTTTTGTAACCAAAATCCTTTTGATTGGATTAATAAAAGAATTGTCTTTTATTAGTTCTTTGTTCTCTGTTTTAAATTTTGCTTTCACACAGTGAGAATCTCTATTATTTTTTATCCAAGGAAGTCTTAAAACAAAGCATTTGAACCCATTTCAAACAATCCCTTAAAAACTATCTGTCAATTATGAAATTCTTGTTGATCCCAACAGATTTTTGGAGTAACACTAAGTTTTCTTTAATCGTCTGTGATTTGAATTTGCGTCCTAGTGATCATGATTGTACTCTCTACTTGTGGTTCACTTCCTCACGTTCTATTGTTCTCTTACTTCAGGTGATGACACTACTGATATACGACTATTGAAAAATCAGTTGCAAGATCATTTTGAGATGAAAGATTTAGATCAGCTCTGATATTTTCTTGGGGATTGAGATTGTTTCCTCTCCTTAAAGTTTTCTCCTTTCTCGATCCAAGTATGCATTCAATGTTATTCAGCTAGCTTATTTATCAGATAATTGGACAATTAAGATACCCTTAGAGCTTAATGCTCGTTATATTCATCTGATGGTACTCTCTTGCCTGATCCTACTCTCTACCGCACTATTGTTAGGAATCTGGTATATCTAACTGCTACTCATATGTCTCTTATGTTGTTCATGTTGTTAGTCAGTTTGTTGCATCACCTACCACTATTCACTAGACTTTTGTTCTCCGCATTCTTTGATATCTTCAAGATACTCTGCATCAGAATCTATTATTTCCTTCTTTCTCTTCTATGGAACTCAAGACTTACTCAGATGATGACCGAGTTGGTGACTATATGGATTGCAAGTCCACCACTAGTTTTTATTTTTTTCTCGGTGATTCTCTTATTTCCTAAAAATGCAAGAAACAAACTATTGTTGCTCAATCCTCAACTGAAGCAGAGTACCGTGTTATGGCGGCAACTAAGATAGTTTGGTTACAATGGTTATTTACTGATCTTGACATTTCTTTATCTGCTATTACACTATGTGTTGTGACAACGCTAGTACTATTCAGATTGCTCACAATTCGTTCTTCCATTAGCATACAAAGTATATTAAGATTGTTTGTCACTTTGTACGTCGTCATCTTTGGCCATCTCTTTCCCCTTTCTTCCACTTTGCAGTTAGCTGATTTATTTACGAAATCTCATACCATAACTTATTTGCGCTTTCTTGTTAACAAACTCTTGATATTCTCTGCTGTCACATCATGAGTTTAAAGGAGAGAGGGTTTTAGAGTATTTTAGAATATTAATATTAGGGATAGTTTAGTCGTTTAAATTATTTTATGTTATCTTACTGTATAAAAGCTTTTATTTTGTACCTTAAGTCAAGATGTTGCACTCACTTGTTATGCCTCACTGATAGCTACAGAAAAAAGCCCATCAACCTCTGGGTGCTATAAAGTAAGTTTAGCAGTAACTATCAGAATTTCGCCCATCATATTAGGTTCTCTTAACAGGGAAGGATCACAGAGATCTATAAAATATTGATGTTCACCTGAAAGTTTAATTTGAAATTAATAATCTGCGCTGCACTGACTTCCATTAAAACATCAGGGGCTCTGAGGTTTTTTGTTTTTGTCATATGAATTTTTCACTCAGTTCTTTGGCTTTGAAGGTTGTGGCTATTCTTAGCACTTCTGCAGCCAGAGTGAGACAAAAATTACTCCTTCGGCGTAGTCTAAATTGCATTGAAAATGCTGGAAAAAGGTCTCAAAATCTGTCATTCCTAGTTGATTAGAATGGGCGGAACCACTAGCTCGGAATTGCTCTCAACTACCATTTGAGAGGTAATAAACTGTATTGTGCATCTATATTTTCAAAAAAAAAAAAAAAAGAGGAATGCACTCATTTGCACTCAGTCAATTGAATCTCTCACATTTTATTCAATACAAATTATGTGACAAATACACACAAGACTCTATAACTAACCATAAATCATACTCATTTGTAAGTATGGGGTGCTAGGAAATATCAAAAGTCGAGGAGAAAAAAATCATGAAGGATCATTTTGACTTTTATTTGATCCACAAAGCTCTTCATCACCCTCCCTCTCCTGCTCTTGGATTGCTGGAGTAAGACAACGATCCTCATGGAGCCATCCCTCACTCTCCCCAGTAACCTGTGGCATCCCAAGCGATCCTGAACTTGCTTGCTGCTCATAAATCAAGCTTGTAAGACCATTCCGCTTCAGATATGTGTCCAAGGGACGGCTGGCTTCTTGAAGAAGGCCCATCATGCTTACATGGGTTGAACCCATTTGCACGTCTTCACGGTCTGGATGACAATTCAAGTCTAATTGTTCCTTACCAGTTTCAGAAACCTTTTGGGACTGACCGTTGCTTTGGACCCTAGGTTGTAACTCACTTGCTGATCTGATTTCAATCTGTGACGTCCCTTGTCTAGAGATGCTATCTACTTCCGCTTCCTCCTTAGGACCCCATATAATTTGACTCCTCTGGGCAATTTCTGCTTCACGTTCGGATTGACGCTTCTTTTTACGCATCATTAGAGTCTTAAAACGTCGTTTAACTGTCATGCATACATTGCATGTGCACGTAGGCTTGTGCTTCCCCTTTCCACTGGGAGGCTGGATGCACACAATACAAGAGCAACCAGGCCGATGCCTAGGGTGTTTGGTAGTGGTCGCAACTGATGTGGCACCTGGCTCATGCACATCGTCTCCAACAGTTGTGTTGACAAGACCAGCAGATTCAAGCTCCTGAGCTGGCCTATGGCTTGTTCCAGTTCTATGCTTTTTCAAATCTATGCAACATTAGAAATACAAAAAATACATTACAAAATATTCCAGATTTCATGCAACATATAATTTACCTCCGCAACTATGTACAATATGTGACAACACATGTTCACACATATGCATGCCTAATTTATATTCTAAAAGTAAATTACACTCTGCAACTGTTGTCTAAATTAAATACGTGGTGCATAATCCTACCCTTGTTCATCTTGAGAAGATTTTCAAGTTCCCAATGGCCCAATTCATCTGCTGCAGAACATGAGCACCTGAGAAACAAATCAAATAAGCATAAATATTTGCTCAATGTTTCTGCCTAGGAACTAGCACCTCTTATGCAGAGATGCACAACTCACCTTCTTTGATCCCAAACATTTTCCTCACATGTCCATCTCGGAGGGAGAAGGAAATCCTCCGGCAACCTCCGCCATTTATAGCAATTATCGCATTGAGACCACTGCTCCTGCTGCCTGTATCATCAAGCTTATAACGTTATGCCTAGACAAATAAACCTATACGGAGTCCTGAAAGGGAATTGCAGACAATTCCAAGCGAAAATACCACAGATATAAAATTACAAGAGAAAGGAAAAACACTCCCTCTTCCAGCCTTTACTGTGTACAAGGAACCATTAATATATAGTCAGTGCTCAATTTCAAAAATTGTCACCTTCTTCCGGTCTTTAACGGTATGGAAGCATCAAGATTCCAATGACAACTAAAAAGGTGTTATTGATTGTGTTAAAAGGCCAGGGTCTTAAAACTGAAGTTGAAATAATAAAGGTTATCCACAATGCACGCCAATTGTATTACTAGGTATTGCAAATACAAAAGGACTTGATCAAAGAGCATATTTGAATAATAATTCATGGGTCTGGAGATTGAGAAACATTTCTAATAGGAAAACACCGTTATAGTTAGCATCTTCAGCGACCACAAACACTAACTGGATATTTATTCTGCAACAATTCTTCAAAGATGTTTCCATTAGCTTCAGTAACTTTTTTCAGAAGTAGAGTTTCATTCCAGCAGAAAAATTTATGTAAAGATGACCTATTTATGTTCATTTATATGGGAGCTCATCCTCGTAATTTCAATGGAGAACTAACTTCACATACTAAAATACATTTTGTAGTAGATTATGGTTTCCTTACCCAGACAAGCGGGCAGTGAAAATGCTCATCTTCCCAAAAACAGGGGGTTCCTATATGACAGACAACATTAGTATTAGCCAATGCAACCCCAGTTTTCTCAGCAACCAGACCCACTGCTTCCAACAGACACTAGGTGACAGTAATCCGATGGAACAGTAGCGTGCGAACAACATAGGATGTGAGAATTGCAAAAATTTTCTTACTTCATACTCCTCAAATTCATGATCCTCAATTGTGACAGTGCTTGGCTTGCCACTAGGAGGTGGGCGGAGCATATCCTGTGCCTCTTCCCATGATAGCTTCAGCTCCAAAGCATCTTGACTATCAATGAGTAACCTCTTACTTTTTGACCCAATATTACGACTTCTTTTCCTCTCTGAATCCAGCATTGCTAGCGGCAGAAGACCATCTCTTGTCTTGCCTACATGCTTCTCAGTGATCGGCCAGTTCAAATCCCCACTATTGGCATGTTTCCATAGTGCATTTAGGCGCGGATCCGTGCTTCCTTTTAGTGACTGAAGAAGGCCAGAGTTACATTCAGTATAGCTAGATTCTCTATAACACTAGAAATAAAGAGGCACTTGAAAAAGTGCTACTAAGTAGGGAAGATAGATGGGTACCCTGTTTAATTAATAATGCATAAATTAATTCTCTAAGATTTGAGTTTGTTAACATCAAAACTGGCTGTGACACATGACTATGTGGTATGTACATGAAAGCATCAGAGTAGTGGATCTTATCAACAAAACTAATTAGTAGTGAAGACCCCTACACAGCTGGCTACCTGCATAGGAATAGTGCTTGATGCTTTCCGAAACCCCATTAGAAGTTTTCCTTCTGGATCCATGCGACTGAAAGTTACTGAAACATATTAAACAGATGAGAAAAAAGACCAACTATATTTACCTGGATCTCCCAAGACAGCAGTATACAAGGAAATATGAGAAAGAAAGATCAGTATCCAGATGGCTAACGACATATGCAAGGTGTTTTTTCCTTGGGGGGGTTGCAGGAGTACAAGAACTAATTTTTTTTGAAACAACGTGATTAACAAAAAGCTATTTCATTAAGGGCCACTGCATTCTTGTTCCCCTTTTAGCTCCTGTACTCCATGATGTGATTGTAATACAAACATAGAAATGCAAGACAGCACAAATCCAAATGTCAAAAAGGGAACACTAATACTAAAGTAAAGCAGGCCTCAAGCAATACCAGTATCTCCAGCCCGCAATTGCATGGATTGTATGCAAGGGGTTACACCCTCTAATACATACATCCTGCTATTATTATTTGGCCAGAATCTGAATTGAAACACCCATTCTTTCCCCTTCACATCTTGAATCATTAGAGGAAGGCCCTCCGGTTGTGAGATAGGTGGAAAATATGCCTGTAAAGGACTAAGTTTTAGTCTTAACACATCTAGGCTTCATTAGAAAGGAAAAAAAAACTTTCAATATAAATGCAGGATGTAATCAAAACTAATGTTGGTCAGCCAAATAAAAAGAAGAGGTACATAACAGAAAACTTACTTCAGCACATGCTTTTGGAAGAACCAAACGACCAATTCGACCAGCATCGCTGGCACTCAAAACCTTTTCAAATAATGGCACTATGGTGGAATTTGAGCTTAAAATATCACACTTAAGGAATTCAATGTCCAGGTCGGTGGATAAGCATGAAGAATGTTGAGGCAGCAATCAATGTATAATTTTCACAAGTAATTTTACAGTAATGAAAAAAAAAACCACTGTTATCATCATGGATACTCTCCAGATATCTGCTGCAACTCTTGGTCCGTAATCCGGGGCCAATAACGAGGAAGCAATTGATTCTTAACCCGTCCCTCAACAGGTGGTCTTGCAACACGTATCTGTGAAATCATGCTGTCATTTGTACCGAATCCTGCTGCAAGAACTGATTTTGAGGGCTTCGGCAAAAGATGGCGAGACCTAGAACCCTGCTGAATAGATGATATAGCTTTGCTCAATTCCCTTTCTTCAAAAACCACAACAGGAAAGGCATTTGAGTTTCCCGATGGAGCAGACAATGAAATAGTTAAATTTGTCTGAACTAGTGATCCATGTACATCTTTGGCCCCAAAACTTGACTTATATATGTCTATGTCGGAAGTATGAGATGATCTAATTGATGTTTGATTGAAGTTTGATAAACATGTGCTTCCAATTTCTCCTACAGGTAGTGATACTTCTTCTTCCTGTTTCATTTGACCAATAGATCCATTTGTATCATTATTCTGATATGGAAGCAAGTGCTTCTGGCCATTATTTTCAGCACTGTCGCTACACTGCTTAAGCTTCATTTTGTCAAAGTTGCCACTATTCACTTGCTCGCTCACAGAAGTCGATTGCATTTCACCAACAGTTTTTGACATTGTGATGCCTAATCCTTTAGCCTTTTCATCAGTTTTGGCCTGTGTGAAAATTTAGAACCATCATAGATACCCAAAATTTGAAGGAAAATACTGAAACTACGACAGTCAAATATGGGAAAATCCTGGGCCAAAAGTGAAAAATATTTCCAAATTTCACATCATATGTGGTATATAAAAGAATTCGTAGTGGGATAACATGCTCTGTTGACTAGGAATTGGAACCCACTCAAGCAATATATTTTCTTAAACAGGGTATAATCTTACCATCTGGAAATGATAATTGTTTTCCAAACAAACTAGGGAGCATTGTATGTGTAATCTGCCAGCTGGATTCAGCAATTACAAAATAAATGAACTAGAAAGGCTCATTCAATGCATACAACCCAAGAGTTCTAAAGCGGTATGTGCTCAACATCCAAAAGACAACATAAAAATGTGTGTCAAATAATCTTACAGTGCAAACTCCTGAACTTTTTGCGCAGCTCATGCAATTTACACCACCACTGTCAAGTAGCTCAAGCAAAGAGCTGGAAGCAATGCATCCACAGTGGAGAGGCTGCCATTACAAAAATCGCATGAGATTTGTGAGCGCACCTTTACAAGAAAGATATACACATGGGCGAGGAGGTAAAAGCACACTACCAGCTCACCTTGCCACATGAAGTGCATTCCCTCCAACCAGTGTCCTTTGAGTGGAAAATGTCACAGAAGACTAGTTGCTCATAAGCATTCCTGCATTCAATGCACGCCAACACTGATATATGTCATATGGAAAATTCCATTATCACCTATAGAGGATATTTTGTAGCTCAAACATGTGAAATTGACATCAAACAGTGACTACGAGTTCCACGTGACTGATTTGAGTCATTAAACTAAATCTCAAGGACCAGAATATGACAATATTCTTATTTGAATTGCAAAACCCATTTAAGAAGGGGGCAAGGAATTAAATTGATTTTTCATGATTGATTTTGAGGCCAAAAATGCTCTCCATCTTGACATAACTAGGCTTCCACTTATATAACCTTCACAGCCGCCCCAGCTGTCAGCCCAAATCATCCAAATCTACTACCACGAAAGGGGGATACACGAGGTGGGGTTATGGGCCGAGAAAACGGATTAGGTGCGTCAGGGGGAAACAGGTTGGGGTAGTGTTGGAGAGCAGGACTTTGTGGAAACAAAATTATTTTGATTCTTCGAAGAATAAGGAGGTAATATTGACCATTTGATTTATTATTTGACTGATGTAATCTTTATTGATGACTGAGGGGATTTGTTTGTTACAACTTCTCGGACAAATGCTAGGGGTCATCATATCTTTTGACCAATTCAAGGGGGTCGGGCAGCAGTTCATCCAAAATATAAAGATTACGAAAAATACTACTTTGCTATTAGATCACAATTTCCTTTGGGTTCCCACATTGGAAACACCTGACCCATCCCCGAACCTTATCCATCTTTCACCCCAGTGCTGGCTGGGCTCAATAAGCCTCCATCGTATTAGAAATTCTAAGGCTTCTGAAAATATGAGCAACGGAGATTGCCACCAAGTTGGTGCCATCTCATCATCATCACCCTCAACATGGGTTAGGATTGAAATTGCTGTTATATGGCACACAAATAAAAGATGCTATTCTTGAATAATTGTGTTTTGATGTCCTAACAAATATCTTAGAAACACGAGTACAAAAACAACATCAAGTTGCAAGTAATAGAATATGTTAATTTGCGAAAAAATAAGAAGGTATTACACGCAAAAGTATCGCAAATAAACAAGCTACATAGAACACAAAGACACAAATAAAGCAAAATAAAAGATAGAAATTAAAAACTCAAATAAACAACATAAACTACGGATTCTATGCACCTAAGTAGCAGCTTCTGACCCCAAAATAAGCGAAGTAAATAAAATTTCAAAGTTCAAAAACATTTAGACAGAGATCTGAATTACCCGCACTTATCACAAAGATTGGCAAATTCACCAGATCGCAGGGGCCAGCCTTTTTTCCAATCGGTCGACGACGATGACGCCCGGCACAAATTGTTCATGCAAACTTGTGAGGCCATTCGTAAACATATATCTGTGAAATGCCAAAATTTCAAAATCAAACATACATATAAAAGCCCTAAAACCTTAACAAGTATTATTCCTTTTAACATTTCCAAATATTAAAATAAGAGCGCACAGTACAACAGCTGGTCGAACAATAGAACAGCATCAAAGATAGATTAAGGTTAGAAATACAACCAACCTTAAGCCTTATAAAGCTATGAATAACATATTTCTCTGTATGTTTGTTAATCCGAGGAAGAGAATACAAGTGTTACGCTGCATCTGCATCTGAAGCCAAGACTTGTGAGTTGCCCAAAGTTTGAATCTTTTGTTTGAAATCAAGAAGGAGAAGTCGTCGGACTATGATTCCGGTGAAGGGGAAGTTCGATCTGCGATCAAGTGTAAGGATGAACAAGTAGTATATGGGGATGCAAAGTAGTAGCAGGAGAGAGAGAAAGAGGCAGAAGAAAATGCATGCTGCACCACGCTTCAAGACTCGGCGAAGTCATCCACCTTTCTTGTCAACAAACACTACAGAATGTACTGCTATGCTGTTTCTCAATGTTCCTTAACCAGTTCAAAATTAAAAAATTAAAAAAATTCGTTTTCCCCTATATCAAACACCAAAAAATTGTACTACTACTTTATGTGTTTATGAGATTTAACTTAATAACCCCATGGGCTTAGCTGTTAGCTCAGTCACTGTGCCGTATTAGTAGATTTGTAAATTAAATTAATGTTTTAGTTCTTAAGGGCGGCGGATGGAAAAACAAAAAATAGTACCCCTAATGAATCTCCTCCTCTTTTTTTTGCAGACTCTGGCTTTTATTTTATTTTTCCCAAAACAGTTGAAAAAAAGTCTTTGGGACAGCACACACCGTAAAATGCGCCACTGCGCGCTTTTTTATCCCACCCTAATGTTTCGCATGCAACAATAATATGCTCGAACTGTAATGACTGAAATATCCATAAGGCATCACCTGTTTTAACGGTTTAACCGCTGCTATATGACGCCGTTCTCTGGAGTCCCGGAAAGGTGTTCACTGGCTCTAAATCATCAGCACCGTCGATTTCCTTTTCAACACGGACATCTAACGGTGGCAACAGATATACGACGTCATGTGTTAGTAGGTGATGATCTTAAGTGCTCTCAAAGTATGAACCAACAACTCGAACTACCTACCGCCATGAAAGAGAAACACCAACCACACGCCTGCACACGTGTCATTCTCTATCTCTATTTAATTACATTATGCTGATGAATTATTATTCCTCAACCTTGGGTTGATTGAGAATAGATGTGAAATCTCAGTGGAGATTAATCATTAGCAAGTTACATGCTTCCATAGTTATCTATAAATCTAGGCCTGTCAATTTTGACCGACACGTTAATACGATACCAACCGAATATAAAATTAATGGATCAGATACGAAATTAAACGAGTAAGTGGATTAAAACAGATCAACACGCGTAAATACGAAAAAAATTATGTCAAGTTCATGTCAAAATCAGATCAACTTGATTTTCACCTGATTAACCCGTATATTTTTAACGGGTTGACATGATTCGGACACGAACCCGACCTAATCCATTGTAGACCCGTTTATGACAATATAGTTTATCTATTATGTATGACTGATGTGATCTTAATATTATTATTTATTAATTCTTACTTCTACTATGATAATTGGCAATATAGTTCATAACATTATTATAACAGTATACTAATATAATTCTTACTTTAATTTTTGGGTTGAAAGTTTAATACATTTTAGTTAATTTCATTGATGAGATGTGATATGTTATTTGTAAAAAATTATTTGAAATTTTGGATGAATGATTGAATAATGTATTTAATGGTAATGAACAAGTGTGGAAACAGGTTATGTGTATTAAACAGGTCTGTGTTATATGTGTTAAACAGGTCAAAATAACATGTGTGCTAACCTGAAAACGACTTGTTTATTAAACGTGTCAAACAGGTCGGGTTCGGGTAACCCGTTTAATAGCCAGGTCAGATTAGTGTTTATACATCTCGACACGATTATTAAACATGTCAGGTTCGGATTTTGAGATTTTTGACACAAACTCAAAATCAATCCAATATGAAATGATCCAACCCGACACGTTTGACACACCTATATAAATCCATTTTTCCAAAAAAAAAATAATGTGTTAATAAGTTTATTAGGGGATGGATGTTTTGTAGAAGAGTCATTCATTAAAATTTTTATGAGTTCGAATCTTGACAATTTTTGGAGGTCGGACTATGAGGGATTCTCATGAATCCTCTAATCCCGGAATGCATGACTTTTCTTTGACCGGACTGGAGAAGGGATTAGTCGAGACGTGCGTAAACTGATCCGAACACCCTTGATCGTCGAACAAAAAAAAAAGTTTTGCTGCACGATATATCTATTAGAAAGACAGAAAAGTGAAGCTATACAAAGTTTCCAACTGGAGGTATCAATTTTGTTGAACTTTGGCTAGGCTTCCACTGTGGAACCACCCCTCTTTTCAATGCTGCACCATATACATTGCAAGCGCTCAATGTCATTCCCCTTTCATTGTACTCTTTGATCAAAATGTTATATGAAATCATACCAGGAATCCTATTGCCTTCATATAAGAGTAAGACTAAAACCTCCAATGCCTCATTGATCATCCCCTCAGCGCAAAGTGCTCGAATAACATTGTTGAAGGTGATCGTCCTTGGAGAATTCTCAGTTCTAACCATCTCGCGTAAATTCACTAGGGCCTTCCCAGCCTTCTTTCTACTGCAAAAAACTTCAATAATAAGGCCACAAGTATCAGGATAAACATCATAGCCTCTGTTTTTCATTTTGTCAAACACTTCATATGCATCTTTTAACAGCCCTTTGTCTCGTCGAGATCTTCTGCATAGTCCTCTCAGCAGTGTGTTCATCATCCTCTCATCCACCTCAAAACCAGTCCCTAACATCTTCTGATAAATTCTCAAAGCTGCCTCAATCTCGCCCCACTTCAACAGCCCATGTAACAATGTGCTGTAACTGATATAATCAGGCATGCAATTTCTCTCCTTCATTTGCTTCAACAAAACTATTCCCTCCAATGGCTTTCCCTCTTTGAAATACCCATTCAACAGAGAATTGAAAGTCACCACATTTGGGACAAGTCCCATTTCCAGCGCTTCATCAAGCAACTCCGTTGCTTCTTTAGAACGACCCACTTTACATAAACCATCCATAACCGTGCTGTACGAATAAATATCTGGTTTCGTGGAAGATTTCTTGATATTCATCAACAATTCAGAAGCATCCTCTACTCTCCCTACATAGCACAGCCCCTTTAACAGGCAATTGTATGTATTGATTGTTGGCTCGCATTTGACTCGTTTCATGACCCAGAAAACCTCAAAAGCATTTTGCAATCTTCCCCTTTTGCAAAATGAATTGATCAACGTAGTGAATATTGCAACATTGGGTTGAAACCCTTTTTCCATCATGCAGTCTAGAACACTCTTGGCCTCAATTGGTTCATTTTTCTTGCAGTAACAACCGATCATAATAGAATATGTCCAATCATCTGGCACTAACCCATAAAATGATATATTGGAGTACAGTTTCAATGCAAGTTCAGGCTCATTTGCTGTGACCAAATCCATGATCACGGCATTGAAGACAGATATGGTCTGAAATCCAGTATCTTTCTCCACAATATCGATGATTCTAATTCTCTCAGTAGTTGGCAGTGCTCTAAGTCTATCACCCAAATCTCGGACTTGTAATCTACTATTTGAATTGTCAAGATTAAGGCTGTCTTCTTCCTTGATGGGTAAGACATTGTTTTTCTCAATGAGGCTAATTTCCCTTTTACCTATCGACCCAGAAAAATCTTTTGGGGATAAGCTTCCAGATTTCTTAATAAGACATAGAGTGGTCGACGGTGAGCTATGTGAAGTATTTCTAACAGTGATTGGTCGTGCTGCTAAGAAAATCAACCTATCTGCTTGGTTTTTATTTTGGTTGCTGAAAAAGAAAAGGCCTTTTGTTGTAGGAAACAGAATGGGAGAGACTGAAGAGCAGAGGACGGTCGATGGCATGGGGATTGTAAGGAAAGGCATATAAGAGCGTGTGGGAGAGCCTAGGCAGTGGATAAATGGACAACCCAATGCCAATCATTCATAGAAGTGTGATTTTACTTAACAAAGAGGACCACAAATTTCCTCCACAACCACTCCACCAGGAAATAGAGAGGGTGCTATTTGAACCTAATTTGGGGACCTTATTTAGGGACCTAATGATGTACAACTATTGGATTGGTTGTGGGCTCCATATAACATTGGAACTCACAACTAATCCAATGGTTATATTGAAGCCACATCATTAGGTCCCTAAATAAGGTCCCCAAATTAGGTCTCTCTAGCATTGCTCTTTTCTATTTAATTATATTTGTCAAGGCGTTTGCTATGCACTAGTAAGGAGTTTCTAAACATGTCACTGCCGTTGACTGGCAAGGGTTAATCCCATTCCCAGGTCAAACTATCATTTCTTCATATACATGATTAAACCTTAACATAGGTAGAGGTTAAGCATTAAGAATTGTCCACATTAAAAAGAACGTGTTTTGTACAAGAAGAGGGTTACCCATCGGAATTTTCAGAATTAAATGAATTTACAATAATAACCCTTTTCATAAATTTTTCTCAATTTATGATCGGATAGGATTGAACATGGGAGAGGATTAATCAAGGTGTGCGTAAACTAACTCGGTCATCCTAACCGTTAAATTAAAAATAAATAAAAATTCTTCTCAATACGTGTGTGTGTGTATCTTATGCAAATAATTTAGCAACACTGAAATGTCAATATAAAGCTTTACCAAATGTATTACAATATAATGTGAAGTGCATATTGATAGTAAGTTCCGAAATTTATGAGCATTCAAAATCGTAGAGATCTACTAAATGCCTTCCAAGACCTGGTGTCCTTTGGATCTGGAACGTCTTTTTTTGCCCACTTTCTACCAAGAATTGGGTTGAGCAACTTCTTCAGAACTTTCTGGAAACCGGAACGCCGTCGCCGCCGTCCTTGACGTACTTGCGAAACCAGAGGTGGTGGAGCCGATGGTGGTGCTTGAGCCCGAGTCAAACTTGGCTCAGATAGACTTCTACCCAGCATAGCCTGCTTCAAATGGATCTCAAACGATAACCTTTCATACTGGTCCAGCAGTGTGCTTTGCTCATCCCCAAACCTTCTCAACACCACCTCTATTTCGTCCATTGTCGTCCCCATTTGTTCATGAACATCCTTATCTTCTCTCAGCCTCAGAGGTATACATATATATGATTGTGGGTATATATAAAATTTGAGGGTTTGCACTTTGTAATGTGATGAGGAAAGCTGTTTGGTTTTCTTTTGCTTGGTTATGGCTTGAAGGAAGTGTGGGTTTGGCCTTGGGAAGCCAAGCTGCGGTAGGCTGACTGACGAGAGGGGTCTTAGAGAAGTAACTGAGCAAAGTGTCATTAACACGAAAGGCTGCAAGTTGTCAAAAAAATTATCGAAGTCATAAATAAATACCAGACGGTTCAGTTGTCCATTGTATGGTATATGGTTTGAGTTTCTCGGTGACAGGTTAGCTGCCTTTGAAAAATAACGCAGTCAGCTTCATTACTCACTTGTTTTCCAAATTTGATTTTCAAAAAAATCTATTGCCAACATATATAAATTTTTTTTTTTTTTTTCATCTTTTCAAACACTGAGAACTATAGTTTGAAAGAGCGCCATTGACTAAAATAGATAGCAATGTAGTTGATCAAGGTTTTTTGAATGAAGAATAATGAGTATTTTACTGTAAGAATTTATTGAATGCATGCATACAATAAAAACTTACATTTTACATGGATGTGCACATGTGATTGTATATGGGATAAATATTCAATGTAACAGTGACATAACGTCGTTCCTATCATCTGGTGTCATTGTCTAACGAGAAAAAAATCAAATGAACAAAGTGTGTCACACTTTCATACACAAGGTACTTATTATATTACATATATGAATAGTTATTTTATTATGTGAGATTCACTTGTTCACTTATTGCTTTATTATTAAATGGTTACACAGCGTCAGCGTGCTAATGTGCTGTAATCGTCATATTTAATATTTTTTCTCCTATATATTAATATGATGCTAATTTCTTCAATTTTTGTCAGTTAAATGTAAGTAAAACCAGGCCGTTGAGGTTTAAGTCAATGAATTACTCTTATAATCAAGGGGTTTTACATATTTTTTTTTATTTTATGTATATTCCTCGTGAAATGTCAAAGTGACTACTACGTATTGGAGCCAAAGCCATGAAAGAAGCCGAATTTTCTGCTGATAAAGCTGCATTAACACTTTATTCTTCCTTGCTTGATTAAACCTGTGTTTTATTCTATTAGTGAGTGGTTTTTATTGAGAAGCTAGCTAGCTTATCCTTCACAAAAGCATTAAAGAGACGCAAGCTGAGTTACCACACAGCTCGCACTGGTCGAAATAAATCTCCAGTACCAGTTCACTCATCACAAAAGCACATTCTTGAAAAATGAAGAGAAAATTATCTGAAACAACTAATAAACACGGAAAACTTCTACGGTATTGTTGGCAATTTTCATAATCGATTATTAGTGTTTGATGATACCCAAAAATATGTCTAAGGTTGAGCTCGAGTGATCAACTCAGACTTCCCTAACTCAGGTACTCAACCCACCCTTCATGACTAGGAAGCTTGATGTCGGCACCTCTTTCCCAGTAGTTGCACCTTCACAAGTATAACACAGATGACAGCTGGCTTCCATCCAAGCATCACACAAATCGTAACAGTCGCATATCCAGACAAAGAAGTCACAACCACCTCAGCACCTCCACAGTTGTTGCACGATAGACGCAACCGTTACAAGAGATAGGCAAGAATCACGTCATAGATCAAGCGAGGCCTTGGACCAACTATAAATATGAGAGCATAATTCTCTCAAATCGAGATAAGCTTTTAGCTAACGAACATACTCAGTGTAATCCCATCTCAATGTCAATAATATCTCTAGGAGTAAGATACTCATTTCAGAGTGGATTAGACAAACTCCCGAGCTGGTGAACCACTATAAACACTCTGTGTGCGAATCTCCATTTTCCTTGTTCAAATCTTGAAAGCCTAGGAGTTCCGACTGAGTCATTCAGTGACCCTTAATCCCCAAACTCTACTCTATTGTGCTACACACATCATCAATGTCTATGATCGATCATGACCTTCCTTGAGCAATCGTAATTTCTCCTTTCAAAATTATAACTTTGATATCAAACTTTTTTTTTTTCAAGTAGAGTTTTCCATAAACATGAATAGTCCCCAAGACTACGCATGGAGTGAGTACGGGCTTTGGTTTATGGGCCGGCCCATGCATAAGCTACATTCGGCTTCTAGAGGTGGCAATCATTTCATCATGTAATTTTTATGTTTGTGTCAAAAATCCTTGGACCCGGCCACCGACCCGTTTACTTGATTGTGCTAGATTTTTCAACACAAACATGACTCGAATTTAAATACGGATAACCCGACAGCCCCTATACAACACAGTTAATATGCTCGGTCGTGTCTAGCTAGACACCCACCTGACATATTAAACAAGCGTAACACAACCAGTTTATCAACCTATTTAATCATAGACCTATTGAACATAGCGTAAATCAAATCTAAGATATATATTTCACATAAATAACTATATATTTTATTCATTTCATTTACATTTTAAACCTATTTAACATAAGTCAAACCCCAAAAGTATATTTAATGGGTCGTGCTTGTATCATTGATGGGTCAATTTCATCATTTCGTATTCATATTATTGGCGGATTAGTTTCATGTCAGATTTAATTAGTCGTATTCGTGTCATTGATGGATTATTTTTTTGTCCATGTCAACACAATTAATTAAATGTCTCAATCATTATAATTTTATATTATATAGGTTGAAGTCAAATATGACTCATTTATAAATTAATGTAATAAATTGTGTTGTTTTTGTGTTTGTAACTGATAATTATGAGATTTTGGATATGTGCCCCTATAATCAAGAGTCCAATAAATCTAGGAGGCATCTACTTGCATAATAGCCCAAATAATTCACCCTCAGCCTGTCCACGCTAAGGTTAGAATGGACCGCGCACAAAGGATGAAGCTCATCAGTACTTAAAGGCTTGAAGTCCAGCCCAACCCCAATTCAGCTTAGATGGAGGTCAGCTCGGGATAAAGGAGCTCGGCCCATTGTCGATCCTGAAGCACTCCCGTCACGCCACGTGTCCCGAGAGTAGAGGGACCACTTCTGACACTCATAACGAACCCGCACTCTCTGCCACAGAGAACATTGGTGCGCGTAACCGCTCAAGGACCGTGGAAGCAGTGGCGTCACATGACAGAAGTCACTATAGGACAAAAGTAGAAAGGGCCCACAAAATTAGCAAAAAGAAAGAAAGAGCTGCAGAAAATCCTAGAAGGATTATTTATATAAATAGGACACTATTACACCACAAAAAAAGGACGGACATCATCTTCTTCACTACCTACTCTGTTATTCAGTCTGTAAAGCTTGAAATCTCTAAGCATTATCTTGTAAAGGCCATAAGCCAAAGGAACTATTATATTAACTTTTTTCAAGCAATATACACCCCAAATGAGTAAGAGATACTATTACAGTGAACGTAGCTCTAATTTTTCAACTGAGGTGAATCACTTACTTTGTGTTTTTTTTTCTCTCACAGTTTTACCCATTTCTAGTCCATATATTTGCTCTACACCCCCTCTGAGTCATCTGACTGTAGTTCTAAACTTGAGTTAACATTTCTGAGCACCATCAATAACTTTGTGTTCTAAATGGTGCCGAAATTTTTGAACCATGGGACGACGGATCCTGAGAGTCCTAAATTAGGGCTACTTCTTTTATGCTAAATACACAGTTGCACTCCATCAAACTCGAGAAAATAATTAACACGCTGTTAAAAAAAAAAAAAGGGTTGGGCTTTGGAGGCGTCAACCATCTATTACTGACAATTTCATATCCTTTGTATCTGACTTATTAAAAAAGAGTAAATTATACTTTACTCTTTTAAATTATTATTTTTATTTTATTTTATACCTTCAATTATAAATTTTTTTATATTATACCTTAAAATATTAATTTTATTTCATATCATTCTAATAGATAACGACAAACTTGAAAATCTGTCAAATGAGGGAGAGAAAAAGAGCTTCCTACCTAGGGGTGCAATTTGGACGGGCCAACTCGAATTCAACCTGCGTCCAACTCGAAAAAAACAGGGTTTGAGTTAGAATTTTTAATACTTTGGTTGGGTCTGGGCAAAAAAACTCCAACGCGAATTGAATTTGGACAAGCCTCGGGTTGAGACCTCGGGTTATAGGGTTGAACCCGAATATACATAAATATATTTAACTAGGGTTAGTATTTATCTTCACTCTTTAGAGTCAAAATTTTCCACTTCAAGTCTTCAGCCCTGCGTCTCCATCACTCTCAAATCCTTCTCTCATTCGTCACTCCTTCCTCTCTCAGTCTCTCTCTCTCAATCGTCACTCGTCTGAGTCGTCTCAGACTCTCAACCTCCCTCTCTCACTCGTCATTCCTCCTTCTCTCACTCCCTCTCTCTTTATCTGCGTCTCGCCCTGCATCTTAAATCACTTGAAAAAATCAGATCTAGACTTGAAAAAATCAAATCTACATTTCAAAAAATTAAGTCCAAATAAGTAACCCAAGTCAACCTGATTTTTAACTCGAATTCAACCCGAGCTCTCCCGAATTAAACTCGGACAGTACTCGGGTTGAGTACCTTATATTGAGGTAGGGTAAGGGTTAAAGATTATATATCTAGGGTTCACCTCTCAACCCGCCCGAGTTGCACCCCTATTCCTACCAAGTATTTAGTACCACTTTATTCTAACTTTTTTGCAATCAAATGGTTGTTGGGAAGAAAAAAAAGGTCGGTCAGAGGAATAAAATTTGGAGTGTAAAAAGGAAAAAGTCATGGATGAATATTTTTCTTGATTTTTGATCTGAACATGTGCAATGACAGTTGTTTATTGGCAGTACAAACTACTCACATGTGCATTTACCGTCAAAAAATGACAGTCGTTATCTATCGGAGTGATATGAAATAAAATTGATATTTTAAGGTACAATGTGAGAAATTTTATAGTTGAGATTACAAAGTAAGATAAAGATAATAATTTAAGGGGAAAAAGTGTAATTTACACATAAAAAAACTATTTTAATTTTTTTTAAAGCGGTGCGTTGAAGTTAAAACTTAAAAGCTCTGACAAGACAGCTCTGCGTGTTTTCTCCAACTTTCACTCCCTTCCATCGTCAGATCAGATTCAGAAACCAAAAACCCTGGCCTTGAAATTTCTCATGTTGCTTCTTCTTATCTGTATCAGTATTACAGAACTACACTTCGAGCTCTCTATTATCTTTGCCCTAGTATAAATTTGCCTGGTTTTTTCTTATTCTTCTTCTGCTTGTTCTCCTTTGCTTAATCTCAATCAATCATCAGTCTTCCACTGCGTTGATTTTAAGCTCTGATTATTCTTGTTTGCTAAAAAAAATGACTGCCTTGGACCGACTGTTGGGACACACAGTTGGATTTGGTTCTATTGATACGGTTGCAACAGGCTAAGAGGTTCTCGAATCCAAAAGTGGCAGGATTGTATTGGAATGGACATAAATGGATTTATTGCTGTAATTCTCGCGTTCTTCATTGTTGCGGGTTCTTCCGATGCCTCATTTGTCTGGAGTTTCCGAAAACTAACTGGTGCTGTCCCAAATAATACCTCTCCCGACACCCGGGTAACTTTCCCTCCCCCCTCTCTCTCTCTCTACATACCCATAAAATTGGTGTTTTTTCAAAGAAGTATACGATTGTTACTGAAAAATGAGTTTGGTTCTAGATTTCGCCGTCCCTTAGTCCAGTTTCTGGTGGCGGATCGAAACGTAATCCAATTGATGCAGATGAGTCTGGAAAAAAGAAGCCCAATGAACAGCAAGGGACAACTGATTCGTCAAAGGCGGATCCGAAGGGCTCCAACAATAGCAATACTGGTTCTGTGACTCCAACCACTGAAAAGCAAGCGGACAAGGAGAAGAATCACCAAGGGAGTGAAAAAGGTGACAAAACAACTGATTCCCAGTTGGGTACCAATGAAAGTTGTAAGGGGTCACCTAAGTGGTGCACGGACCACAAGTCTATACTTGCCTGCATTAATGGTAGTTCTCTATCCCTTTTTTAGCCAGGTTTTTAGTAAATATATCCATTGTCAAACTGATGTTGGAAGCAATTTTGCTTTTTAAAAAATGGGTTTATATTTGCAGTTGGTTGTAGTTTAGTGAGTAAATATTCATTGCAACAATGAGACCACGGCATTAGTTTCTTACTTGGTATATTGGTGATATTACGTGTTACTAATGACATAGTATCATCGTCATAATAAATATTTTCTCGTAGTTTAGGCACATGACATGTTTGCTGATATAAAACTACACTTTTTTCTTTTTAATTTTCCAGTAGAACAGTGAATCACATGAAATGTGGGATCTTTGCACCTGAGCTATCACGGCTATTCCAAACTTTTTATTATTGACCTCAATTTTTGTCGCAGAAGGGTAGAAATAACTTGATAGTTCAGCGTATTTAAATATGTTCTGTTGTAAAGGAGAGATCCCTTAACATGTAAAAATTGCAAGGTTATTCCAGAAATATTTTAATTTTACAACATTGGCTAACAGTATTAGATCTAACCGGTATTATTATAGCAAAAATGTTTGAAGATGATGGCTTGGGAAGTCTTCACTTCTTCTTTTTTGATTTGTGAATTATTGATTTATTAAAATTAAAATTAAAATATTCTATCCAATTACATTCTACAAACTGTCCCCAATAACCATCCACAAACTCCTTGTCAAAGTGTCCCAAATAAACTACGCACAAACCCCCTCAATAACTACCCTATAATTCAAATTTATTAAGTTAATTTTTATAATTTTATAATTCTTACAATTCTCTTTCTAATTTATAATATAACGGGTGAGAGAGAAATAGTTAGGATTAAGGATTTGTTTGAGTCGCATAGAGTTGGGTGAGAGAAAAAAAAGGTAAAGAAAGGGATTTGAAGGGAAAAGGGAGGGGGTTACAAGTTCCGTGCATCGCACGGGCCGAACCCTAGTAGATATTAAAGGACAATGTAGAAACAGAAAAGTGACTAGAGTGGAATTTCAAAGGGGAGAAATAATGGAAGCCAAAGTGTAAAGAGGCAACGTGGAAGTTAAAATGTCAAATTAATATTATGTGGAATATCAAGGCAAAATGCATTAAAGGAAGATCGAGAGAAGTACTCAGACAATCAAATGGAAGAGGGTTTGTATCTAAAAGAAACTCTATGATGGAATGACGAGGTACAAGCTGTATTGAAAACAAAAAAAAAACTTCACTTACTTGGATATGAGGCTTGGTTATTGATCGTTTTCTTCTAGACATCTAATTTCTATACTCTAGCTGCAATTATAGAGCATACCTTCTTGGTTAAAACTCCAAATCTCACATTTATCCTTACCTTTTTCATTGCAGCAGGGCCTAGGGAATTGATACTTCTAGTCCAAAATAAAGAAGAAAGCAGTTTGAAAGTGAATCTTAGCATTCCAACTTCTGAGGAGAACCATTGGCCGACTTTCGAAATATCCGGACATCAAACTAGAACAGTATGTCAGTATGCAGATGGCATCTCTACTATCATGTTATTTTTATATGACCTTGTTATAAAAATTGTGAGCAGATGATGTTGGAGATCTATAAAAATAGTGATAATTGATGAAAATGGCAAATTAATGACATAATAGGTCGATAGGTTCAAGCTCAATTTTTTGAAGATTTTTAAGGATATGTGCTTTAAAATATTAATTATGTGGTTCAACATTATTATTTTTGACATTTTATATGAAAAAAATACACTAAATTATCATTTGTCACATTTACACACAATCAAAAGCATTGTTTTCCCTTATCTAGCCAGAGGGTTCTCTCTTTTCTCCTCTCTCTCTAAAACACACATAGTTATGTTCTCTCTCTACAACAGAGCACTTATTTATTTCATCAAACTTTCTCTCTCTAAAATTCACACACAGAGGGTTGTGTGTTGTTAGTGGCAACCCTGAAAATCTTGCTGCTGACAAAATGAGGATCTCTCATCCATGTATTTGTGTACATCTTTCATCCCTCCGTCGTCGAGCTTGTTAGTCATTGTTGAGATCGTCAATCCCCATCACCTGTTTCGTTCATTGGTTTTCGTTTCGGTGTTGTCATCGTCAATTGTTGGCTGTGATCCATCGCCGGTCCTCTATCGTTGTGTGTCCTTTGTTGTCCGAAGTTGTGTTGGCCATCCTTGTTGACTGTTGCAGTAGTCGTCATTTTTGTTGAATTCTGCGATGGCTTGAGATTAGAGGTCAGTTTGGGGAAGAAGAAGGCAGTGTGTTCTGTGAATGCATTCTTTGAAGGTGGTGTGCGATTGGTCAGAGATTTGGTGTTGACAGTGAAATTGTATTTCACTGTGAGGTGTTTGGATTGCAGTGGCTTAGTGGTAGGTTGTGGTTGGGTTGCAGATTTTGTGGCTGGCCACATTTAGGCAGTAAAATATGTAATTCGTTGTCTTACATGGTGAAATTAGACAATGAAATACAAATTTCATCATCTAGGTGGTTGGTTGTGGTGGCTTAGTGGCTGAGTTGGGGGTTCGGTTGCAGTGGGTTGGTTGCTGGGTTGGGTGTTGTCTGTTTTGGCTGGGGTGATTGGCTTAGATTTGGGTGCATTTCTTGGACAGTGACCTAGATTTGGGTGTATTTTACTACCTAAAATAAAATGGGAATTGTTTGATTTGTTGTGATAATGGATGTTTGCTTTGTGATGTTGAATGAATGTTTTCAGCAGTGAAATATTTTTGTTGTCGTACTTTTGATAGTGATTTTTTCTGTTGTGAAATGTCAATATGGAAATTTGGATTAGAAGATGGGAAGGCAAGTGTAAAGGTGAGGTGGTCTGTTCTCTATCTTGGACCATGAAATTGGGTTTTATTGACTATCTATTCGTCCTGCATTATTTCCTCTTTCATTCATTCAACTTCATCTCTCTCACAAATCTTAACGGCGAAATATTTTGCGAAAATATTTTGCATCCTTTTACCTTAGTTGCTAGTACTTATGTTTGGTTGGTCTGTTTTAAGGGGGTTATAATTATTCTAAAGCTTTCGGGTGATTTTCAGTTGACTCACACTCATTTTCTAGTGCCCGTATCCACCCGAACTTCATCGTCAATGTTGTCGCCATCGGAATCGCACCACCATCAAGCCTTTCGTTGTTATCATCGTTGGCCGCGAGGAAGGGGAAGTTTGTGTGTGTGTGTGTGCGCACGCGTGAGAGAGAGAGAGAGAGTACAAAACCCTAAAATTAGGGAAGAAGTAAAGGATTCTGGCATAGGTTTGAATTCATTTGAATTTTAAATGAACTGTTATTTTCTGCAACTAACATGAAACTGTCTGTTTTGTTTAAATAAGGCAAACAGATCTTTTTATGCAGTGTTGTCTTTTAGGACCCACAAACTTTCTCCTTGAACCTATTAATGTATAAGTTCTGTTTTGTGGATTTATAGTCCTTTTCCCTTAAAAGTAAAGAATAGAATGATATTTTATTCACTGCTGCCATTTTGAAACATTAGTATGAACTAAACATGTAGGTTTTTTGAGAAGCCATAATTAGTGTGTTGTTGATTATTTATGTTAATATAGAAGCACAACCATATTTGATCATATTCAGTTGTGGGATTTGAGACTAAGTTGTATGCAGGAGCCACTAGGCTGCCCTTTTTCTTACACATTTTGCCACAGCTTATGGTTATTAAGTTATTGCTTGTCCCTAGCTGATTGAAAATGGGTTTACCAATATCTGCTGTGTGCTTTTTAGGATTTCTGTCAGAGATCATGACTAAGATGAGTAGTGGAAGAAAGAGAATGAAAATGCTGTTTTTGGCTTGATCTTGGTGACATTTAGATCTCACAGAACATTATTCATGTTTAATGGATTGAAATAAACAATAAAGCAGATCTAAATTCCTTTGTTTGGAGAAGATTTGTCATGGTGAAAGTGAGAAAAATGCCATAGCGTTTGTAATTCAATTCACCAAACATTAGATGTTTAAACTAAGCAATGTATACTATTGCAGACAAGTTTCTCGGGGATCGACACTTCCCCGATGCATTTTGTTATCTTTAGATAGAGCTGATAAGTATCAGCTGACATGTAGGTAAATAAAAGAATAAGGAATGATAATAAGAATCTTTGAGAGAACTAAATTGTCTTTTTCTGAAAATAAAATCTTTTGTATTTGGAAGTACTTATTACAGAAGGAACAGATGATGAGAGAAACATCTTTTTGGTAAATGGGAGAATTATGTTTGAAGAAAAAACATTTAAGATTTTGCAGGGTACATAAACATACCTTAGTTTTCCAGTTGTGTGGATGACCTTGGGTGTGTACAGAATGTCATGACTCATCATAAGTAGTACTAAACTCTGTATTTTAGTTAGGTGTCTGCTAATTTGTTTTTCTAAGCAATTCAAATTTTTAATTCAATTGTTTAGAGAAAATATGTTAATAATATGCAAGGGTAAGCGTCTTTATTTTGTGTCCCAAATGATTTTTTGTGTTAATTTTTTTTTTACTTGTTTATCTATACTTTGACTGTAAGACAGAACATCAGCTAGTAAACCACGGGCATAGATTAAATTAGCTAGCAGTAATCACCACTGATACATATGTCCCTCATTCCAGGCCTCCTGTTTGTGTATGGCTTCCATATATGACGGCAGTCCTCTGTATGATTTGCAAGTTGCAACTGTGCATTCTAGCTGAAGTTTGTGAAATTACCTTGGTTTTTCTATTAAAGTTTCACGTCCCTCCTTTGTTTGCTGCTTTGTTGTAGATCAATATCACTTCGAGTATGGGCAAAAGCTCTAAAATAGTACTAAATGCTGGAAATGAGGATTGCGTGATTCACATGGAAATTTCTGATTCTAAAGGGGACTTTTTCAAGAAAATCTCTTTTTATTCTAAGCAAATAACCCCCATCTATGGTGCTTACTTTTTGCTTCTGGTAACACTAATATTTGGTGGAGCATGGGCGTGCTGCAACTTGAGGAAGAGGAGACGGCTGGGTGGTCTTTCATATCAAGAACTTGAAATGGGATTGCCAGAATCTGGTTCTGCTGTCAATGTGGACACAGCAGAAGGTTGGGATCAGGACTGGGATGATGATTGGGAGGAGGACAAGGCAGTGAAGTCACCAGGGGGACGTCATGTTGGAAGCATCTCGGCTAATGGTCTTACTTCTAGGACGTCTAGAAAAGATGGATGGGAAAATGACTGGGATGATTAGAGGATTATATGTTCAGAAGAGTGAAAAAAGGTGAAATTTTGCCCAGGAGAAAGAAATACCGGAGAAATGAAAATTTAAGGTCAGAACACTTTTTGGCAATTCATATTGCTTCTTGGTGACAAAGGTGTATATTCCTTTTTGTTGGATTTACGGTTTGTTGTGTAGTATAACATGCAGTTTTGGCCATCCTTAGGGTCTGTTTCTTTCAAGCACATCTGATGTTGTAATTTTTGTTACTGGTAATACCATTGCAGTGACAACACAGAGAATTTAAAGCAGCTCTGTTATTCTCTTGAGATTGTGAAACCAATGATAAAATATGATAGTTTAGATTGATGAATTCTTCTCGGTCCTCCGGTCTTAAAGCACTTCCTATCTTGGTCTGTTTCCAATCCGGCCATGGTCAATGGGAAAAGTTGTGGGCCAACTAAGCCAGTATTACCAGCTTCTGATTGCTCATGAAGTATCCTTGGATTGGGGAACTAGTTATCTTTGGTCGTATTAGAGCATCACCAACCCACTAGTCATTCTTCACTTTTTAGTTATTTTGGCGAGCTTCACTTTAAAAATCAGCTCCAACCCAGTTAGTTATCCTCCTCGCCAAAACTTAGGAGGCCTTCATGCTCGCCAGATTTGGAGAGGCCAGCTTTGTTCGCCACTTCGTGCTGCTGAGAGCATCTCCAGCTGAAGCCAAGTATACCTCCATCTTTGTTGCTGTTTTATCGAAACTCAGCTCCCCCTCCCCTCTGTTTTGCTGCAGGTGCTGTCGAAACTCAGCTCCCCTTCCCCTCTGTTTTGCTGCCAAAACCCACCCCCATCTCTAAGATTTTTGCTGCCGAAACCCTTACCCTTTGATTTTTGTTATTGATTGGTATTAATTTTTGATTAAATATGTATTAATTTTTGGTTAAATATGTGGTCAAATATAAGTTATGTGACATTTTTGAATTATATTATTGAAAGTTAGTTAGAGTTAGTTGAAGTAGTTAACTAAAATAGATAGCGTGGTTGGAGTGAAGTTGGAAAAATGGCTAACTAAAGTACATAATACAATATTTAAATATATTTTGGTTAGCTATTTTACTGAGCTGGGTTGGAGATGTTCTTAGCATTTCCAATCTTTATCCTTTTTTAAATCTAAATTTAAATTTGAGTAAAAAACTCTTAAAAATCTTCTCCAATGTTAGATCTATACTCATATCAAATGAAGGGAGAATTTTTTTTTTTTACTCAAATTAAGAGAGACTTACATTCATATCTAAATCTTTAATAGTGAGATTAAACATTCTTTTAAAGATCCAATGATCATATTTTAATCTCATTTAAATTTGAATTTCTCCATTGAAGAGGTCTAGATCAGATGAAGTGGAAGCATGACAAAAAGAAAGCATTCTATGTAGTATTCCACGTATGCATTTCTTGGGTCCTTAGGAAAACTACAATGAGGATTAGGGATGGCAGTAGACCGGATAAAAATGTGTATTCGTCCAAACCCGTTCCATTTGGACCGGAGATGGACCGTACATATTAGACGGTGGACGTATACGGGGATACCCGTATAAACCCGTGCGGAGATGAAGGCAGGGATGGACTGACATTTACCCCCGCCCCGCCCTTCCCCTCCCCTCCCCTCCCCTCCCCTCCTTGCCCCGCTTTACCCGTTATTATTATTATTATTTTATATATATATACATGTTGCTATGAATACAAATCTACATATTATTGAATGATTTTTTCTTTTGAAAATTGTTTTGTTTTTTAATTTTTTTTCATGATTTTGGCTTGTAAAAGTATAGATCTTTGTGTTTTTATATTTTTTTATGTTAGATTATGTTATGTTACATTATGTTGTGTTGGATTTACAAGGGAGACAAACTTTTAATTATATTATGTTGGATTATATTGTAAACAATGTTTTAATTATATTATGTTGTAAATGACAAACTTTTAATTATGTTATGATATTCTATAATTATGTTGGATTATTTAGAATGTTAGACTTATTTAAAATTTTGGATTATGTTGGTTTGGGTTTGGGCGGGTAAGGTGAACGGGGATGGGGGCGGAGATGAAGGCGGGGGACGAGGCGAAGGCGGGGATTACAAATTTACCCACAGACGAGGTTGAAGATGAAAAACTATATCCGTTAGCGGGTGTGGACCGGAGATGGACGGAATTTTTTTAAGCAGGTACAAAAATGGAGACTACACCCTCGCCCCTGCTTCGATCCACCGCCATCTCTAATGAAAAGAGAGTTTATACCAATCAATAACATGTGATAACTCCCCTTCTGAAATATAAAGACAGTTATGAGCTGAAGGAATTGATGGGTTAAACTACTCCATGTTACAGTGGCTAAAGGAGATTATTACTAGCTTAGCAGTCTTGCATCTGCTAGTGGAGTGCATACCTAGACTCTAGTTTCAATTATAAACTCTCTCTCTCTCTCTCTCTCTCTCACACACACACACACAATAAAGTTGCACGTCTTCACTTTATTCTGTAGAATGCCATAAGAAGTGAGAGTTATTATGGGAAAGAATTCATTTGTCCCCACATAATTCCTTTTAACAAAGTGCGCTCTCTCCCACTAGCTACTTGGTGAAAGTTAGTATGGTGTGTATCATTCTGTCTTGATAAAGTAAACAGGATTGAATAAAAGGCAAAATTCTTCTTGTTCTTCCACGGCAATTCAGGGCTTTCCCAAAATTCAATAAAGCTTTCTCACCCTTCATCATTTATTATCATTTGTCACAAAGCCACGCACGTTGATTACTTCACAAACTTTTCCAACATTCTGCTTTGCTCTCTTCCATGATTAATTGCTATGAACACACAGCCTAAAATGCTGTATTAATAATGCCAAGTCATAAGGTTCTGTATCTATGTACTGTGAGTTCCCTTCCCTGCTCTAACTTAATGGATCCACGGCTCCCGGGATGGAGATTAAGGCAATAAAAAAGCATCATCAAAGTTCCCTCTCGGTTTTGTATGATACATACTTATAGAGTACAACTAAGTAAATAAAATAGGGGATGGAACATTTAAAGCTGCCTATGGTGTGTCACTGAACATGATAGCAACGCACTATATAATGCTGTTTTAGAGAGACTACACTCGAGGACCCCCCACCCCCAACCCCTGCCCATGTGAAATGCTTTAATGATGTCAAGGACCATTGATTAGGTCCCCTTGGAATCTAACATCAATTGATTAAACAAAACTTCATATCTAAGCAATAATAATAATAATAATCAAACCAGCATTACTCAAACAGATGCGTTGACTGTCTTGGAGCCAATTGGTTGTTGGTAAGGAGCATGAGCGGGCTCAACTCAAGCAAGAAGTAATGAAACGGAAGCCTCGGGTCAAACAGCGTGTTAATCACACTTCCAACTTTACAAGAGGACAGTAGATATTGTACTGGTAACTAGCTGCAGCAGCAGACTATAAGCAATGCACGTTATAGTTTTAGATGCCAAAAGTGTTGGACCAGCTTCTTGTATAAACTTCAGAACAGTCGAATGGCAGCATAGTTTGGACCCGGTGAAAAGGAATCTAGTAATCTTACTCTAATACACATTTGAAAAAGAAAAATGATATAACAGAAATATAGAGCAACAACAACAAACAAAAGGTTGAAAAGAAAGAAAACTTTCAGATATATATTTTCTTTTTTCTATTTGAACAAACCAACCAGATTCCTCTTCGCCGGAAAACCCATTCTGTATTGCTTTCTCCAATCTCTAGTAGTCAAATTCATTCCAACTCCTCTTGGCCTTCCGAAGGACTTTGAAGCAGTTCTAGAATTTTGATCACCTCTTCCATGTCTGGCCGGTTTGATGGCACTTGAGATGCACATATCAAACCAAGCTTTACTACTGGAATGGCCTCTTCTACTGGAAAATTACCTTGGAGCTTCTTGTCAATGCATTCCTCCACCCTGCCGTCCTCCAATGCTCGTCTCACCATGTCACACAGCAGCACCACATCATCCTCCATGTATTCCACAGGTCGCTTCCCTGTTACCACCTCAAGAGTCAAGACTCCAAATCCATATACATCACATTTCTCGGTTATCTTCACCGTTTGACATGCAAATTCAGGAGCCATGTACCCAAGGGCACTCTGAATCTTGCTGCTTAAGATATAACGGTCTAACATAGGCAGTAACCTCGCCAGGCCAAAGTCTCCTACCTTGGCCTCACCAGAACTGTCTATCAACACATTAGTTGACTTCATATTGTAGTGAATCACATTCAGTTTGTGCAAATGAGCCAAACCCTTTGCTATACCAAGAATTATGTTGAATCTTTGTATCCAAGAGAGGCAGTTTTCGGACTGTCCCTCGTGGAGGTATTTATACAAACTCCCACTGCAAACATATTCATTAATGAGGAGCTGCAAGGATGGAGTCCAGTAATACCCTTCAAGTGCCACCAGATTATGATGCCTGATCTTTCCAAGTTTTTTAACTTCCCTCTCGAAATCTTCTTGGGATTTGACCAAGCTTGAAGCGTTTAGCTTTTTGATGGCAACAGGACGCCCATCTCGAAGAACAGTTTGGTAAACTGCTCCAAAGCCACCACGCCCAAGTTCACAATCCTTGTTGAGTAGTGCTTGAGCACCAGTAGCAAAGCCAGCATCACCTGAGAACATGACAAGCTTGCCATAGTTCGTTTCAGTAGTGTGGGAATGGCTGAAATCATCCTCAACTGATAATGTGAGGGCTGCAGCAGAGCGTGACATAGAAGAGCGGACATGCAGATTGAGGATAGTGATGGTTACTACACCAAGGGCAATGAAAACAGCTGCCCCGATGGCAATGAGAGCAGAAATACTGAGTATAATTTTCTTGTGACGGAGATTTGGAGCAAATGTTCCACGATTGGAGTCAGATGAAGAATTTGGGTTAAGGACAATGGGCTTCGGATGGACAGCAGGGCAGGACTGATTGAGAACAGATCCACATAGGGATGGATTTCCTGCAACAGATGAGGGAGGGATCGTGTTGAAGAAGCCACCAACTGGAAGTTCACCTTGGACGTGGTTGTTGGAGATATTAAAGGTTAAAAGGTGGGAAAGATTTGTCAGCTCCTTGGGCAAGCTTCCAGAGAGGTGGTTGAAAGACAAGTCCACAATCTGGAGGTTGGTTAGGGTTGCAATTGCTGCAGGGATGGGACCAGTAAGGTTGTTCTGAGACAGGTCCCTATAAAATTTTTACGAATGCATAATCAGTGAAGTTTTGATAACTATGCATTGCCAGGCTCCCCAGCTTACAACTGATAAGCACAGCGATAAATAAAAATAATTCAACTTATATCTTTAGGCTGGAGGACATACAAAAATAAAAATTAACAGTATCAAAGAGAGATTTTCTTTTACAAGCAAAACCTAAATTTTGTTTTCAAGATATTCATGTTCATCAAGCATTCAGACATAGGCTACTTAATCAACTTGTAGTGTGCAGACTTCAAACTTACCAAGAAAAAACTACTCCACCAGCTTACACTGTCAGTTTTAATTGATCAAATGCAGTTGCTTTGTTTGTTAGGGTATAGAAGAACAATTGACAATCACGAAGTGCGTTATTAAGAAAGTTCTTAAATATATTGGTCAATTTAAGAAAAAAACAATGATAAGTACCTTAAGATGCACCACAGATACATACATACATGGGAAAGGTAAAGTTAAAGATAGCAATGGACTTACAGAGAGGTTAGAGAGGAGCAATGTTCAATATCAGATGGAATCTGTCCGGTCAGGCTGTTCCTCTCCAGCCTTAGCTCCTGCAAGGAAACTGCTCCTCCAATATCAGAGGGAATGCTTCCATTTAGCCGATTATGGCTCAAATCAAGGACTTGTGTAGCTTTTAGTTCACCAACACTTCGTGGAATAGAACCAATCAGAGAATTCCTGGATAAATTCAAGACCTGCAAGCCAGTGAAATTCCCAATTGCAAAGGGAACACCACCAGATAATGCATTAGAAGATATATCCAAGACCTGAAGGCTTTGTAGAGAGGCTGCCATTGATTTCAGAAGAGGGTATTCAATGCTTCCATTAAATCTGTTCCCTGAAAGAGAAACACTCTTCAACCCCAACTGAAAAGTCCAGGCCGGAAGATTACCGGTCAGCATATTCCAGCTAACATCCACAGCCAAAAGATTAAGGCAATTTGTCAACGATTCTGGCAAGCTTCCCAGGAACTGGTTTGTTGACAGATTTAATTCCTTCAAGAATTGAAGGTCTCCTATTGAGTTTGGAATTTGACCAGAAAAATTATTTGCCGAAAGATCTAAAAGTTCAATGCTTCTCATATCTCCCATCCAGTCTGGAAATTCACCTGTGAATGAATTTCTTCTTAAACTGATATAAGTACACAAACTAAGCTTCTGCATTGACATTGGAAGGACCCCAGAAAGAAAATTCTCACTAAAATCTAGTTTTCTCAATAGCAAACAACCTCCAATGTCCTCAGGCAGCTGTCCGACGAACTTGTTCTTCCGGAAATTAATTGCTCTTAAATCATACAGAATTTCAATTCCTCGTGGAATCTCACCCTCCAACAAATTATCTGACAAGTCAAGTGATCGCAAAGCGCTCAAAGACCAAATCCCAGAGGGCAGAGGACCTGAAAGATGATTAGAAGAAAAGTTGACACCCTCAAGTGTTGAGCATGAGCTCAAGGAATCTGGAATAAGACCAGTGAGGTTGTTCTTGGCAACTGAAATTGCCCGTAACGACCCACATTGTCGGAAAAGCTCATCAGGAATCGGCCCAGATAGATTATTTTCACTCAAATCAACAACCCGCAAAGTCCCAATTTGGGCAAGGATGGGATTAATAGTTCCAGTGAAGTTGTTCTTGGACAGTGATAGTATTCGAAGGAACTGTAACCGTACAAGGCTTCGGCCAATATGACCGGAAAGAGAAAAGTTGTCAAGGACAAGTTCAGTGACCCTATTGCTCCGAGGATCGCATACTATGCCAACCCAGTTGCAAGGAGAGTCGTCGTCTTCGTTCCAAGATGTGAGCTTTGCTTCTGAGTCTTTAAGGCCAGCTTTGAAGACAATCAATCCCAAAACGTCGTCATTAAAAGCTGGTTCTAAAGAGTCTACAAGTAGGGGAACTAAAAATAGAACAAGTAGCAACTTTAGTACCATTTCACTACTTTTTTTTTTTGGCTGTGACAAAAGGAAGACGACAAATTGTTATCCCGCCATGAAAGGGTTCAAAGAAGCTTATTGTAGAACAGGGCTAAGACGTAGAAACGTTTGCAGTATGTCTGTATAGATATAGGAAGAAGTTCAAAAAGGGTCCAAGGAACAGGGGAAAAAAAATACACAATTGGAACTAAAAGAGAACTTACAGTGAACGCATAACACAAGAATTGAGTCGCAGTTTATAGCTCAGAGAGAGAGAGAGAGAGAATCTACAAAGCTCTGAAGGACGTATTAAAGAAGACAGAACCTTAAAAAGACTGATTCATTAGCAGCATTCAAAGCTAAACAAAACATAGAATGTGTTTAGTACAGAGAGAGAGAGAGATGAGTGTCAGATTTAAAAAGTGAAAATGCAGGGTTTAGGGCCTTGGAGCAAGAATTTTTAGGCCGGGAATCAAAAAGTATTTTTGAGTTATTGAGCCGCCGAGAAGTACGCCGGAAAAGGCGAATCGAGGGTAGAGAGACAGCCAGACAGGTTTAGAAATTGCGAAATTTCTCTGTTGTGTAGTACTTAATAGTAGAGGCCATTAAAGTGGTGTCAGGGTGGGTTGGGAGGGGAGGCCTTTGGTTGGTCTTCTGATATCTGAGAGCCGAGTCTTCTGAGAAAGAGAGGAGGAGAGTTAAAAGCTGTGTCAGTGTTGCTCCATAATTTTTTTCTTTTTATATTGTACTGTTCCTAAAGTAATAAAGTATAAAGCAAAAGCATGCATAGATAGATAGATTGTAACGGCGAAAGTGGAGCATTTGGCTGTTGTGATGTGGCGCCTTTTACTTCTCTTCCTCTGCCTCGGCTTTAAGGAAGGACGACGAGGTCACTGCCCCCACTGCTCCCACCACACACATAAACAAGTATTTGGTCAAACAGGAATCCGAGGTGCCATATTGTACATAAATAATTCCTTATACTACAAGCCTTGGGTATGTTTATGGGCTAATCCAAATCGTGTTACACTAATCCTTTTTGAATTTAGTTTATTCATTTACTTGATTTTCAGTTACGGTTCCTCTCTGCCCCCACGACTTGAACACTTGACATGGTTGGTTGCAAAAAAAAGAGGGAAAAACTCTTCAACAATGATATTGTTTATTCCCACTTAAAAATATGTTTTTGGGACAGTCTCATTTGACTTCATAATAGAAACCTACTACAAGACTGTTTAATTTTATACTCAGCTTACTATAGTCTAAGTCCATCATCTCTCAGCCAACCTTGAAATTTGTGTAGATCCTTCCTTATTGCTATACTAGCGATATCTCGTGACTAAAGTCACTGTACATTGAATTATGACATTGTGTGTGCATGCATTGGAATGTATGTGTTGGAGTGTGTGTATGTATGTGTAGCTGTGTGTTATGGAGAGTGTGTGTTGAGTTTTTGAAATTTAGGGAAAAAAGTGTGTGAAATTTGAGAGGAAAAATATACTCTTATAAGTTCAAACATCTATCTGATTTATTATATAGATTCTTTGGATTCAGCCACACATTACTCCACATATTATACTACTCTTTCTCACGCCACCTCCATTCTGTAATGTATTTTCAATAGAATAGAATGGCGTGATATTGAATTTTAGTATATCCAACTCACTCCTTTTTATTATATGATATGATGATAGTTCACCCCCAAGGTATTTGTGGCAAATTGACGGGTCAAACACATCCACTTTTCTCATTGTGAAATCTTTTAGAAGTTGGAGAAACCGTTGAAAGATTTTTTTTTTGGGTAATACTATTTAGAGTTAAAAAAATTTATTTAATACTGAGACAATGACATGGTTCAATGGTATATGTTATTGAAACTCTAAGTTTATATCGGATTTTTTTAGTGGAACCTTATCATTTAATACATTATTCTATCAACAAGTTAAGTCAATTTTTTAGGTGAGATTATGATTCCTCTTACTTTTTATACAAGGGGACAACAAAATGACAAAGAGACACTCTTCTTTTCCCTTTATTATTACCGTAAGACCATCTCTAACTATGACTTAAACTTTTATTCAAATTTGAATTAATATTTGAGTAAAAATTTGATTTGATACAAAGAACTCCAATAAACAATTTCAATTTTAAAGAAGTAGAAACTCAAATTTAAATGAGGACAAACTCAAATTTAAATGAGGATAAAATATGACCATTGAATATTTAAAAGATTCTGAAATCTCACCATTAAAATTTTGGGTAAGAATTTGATTCTTCTTTGATTTGATACAAATTTAGGCATATGAATGAAGAAAATTTTAAGAATTTTTTATTCAAATTTAAATTTAGGTCTAAAAAGGAACAAGTAACGTTCTTCAAGAGCATGAGAACATGACCAGCTAGCTTAGCAAATCTCTCTCTCTCTCTCTTAAAAAAGGGGGGAGGGGGGAGGGGGGAGGGGCCATGCGAGTCTTAAAAATCTAATTTATGGTCCTTACCTTAAGTTCAAATAAATATAATGAGCAATATTATGTGCATACAAAATATGCACTAAAATTTATACCAAATTACTTGTAGCTGTTGGATTAATAAGTCTCATCAGTGATCCAACGACTATAGTTAATTTGGTGTAAATTTTGGTGCACAAATTTAGTGCATATAAAATTATCGAAATCTAATTAAAAAGAAATGGAATCAAAACTTTAGTCCTGACTGATGACATAAGAGAAACAGAGAGAGCATTGATGATGGTTAGGGGAGGAGACAGTATCCTCCTTTTGAAATAAAACCAACAATAAATAAGATTCTCAACCTCTTACCAAAGCTCTTTGTCTCGATCAGCCTGTTCCTGGTGTTTGGTTGTGGAGTTTGGGCTGTATAGATTGACTTAGACTTTACACTCTTACCGACATATATTCAATATAAATATACAGTACTCAGTCTTAAATGTGTTTCTTTCTTGGGGTTTGCCTTGTTAGATTGCAGATGAGTGGCGTACATGGCGCGCTATCCAAATCTCTACTAAACAATTTTCTACAAAACAACAACTAATGTAAGAAAAACAGTCTTAAGATTTATTCTCATTAATTTTTTAATCTCGGCGTGGATGACTTGTTTTTGATCGGATCGGAGAGAAAATTAATCAAAATATGCGTAAGATGATCTAGACATCTCTAACCGTAAAACCAAAGATAAAAAAAAAAGAAAAAAGTAAGTAAGATCTTGAGAGCCACATTACATTGCATAGAGCTCTTTAATTAGAAGGCCGGCACATACACAAATGGAACCCAACGCTTTCGATTTCAGATTATGGACTTGCTCACTTTTAGGGCCTCAAAGACTAGGACATTCCACATAGTGTAGGGTTTCCATATTGGGTGATGACTGAGTCCCTTCCAGTTCCAGCCCAACATGTACAACTGTCAACTGCATTACTGTTTTGGGATTCATTAATCCAGAAGTTCAAAATAAATGCTCTTATTGTTTTAGATTATTTTTGTACAGCCCAACATGTACAACTTTTGGACAATTAATCCAGATGGTTCAAATAAATTTGCTTATTTTTCTCGATCACTTCACTTCTGTTGGTCACCTTGTCGACCCTAATGCCAACATTTACCAGTAAACACATGATTTGTGAGTGTTCTTTTCTTGCTCTCTTGGCCAACATCCCAAAGAGGAAAAAAAAAAAAAAAGTTGGTGTTGTTTTGGGTCTTTGGTTCTATTTCATTTTTATTGGTTTTGGTTTTCTATCCATTCTTTTTTTAGCGTTTCTGCACCTATATTGTTTGGAAGAAATGACGAAATTCTTGAATGTTGATATTTCTTTTTTAAGTTACGAGAAAAAAAAATGGTTTTGTGGATGGAGTCGACATAATGTATGTGGTGATAGCTTCGTTTAACCGAAGCAATGGAGATGCCTTGTGGTACCAAAACCAAAACTTCAATGATAATATTTCTGATGATGTATATGATGCAAATAAGATAGTTTCATATTAGCTAGCTGAAGAATGACAAAAAAACAAAGAACCTAGCTACATGTAAGGTGCAGTCCATGTATTTGTCCCAATGGCTTGGCTTTTTTCCTCTTGATAATGTTGTGTGTGTGTGAGAGAGAGAGAGAACAAATATGCATGGATGCCTTGCTTGTCCATAACAAATATGAAATGAAAAGTATAGCTGGCTGAAGTGTTGGATCTATCCCTTGCTTGCCTTTCTGGCTCTCTTCACATGTAAACTATTTATTATTTGACTAAATAATATGATAGGATTTGTTTTTGTCAACTAAAATATATATATTATTTGGACCTTGCAACACTTTATTATTGGAATAAATCTCTTAGATAACCATAAAAAATTGATAAATTTTGATTATCTTCTTTATAAGATAAAATACTCATACCATTAATCAACTCTCTCTACATTTTCTTTAAGGAATAGTTCAAGTGATAATAGAGACGAGTTATAAATTCAGACGTCCAAAGTTTGAATCTTAACAATCTCTTTGGGTCAGACCAAAAGAGATTTATCTCTCGTGAATACCCTAGTCCCGGTATGGATGATTTGTTTTTTATTGGACTGAATAAAAAATTAGTCAAAGTGCACATAAACTAACTCAAACACTCTAATCATTGAACCAAAAAAAATTATAATATGATTGGAGTCGCCAACTGATCAAAGAGCCTATTATTTGTGGCTTTAACAATGAGAAATTAGTTATGGTATTGGAACTAAGTAATAAATGGCAATATTGATCACATAAGTGACGCAATTACAAAGAATGCACTCTCTCGTACATTAGCACTGCAGAAGACACCACCGGCCCACCACCACCTACCCGATTCGATGGGATCGCACCCACCCCGAACATCTGGCTCCTTACGTGTCAACAAAGTTATTAGTACTTGGTAGAAGATACGGTACTCACTTTCCACCCAGGGCGCATCAGTTACCATAGCGCACGTTAGATAGCATCGCTTCGGACATCCACTTCCTATAATTGTTCTTCTTCCTGATAAAACCCTTTTCACAATCGTTAAATTCGTCTGACCCCCTTCTCCTCTCTCTCATATCTCTCTAGAATTTATACATACACGAAACCACAATGAGTATAACGCTCAAGTCCTGTACAATTGCAAACCCTAACTCTTGCTCGAGTCTGTCTCTGAGGAGGGCTTCAATGGCGTTGTGTCACTCACCGTCATCTTTACAGTTCAAAGCGCTCTTACGACCTTACAGTTCCAGAGCTTCTATTGTGGGTCGCACAGTTTCTCCAAGAGGGCTCGGCTTCGGTATGCTTCCATTGCGTCGACCTAGTTTAAGAAATCGGTCGATTTTCTTATTCGCAGCGTCCCATGAAGAATCGGTGAGCTACATTTTATCATAGTAGCTATTTATTTTATCATTTTCTTCAGTCTATTGATTGATGCTTAATTTAAAAATTGGATTGTTAGCAATATTTTCACTGTTTAATTAATTGGACTCCGTTGCTTCTTCGATTTATATTTTTTTAATTGTTAGAAACATTTTAGGTGTGGCTAAGAATTCGTGCTGTGATAAGTTCTAGGATTTTTTTTTTCTTTTTGTAGAGAAGTTGTCTAAAGAAATGGTTTTACTGTTGATTTTGTTGTTTCCGTTCACCTACTTGAGCAATAGCAGTTTCTTTGGATTGGGAAATTTGAAATACTGTCATTCCGGAACGTGTACTGATTTTCTTATGCCTACATTTCTGGATATTTGCAACAAGAATGTCTTGTAATTTTTGTTCCTCTAATTGACCATTTCCCTCAAACACAAAACCAAATGAAGAATGTGAAGTTCTTTTTATCACATAAAATTATGTCTCTCAATATTAAATCTCATGTGGGATTGGTTTCTGACTTTCCATTGCTTGACATTGGATTTTTTGACCCAAAATGTCCATTCAAGTTGTAGAAACATAGCACAGACCTTTATTGGATTAGAGAAAGTCTGATGTTGTTAATTCTTAAGCTCCATTAACCATTGGCAATAAGGTTTGAAACTTGGACCTAAACTATCCTTAAGATGCCATGCCAGCAATTATGCTGGTGTGCCACAGCATTTTTGGTTGAAAGTGTAATGTATCTTCTTTGAGCGTCTTGTTCTCCAGTTAAAATTGAATGTAATCAAACAAACCCACAAGTTTATTTGTTTAATTTAATGAATACGAAGCTCAAGTGCACACCTTATATTTTGATTTTTATTTGTATGCACATAATGGTTTTATAAATATATGATTATTCATTACCTTTTCAGAAACCTTCAGATATTGAAGTGGAGGAGGAGGAGAATGAACTTAAAGTGGGTGCTGAAGAATCGCAGGAAGCCTGGAAACAAGCACTTGCTTCTTTTAAAGAACAAGCCTTAAAGGCGCAGAGTGTGTCACAAGAAGCATACGAGTTGTATTCTAAGAAAGCAATGATTGCATTAAAAGAAACTTCAGAGCAGTTAAAAATTCAAGCAGAGAAGGCAAGACAGGATTTGAGCGTAATTGCGATGGAAATTAGTGTAGAGGGTAAAGAATATTTATCCACAGCTGCAGAGAAATCCCCTGAACCACTGAAGGATATTGTAGAGACATTTGCTTCCTCAACAGATGAATTAAATGACGTTTCTAAAGTGCGGGACTTTTACCTTGGGATACCGTATGGTATGTGGCATGTATGAAATGGCTTATGATGCAAGTTTCCTGCTCATTTTGCATCTCTGTGCTTTTGTGCTTTAATATGATTCCGTGGTTTAAATTAAGATCAAGCAGAGTGCATTATGTGGTGCCTTCAGTTGTCATTATCTTGCTCGTGCTTTGCAGGTGTTCTTCTTTCCTTTGGTGGCTTTCTTTCCTTCATGCTAACTGGAAGCCTTTCTGCCATTAGGTTCGGTGTTATCCTTGGAGGGGCTCTTTTGGCCTTAAGTGTCTCAAGCTTGAGATCTTGGAAAAAAGGAGAGCCATTTTCTCTAGCCTTGAAAGGGCAGGCAGGTTAGTAATTTTTGGTACACCAATCATTTCTGTTGTTAAAAGCATCATGTGTAAGCAGATGCATTTTAGCATTTACTGACCAGTTGCTTGACTAGCTGAGAGAACAGCTGCAGCTTGGTTGTAGTACAGATTAATTGCACAATGCTTCCTTTGAATTATATTAGTTCTGCAGTAACACGTGTCAAAACGAACACGTCTGGAAATGCCTTGTTCATCTGGCATTTGCACATTTATGTCCAAGGAATTTAATTGAAAAGGGTAGAAATTTTTACTCTGGGACAACTGTCTTTCCAACTGTCCTTACTATTTTAGTTTTTTTCTTTGATCATGTCCTTACTATTTTAGTTGCGAACTAGCTGTAAATCTAATAACTCATAATCGTTGCAGACATCTGATTTTTTTGATTGATGAATGAATATTTCATATGTCAATGTATATACTTAGTCGCATAATATTCATCCAAATTCATTCGTTACATTGTTTTCTTAGAATATGCATATTGAAGGGATTGGCTTCATATGCAAACAATGGGGAGACCTATCTTTATATTTAGAAGTTTTATATCTATGTGTTACATATTGGTTGCCGCATTGATTCAACTAATTGGCTGGCGGTTGGCTTTGCAGCAATAGCAAGTGTGTTATTTCTAAGGGAGATAAGCTTGTTGTTTGTGGTAAGAGTTTCTTTGTCAAGTATTGCTTTTTTGTTGTTTTAGTTATAACATATTAGCATCACCTATCAAAATAATTATAAGAGCATAAGGTCGTGGTTAAATTTGTCTTACCTTTTCAAACTTTCCCTTTGCAGAGACCATCCTTTGCCAGATTTGTCTCAACCTTTGTCAGGTTTTAATTTTTTTTTCAGTTTTGATATTTAATTCTACTTTGATCGTTGAAGAAACTTGTATGTGCATTTTACTATTATGAATCTGCACAATTTGCTTGTCATGTCAGTTTGGGCACTCTGCATTCTGAATGTTAACTAGTTGGTCCTCCTGTCACCATTCAGAATTATATTTGTATTTACCCTATTTTGGGGATGGATATGGGGTTCAATGGTAATTGGTGGGAAAAAATAATGGGGCACATGATGCCAAAGGAGTGGTTAAATATTGTTTTGTGGAGTGCTTACAAGTAAAAGGTCAAACAGGTGGATTGTGGATTTCCAAATATTGCTTTGCCCAGTGGCCTTGATGATGTGGTATAAAGCTCTTGGGAGTGTTGTTTGAATTGGGTATTCCCAAGAAGGAATGTTGATGTTCTTGTGATATCTTATGGTTTCTTTGGAAAAATAAGAAGTCTTTATCTTGTGGGAGGGTGAGGGTGTGGTTGTGGCTATTTTTTGGGTGGTGTGGTAGGAGAGGAATTGTAGAATCTTTGAAGATAAAGAAGAATGTAGGGAGCTTATGTGGGATAGAGCAAATTTCTTGGCTTCTCTTTGGCATGAATTGTGAATGAGTTCGTGGATATATCTTTTTTTTGTCCTTAATCTTTTGACTGGATAGCAGCTTGTAGTTGGATGAATTTTTCTTAAGCTCTATTTTGACCTGCCTTTTTCCTGATGTATTTTCCTTTCTTTTTCTACTTGTTATCTTTTTCATGGGGTGGATTCCTTTTCCACTGCTATATCCTCTATATATTTGTTCAATGGAAGTTTTGCTTCTTATAAAAAAAAAATTGGTAAATTTGAAGTTATGTTTATATAAGTAAGAAATAGGTAATTGAGTTGATCAGACCGTCCCATGTTTCAGTATGAAGGAGTGAGGACCATCTTTCATAGTTTCCCTTGTTAGAGGACCTCAGAGTCTGATTCCTGACCTTTGATATTACACCTGTTGTCTTCTGATTCGCAAAAAGTGCCAACATATTAGCCTCAATTTAGAAAAATTTTGATTTAAGCGTCTCGTAGTTGAGGTAAATTGTTCTGTTGATTCATGCAAAAATGTCTACATGGTTTTTGTGCCAACATATAAACCTAAATATAAAAAAAATTCCAATCTAAGAGTTTTGCAGTTGAGGTGAATTGGTTTGTTGATGTATGCAAAAATGTCTACAGGGTTTGCTTGCACTGAGATGTGATTACGTACATGATTAGTGTCTCATGCATTCATATTAAATGTCTTCATAGGTGATGTAGGTTAGTTCTCACAATGCTGCCTATAAATTTATTTTGTGATCGGCTAAATCCCGAGATTGTGTTGGTGTAGGGCATTTAGAAGGTAAAATTGTGGTATACCTGTCCTTGATGGAAAAGTTTGGAATTGGATTGGTTATGATTTCTTGATGGCATGTTTCAAGTTAATGGATGTCAGATAAAGGGCCTAGTCAATGTGGCCTTTGGGAAGTTTGGAATCCTTGAGAAGAATCTGTGTGAGGGTGGGTGGGCATGTACGCATGCGTGTGTCAGCTTGTCTGTTTTAAACTGAGTTCTTCGAATATAGATCCAAAAAGGAAAGTATATTCACTCTCAAGTAAAATATCACCATTCCTGAAGTCATGCTGACTTCTTCTTTTTCATCTTTTATTGTCATTACTGCTGCTACTGTTGATGACACTTTTTTAAAGACAGTTTATTTTTCTGATAATTTGATTACTGTGTTCAGTGGTGCAATGGTAGCATTTTATGCATATAGAATCTTTATGGATGGGGGACAGGCAAAAGGATCAAACTTGGACTCGGTGATAGAAAATTGATGCTTTTTGCAAGGTTAGTATGATTGACACATTCCCTTTTCTTTTTTTGGTGTGTTGGAATTTTAAATTAGAGTCATCTAGGCTCTCTAACAAAATGATATTAAGACACATTTTCCACCTTTACAAAATGATATCCTGCTATCTGTACAGATTGTTGTTGTGTCTCTTTTAAGCAAAAACAATCTGCTGGGTGAATCTGTTTGAGCATTAAGACCCAATATGGCTGCCCTATTGTGCCTTTTTGATCTAAATTTAAGAACAAGAGCATGATGTGTGAGTTTCATTCTTGATCGGGTGCACTCATATCTTTTACATGATCCAGGTAGCAGGTTTTTATCCCATCCGTCTATGATAGCATCCGAAGAGTTCGACTTTGAGACACTAATCAAACAAAAAAAGTTGGAAGATGTTAGAGCACACTTGCCCATCTGAGCTTTCTTAATTTGCGGTTCCCTTTGTATTCTTCTTAGTGCAAGAGGATTTGATGATAGAGAATAATGTTATCACATCCTCTCCCATACGCGGGAGTTTGCTTTTAGTTTCGTTTGTCACGAAAATTTGATCATGAGGATTCCCATATGGTAATGAGTCGATGTGCATCAATTAGTTCATACTTGCTTATCGGAAAAATATTAGTGTATATCTGGGGCTGGATGGCTGGCAGCAATTTGATTCTGGCTTGGTGCCGATGCTGGGGCAGCTTAAAAAACATCGATGACTGGCAAGTGTAAACATACTATTTCAAAAAGTTGATTGGCTACTTTGGAGGAGGGGTTTGTGTTTTCTTTGGGGTAATTCAACTTGTGTAGCCAAGACACGGTACAATTTTATTGACCAGCTCAAAACTGCTGCATCTAATTCTTGTCTAGTTACATATGGAATTTGTCTGCTAATTCGATATCAAAAGAATAATATTATCATTCAACTCAAAGCAAACAACTTTATGACAACGGACAACCGTCCGCAGAACACTGCAATCATTAAAAATTCATGAATTAGTGATACTGTAATATATTCTTTTCCAAAATTTCTCATACCAGACGAACCAAAATGAACCAAAAAAAAAAAAAACAGAAAACAAAAAATATAGATCTATTGGGGGTAAATGATGTGTGCTGTTTTTTTTTTTTTAATCCCTGAAGGCCAACACAACGTTCATTTCCAACAGGAAAAACTGAGTTCATAGAGTTCACATGTCCAAAAGCGCCGGAATGAAAAAAACATCACGCAAATGCAAGTGCCATCCAAGAAAATTTCCCTCGATAGTTGGGAGTTTATGTGCATTATTTTACATTGTCATATACATAAAATGAGATTAAACATTTCGGCGTGAATAACCAATGGGAAATGCCAACTGAACTAAGCAACTTGCATCAGGTCGAGAGAACACATTACATTACATCCCCTACTTGAATTTAATTAAAGTAGTAGCAGAGATCCCAAGCAGGAGGTAGACTGTCTCTTCCAATCCATGATCAAACGTTCCCATGAGGAATGTGGTTAGGTACCTCTCCTTGATTATCCAATGGCATATACTGTGCCATGATTGCCCTAATCTCTGAATCCATGTATCTCTGCACATGACATAAAGTTCATTATTACATGTTCATTATAGTAAAGAGAAAAAACCATATTATGCATAAACAAATTTACATGTACAATTGTCATAATATATAGGTAACTATAAAGTAGTCCTGACAAATAGGATTGGATCATGATCAACCAAATATGCATTTCTTCCCCCCATTTTCCTTGATCTTGCCACCCAGACAATACGTTCAACTGTTAATCACCAGCAACCTAATTGATCCATCCATCATAAACAAACCAAAAGTGCGCGGCATGTTTCTCTTTTCCCATTTTTTGAGGCTGAAATCAGATAGCCATGTTGCTATGGTCATTCGGATGGACAAAGGACCTTGCCAATTTTCATTATTTGCTTTTTACTCAACCACCCTTCCACCTTCACTGCACTCCAATTTGTATTACAAACCCACCACCGATACATTCAAACATTCAGCTCCCCCAAACTCCTTTTAAATTTTCCCTTTTCCTAATGGTCTTTTATTCCTCTTCCTTGGCTTAGTCCAGCTCAATCACCTCCATTTTACCGGCAAATTCTTAAGAGAAATAGCACCTTTCGCTATCAGACTAGAACACTTGAATCAGGAACTTTTTAGAACACAAGAAGTTTAGGCACAATTCCATTAGGATCCACATCCATTTACAGCCCTGAAAAGAAAGGAAGATTACAAAGTTTGGCATATAATCCAAGCAATTGAGGCATACCCTGATCCTGTACTTGTACATTGCATATCCCACAATTCCTGCAGCAGCCAAACCGAGAATGATAACCCAGAAAAACCCCCAGCTGAACCGTGTATTAACATCTTTACCTGCAAATTCAAATAACTCAGTAGCAGAACAGACATAAAGATAAACAAAACAATAGAAGGGAACTAGGAGACAAGCATGAGCCTCCAGTAGCTACAAATATATGAGAAACTACGGGATTTTTATCCAATAAATGAACTATATATATGCAACATGGTAGTCCACAGAAACCAAGTTAAACTAAGTGCTTCTAGATGTGATCTGGCAACTAGCCCATTTTCTAAGGCACATAGAACTTCGCTGTTAATCAGTAAGGAAGCCCCAGATTGCATAACATTCATATCAGGTGAGTTTGTAATGTTTTCATAAAATATAAGTCTATCATTTTACTATGTATGTCATGCAAGGGAATGTTCATATTGTCCCTTCATTTAGAGGTACATGAAGATTGAGGCATGAAAATACTCACTTATACACGTGTCATGCTCTTGCATGTATAATAAATTGCCACTGCATTTGCACTCGTAACTACCCCAGGTATTCTTGCATCTGCACTCTTTACAATTGCAAGCCAGCTTTTCTTTGCATTCATCAATATCTGGAACACATAGACAATGAAACATAAAAGGACTTGAGAATGCAGTGAACCATCCAGTCATAGAAACATGCACAATCTTATCATCAATATTAAACAGTCATGAAGCTAGCTAGATGTCAGAGTACTCTCTAGATTGAAAGTACAAAATTCATTGGCAGGCCTAAATAATGACCTTGGCAGGTGATTGAAATGTTGAAACATAAGGAGGCAGCAGAAAAAAGGGAAACCAAAAAAAAAAAGGAAGGGGAGGGGGGGGGGGGGCAGCAACAATCTATCATCTACGGCACAGAAAATACATCCTGCACAAACTTCTTAAGAAGAGGCTAACTGTATCAGTACCAATCAGCATATTTCAACTACAAAAAATAAAGATGCCCAAGTGAAACAATTACCCAGGATCAAAAAACCGTTTCAAAACAGCCAAAACATTTCCGTTTCCATGGAAATCGGAACGTATCGGTGATTAAATATAGAATTTCCTATGTTTAGAGGTGTTAGGATTGTTTTGAGATGTTTCAGTATGTTTATAAAACAATTTTTTTTTCCTCCATTTCTATTATATTCCGAAATGTTTCCGAAACAAAGCACTGAGACGAAGTTTTGATACTTGGCCTCAACAAGCCCAACAATTCTGGCCAACGCCCATTCCTCTCTATGATGCTTTATTACATTATAACTGGAAAACTGCAGAATAGAATTGCTGTACCATCACAAGTTTTTATGCCATCACCCCTGAATCCTTGAGGACACGTGCAACCTTTCGTGTGGTTATCCTGGAATAAACATTTAGAAAACCACTTATTATTTAGTGATGAATGGAAAATAGTTAACAAGAAGCACAAATATAATAACATAAATCATCGTTTAGAGAAAAAGAAAAGAATACACAAAAGTTCCCTTACTGTGCAAGCAGAGTAGGTCCTCCCATCCTTCAATCTGTTCCAGCAGCCTCCATTATTTATTTCACACCGTAATGCTCCAGTAGCTGTCAAACCAAAATGTAGAAATATGATGCAAATATAAACTTCACCCATGCATAATTCACTAGTCCAATGGCCAGAACCACAAAACATGCATCATGAATAAATCAGAGACATGCATAATGTGGTTAGAAATTTCAAAATGTGATCATCCAAATATATAATGTTACCTGCACAGTGAGTATAACCATCACCAACAAACTGTACTCCCTGCACGACTGGGCATTCACACAGTCTCCCACGGAAAGTATCCTATAAGACAATGTATGTCAGACAACAATTAGTGCCATGAAATGAGACTAAACTCCAGCACACAGAAATAGAGCATTCCGTGCAATTACCCTGCACGCAGTAATATTGGCAGCCTTATCCTGCCAGCATCCCCCATTGTTCTCTAAGCACTCATTTGTTTCTATGCCTGTTGAAAAAAAGGAAGGAAAAAAAAAAAAACTTGTAATCACCATCAGTACAATAGGGAAGTTTCTTGGATCACATAAGATTGGTCTGATCATCCATGGAGAATCCAATCCAATACGACAACATATGGTCCTCGGCCCATGGTGAAGCCAGGAAGTTCCTTGAGTGGGGTCAGTGATAAATAAAAAAAAAAACAATTCCTTAGTAGTTATTCGCTCAATAATTGACCAGCAATTGAAGGTCAAGAGAAAAAAGGCGGGGCAGGGTGAAGGAACAGAACTAGGATTTGTCGACAAAGATTAAGGGATGACCTTCAGTTAAACAAAGGGCTGGCTCTGTAGTCTCCTCGAATCCTGAGCAGATGGCCTTGAGAACTGCTCCTTTGTCCAGTTTGCCTTCAAAAAGCCAAAAATAGTTCAAGAATAGATTCAATGAAAGTTTTCTTTACTCTTTGGAGTTCCTGTCCCGGGGATGGGTGGTGGGGTGCAAGAGGAGGGCTTTCATATTCAGTACCTCTATACTGTCTGTTGTTTACGACAAGAGTTGGCAAGATGGTCACATCTCCACGGGAGCCTTTGCCAATCTACAACCAGAGTTGCAAGGAAATCCAAAATCACAATCAGCAAATCACAGAGATTCCTCATACATTAAAGCTACAAGAACATTAATAATTGTCTGTTCTCCAATGGTTCAAACCTGTGCTTCCTGTTCAGCCTTAAGAACAGGATTGTCTACATCTGCCTTGGGATCTCCAATACATTTGTCGATCTGCTTGAGATCAATACCTAGAGAGTACATAACAACAAACAAGGATAAGAAATAAGCGGTCGTGTACAATAAAATTGAGACATTCAGGAGTGAGTTTGCACTTAATTGTGATACTTTAGTAAACAAGGAACCTGAAAGCAACAGGGCAACTATTGTTCTCTGGATCCCATTTAAAAAATCACTAAAATTAAATGAGACATAAAAGGCAAGGCTTAATTCCAAGTCCAAATCCCTACAAATCTAAATGACAAATATGTGACAATTAGGCATTTTGACCAATAGGTGATAAGTGATATGCATGAAACATCAAAATTTACATTAGCAAATACTGAAAGAAAAAACAAAAAGTTACTATTGTGACCAGACCAAGTGACAGATAACAGCAAGTGGTTCATTAATTTCTCGGCTCTTCCAATTTCATCATATAACGAGTGGCAAAATTCAACAAACAGCCCAATGTAAGCAGTGCATGAGGATAGACATGAATGATGCTCATTACTACTTCTGTATTGCAACATTATTTTTTTTTTTTTTTTGGGAGGGGAGAAGGGGGCTTGAACCCTTGACCTCAAGAAGACAAAGCCTTCACAAGATAAGGAGTACCATTGGACCAAAGACCCATTGGTTATTGCAACATATAAAACCACCCTTGGAACCATTTAAGAATCACAGATTTGGTAACATCGTTGACAATTACCATGCCACAGTTTTGTAGCTAAGTGACCCAATGGAAAGTCATATGAAAGCACACTCGTATGCAAACCATATATTCATATATAAAGAAGTGATAAAACCGACCCCTAACACAATCTCATACCAAGTGATTGGATAACTTGATCTGCGCACTCTTTGGTATACTTCTTCTCTTTCATAGGGCAACGGATTGCAAAGTCTGTTACATAGTCCCACCAGAGCCATGGCTTTCCACTTTCATTGGCCACCTTAAAGAAGCAAGCCTGGCGTAGATTTTGCACAACGACGTCCTTCCCATCATATCCTTTAGTGAAGTCCTGCTCAGGATCAGGAGCACAGTACCTCCCACGGTTAATGCACTGAGACTTGCACTGGTTGCTCAAAATAAAAGCCTCTGGGCAGTACCAAGTTATATAATGTGGGGTGAACTGAGTGTACCCTTTCTGCTCAAGTATCTGGGCTGCTCCTTTAAAATTCTTTACAAACTCTATCTGGCTGTCACACTTGGGCCCACATTCGTCATTACTATTTGTCCAGAACTCGAATTCAACCCGCTCATCAGGATGCGGAAGAGACTCCCTCCAGTCAAGATTTATGTTTACCAAATCACCTTTAGAAAGAGCTCTCTTGATATTATCCCCGAGAGCTTTGCTAATGAGTGCTGAGGGGATGGTTATGTTTTGCAGATAATCTGCCTTTTCATCCTCCTCCTCTGGGGTGTCCATGGTTATCAAAGCCTCAACTCTGTCATCAGCAACCAGAATAGCTGCCGCTCCAGCATTCTGTGCATTCCATGCCTTCAAGGTGAAGTAACAATCTGCAAGTTGAGCAAATTAATATAAGGGGGTCCCTCGATGAAAAAATTATCCCAAATATACAAGCATTCATCTGTGCAAGCTCTATTTCACAATCTGAAAACTTGCCAAAGACACACACACACAAAAGGCGAGAGGAAGGAAAATATTAGACAATATCAAATTTTAGGGATGCCCACCATGTGAATAACCTTCTCTGCAATAACCAGGGCCAAAGTGAATGTTAGCTATGCTGTGCGAGACAAGGCAAAATACAATAGTCCGAAGCATATAATGATAACAAGATAGAGAGGAACAAGAGGTCTTTTACATGGAAGCTGAATACCAGTACCTTGGCATATATGAGAATAAAAACGCTAGACATCCGGTATTGATTTCATTTTAAGAACTAACTACAAGACGAAAGCTCAAAGGAGATTACTTGCTAGGACCCAAATATCACTTAAATGAATGCATAAGAAAGATAAAATAAAATGGTACCATGTTCACAAACTTGCGAAGTTTTCTCAATGGAACTGCCAAGGCACCACATGTCGAATTAACAGATGCCACATCTTAATTAGAAGATTAGGCAAATTGTACATCTTAATTAGAATGAGCTATAATCAAATCTATTAACTAATCAAACTCACCACATAAACAAGAGAAACCACTAAAATTAACCGGCAGTCACATGAGGTCACCATAAACCCAGCTCATTCGTCTTTCTTTTCTTTTCTTTTTTTCAAATTACGAAGACTAACTACCAAATTGAGAACCAAAAGTCAACAAAATCAAAAACAGAGACAAAGTTGAGAATTTTACCCCCACGATCCATTAGAAGGAAGATGGGCATGCCACCAGGCTTGGATTTGAAGGAGATATCGGCATCATCAAAGCTCTTACATCCCTTTTGATTGGATTTTGGATAAACCAGAGTGCCAACCATCGTCCCACCATACTGAGGAACCCCAAAATTCCCAATTGCACATTCGTAAACACCTTTCAACGACTCCGGTGAAGTCACCTTCAAGCTATTCTTCTCCACCACGAACCTTCCCAAACAAGATCCATATAGAAGAAACCAAACACAAACTAAAAACCCAAGATTTTCCCTCATCTTCTCTCTCACCTTCCTTGAATAACACAGACAAGGAAACCAAGTATACTGCCCTTCTCACAAAACCCGATGATCTACAACCCAGAACTCACAAAGTTAAACAACAAAAAACAAATCTTTGATCAAATTGATAAGTAGCATATCCTAGATATTGACGATCAAACTTAAACAACACTTTTTTCAAGGTAATTATAGATGGGTTTTCAGCTGAGATAACGAAGTTAAAGAAGAAGAGTCTGCCAAAGGAAGAGGTTAAAAGGGGTTGAATCGTACAAGGCGTGTCAATTGCGTTGATCAAATAACATTTTCAATTTCTCTATATAACGTGAGAAAAACAGTAATTTGATTTTGGAATGGAGTGATTAAAAATTAGATCCAAATAGTTATAGAAGTAATTTAAGACCCGTCTTCTGGAAGTATTAGGAGATCGCCGTCGTCTTTATTCAACAAAGTTGTACTATACTTGTTTGCTTCGAGATACATTGTTGTTGATGGAGTTGCACCAATCAAGGGCTTCGATTTTTCTGGATGACAAATGGGCCCACTCTTTTTAAGGCTAGGATTATGTGATACTATCCGTGCAAAGTGTTTGCTTTTAGGGTAAGGAACTTTGTTGGGGAGGGGGGGGGGGGGGATCTGATTCTCATCTGATCAAAAAAACAGAAGGAGGAGGTAGTGGGGTCCAGTTAGCTTTTCTAGATTATATTACTTACTACATATATTCATTGCATGGGTTCCATGTGTTCTATCCTACGGCTGGGTTTGGATTAAATATGAATAACAACAATGATGATTCCTTACTGAAAAAACTAAAAAAAAATAATGATAAAGGACAAAAAAATTATCTCATTAATATTCTAATTCTTACGAGGATTATCTGTTTTTAATTAAAATGAAGAAAAAATTAATCAAAATATATATACAATAAAAAAAGAGTCTAAAAGATCGTTCGAATATCAATTTGTACCCTCAAAGATAAAAAAATCTCAATTTACACCCTTAAAGATTTAAATTTGTATCAATGAGCACCTGAAGCTAATAGCGGTCAATTTACCGTCTAAAATTAAATAGATAAATTACACCTAGATCCCCTCATACTTGTCACTTAATTACCTAAATTCCTCACATTTGAAATATTACACTTACATCCCCTGAGAATTCAAATATGACTAAAAATGTTCCTCCAATTGGGCATCTAAATAATTATGTTCAAATGATGTATTGCATTAGATATAAAGACCATTATATAAATATCTAAATTATATTGGGTATTTAAATAGTAAGTTTAATTTTGAATTTTAGAGTATAACAGACCCACAAAATAAAAAATAGTATGAAAATTATAATTTTTTATTAAGATAAAATCATATTTTTTAATGATTATATTAACAGATATCAACAATAAGGGATTATGTATTACACGTGTACAAACGTCAGGAAGTGTATGAATAATATTCTAAATGTGAGGGAGTCCAAATGATTAAATTATAAACTTGAGAAAGTATAGGTGCAACTTACCCAACTATTTTTAGACGTAACTTCAAGTGCACATTGATATAAATTTATATCTTTAAGGGTACAAATTAATTTTTTTTATCTTTAATGATATAAATTAAGATTCGAATGCAATTTACAATTAACCCTAAAAAAAACACTTGTAGTGATGGCATTAGTGTTTTGTTGCATTTAATGAATTTCAAGGGGTGAAGCACGTGGGAACTGGAAGCCCATTGTCAGTGGATTGGGCTTACGCTTAATTTCTCGCCAACTCAGCGCAAAGGAACAGTTCTGTTTTGGGCTCACGCGCTTTGTTCAATTTTGAGCCCAGTGTATTCTGAGGCCCATTATGACTGGACTGGGCTTACGCTTATAGAATGAACCAAACACGTAGGATGGATTCAACCATTTCACCTTCTTGAACTCTCAAGGAAAAAGGTAGCAAAAGAAAGCAAAGCTTAATGCACCAGATAACCTACAAGCCCCAACACAAGTGAAGTTCCACTCCATCCTTTGCCTTAGTAAACAGTGAGACAAGTACACCCAGTTGTACCTGAGTTTACTAACCAATTTTTCATGGTGATTTTAGTATATCCCTTTCACACATCCTCTTATGTACATCACTCAATCTATAAGAGCAAATTCCTACTCAAGCAAGCAGAGCTTTGAATCAAACTTTAATTTTTTAAAGGAGGAGACTAATTCATTTATTCTCTCTTATCCTCCTCAAAATCTTCCATTACCCCAGTTACATGGTCTGTTGAAGAAGATCCCTTCTTTTCCTTCCTTTCAAGCTTGGTTGCCATATCCCCAGCCACGTTGACACCGCTTGTAAGGGAGATAGCCTCTTCGTCAAAGTCGTCTCCTGTCTCCCCTGAATATGCATATCTAAAAGACACACACCAGACTGTATATTAGGAGTCCAATCATGAATTACAGCAGCATAAAAATAACAGATTTTGCCATGATCATCTTAAGAAAAGTACAACAGTATTACAAATATCATCATCATTCCTACCACAAATATGCATCTAATCACTTCTATTATTTCTATGGTGTTTGATTTCATGCTGTTGGTGCAGGATAAACTAAGATTGAAGACAGTCTGAGAAACTCCCACAATCTTTTCACCTAGGGAACAGGATTTCAGAAATGGTTGCTTAAAAGAAATTATTTAATTTCCCCGAAATTAAAGAAAATACCAGTCAGAAATTTTGAAATGTAACAGAAGCTAGTGAAAGCAGAGGATAATGAGATCCATTTTAATATTTGTGGTTGTAGTTCTGTGGCTATTGCATGGCATGGATTTTGTGCTTCAAAAGTCATGCCTATATATTTAACCGTTCATGTCCATGGAAGTTCTAAATTCCCTATATTTTGACTTCCAAAGTTGCAATATGTCAACAAGTTATGGTTTATCAAAGAGATTCAATCTACATCCGTTGGAAGTTCAAAATTTCCTTAATGAGTTTGGACATAAATATATCTTCAATGTCACAGCACTCTTGACAGTTCACTGATTTAATCTTCGTGTACGTTCAAGAATTGGCTAAATTCAGATCTATGGTAGCCAACCTCAGCTACTGCACTATTTATTCAAGGAAAAAAGGGAATAATTTATTAGTAGATTATAGCCCAATAATTTAATGAAGAAAATAGCAGACAGAAAAGATGAAAGGTAATTAATGACACAAGAAGTACCTTGTTGGGTTACGTGAAGGAGCCCAGAGGATACATATCACCACCAAGAGAGAGAAAGCAAGTAGAGTCCAGACAGCTGGAATAATCCAGGCAATTCGCCACAACTCACTTAAAGAGTCACTAGCATTGAAGTATAGCTGAAACAACATGAGTCAGAGGAGTTTCAATAATCAAGGTTATTTGAGATGAATATACTCTTCACAAGTTTCCTTACGGATAAAATACATAAATCAAAAGACCCCACAAGTCTTTAGCTCTTGTCAAGGTCATAAATTCGGTAAAACAACATAAATTCTTCTGTGAACAAAACAAGAAAAGCAAAATACCTCGTACCCGACCCAAGCAATTGAGACCAGCACAAAAAGCGCGAGAGAGTTTGTAAATTTTCGATATAGCTCAAGTTTAGCCATGCTTCTCCGCATCTGCACCAAATATAAACCAAAAAGGAAAGTGAGAAGAAGAGTTTAACTCAACAAATGTATCATAAATACATGACTTAAGATGAAAAACTCATGGTCCATCTTGGTCTCAAGGAACAAAAACACTCACAAATGTACCAAATAAAATTTTAGTAGAAAACTACCACCTAAGAAGTACGGATACGGACACGGGTGTCGGTATCCGATACGATACGGACACAGGGATACAACAAAATCTCAAAATATAGGACACGGGTACGGCGAGAATACGGCTAATTAAAATAATAATATATATTTTTATATGTATAAAAACATTAATAATAACTAATAAGACCTAGCAAACATTGATTTTTTTATTATAATTGAAATAGATCAAAGATACACATCCACCATTTCCTCGGAGTGGATCCACAACATAGGAGTAAAAAAAAAAGACACAACATAGTAGTAACAAAAAGAAAAAGAACGTCGTGGATGCTATAGGAGTAACAAAAAAAAAAAAAGACATAGCATAGCAATAAAAAAAAGAAAAAGATCGTGTGGATGCTAGCAGTAACAAAAAGAAAAAGAAAAGGAACGTGGTGGATACACAGCACAACAAGCACAACCAGCAGCAGATCTGGAGTGGATACACAGCACAACAGGCAGCAGCAGATCTGGAGTGGATACATAGCACAGCAGGCAGCAGATCTGGAGTGGATACACAGCACAACAGCAAATCTGGGGCTTCGAATCAGGAGTTTCGCAGTCACAGGTATGGTCTTCCCTCCCTTCTTCTTCTCCTCGTTGCTGAAGCATATTTGGTGGAGCCTTCGTTTGACTCTTCACTCTCTCTGTCTCGATTTTGGAGTGGGGTGTGGGAATGACCACCGAAGGATAAAATTTCCCCCTTTTTTTCTCTTTCCAGCCCTAACACAGGGCGTTGTTTCTTCTTCTTTTCTTTTTTTCGTTTCAGTCCCTCAATTTTTTAAAATTACAGACGAAACCCCTCTGTATCTCTCCCGTATCCCCACGTATCTCTCGCGTATCCGGGCCGTATCCGACTGCAAAAAATTCTCTTCTCCTGTTCAGGACACTTCTAGAAGTGTCGGACACATGTCCGGCCGTGTCCCACGCGTATCCGTATCGGACACGTGTCCGACACTGCCACGGCAACCCCCAGACGAGTATCCGTGCTTCCTAGACTACCACATAAATAAAAATTATATAAGGCAAATATTGTCCCCACCTTATAATACATCCACACCTACGCTGAGTTATTGTTCAAAGTCGCAGTATCGGTATCGGCCATCAACTCGGTTGACACTGATACACATCAATCGTGGTGTCGTGGTGCGGTAGTGGATGATACTCACAAAAAGCTAGATAAAAGGCTAAAAAAATAGTGAAAAAATAATGCAATTTTTTAAATAATGTAAAGAATAATATTCACCCATCATATGACTAAAATGAATCATCTAATATAGTAACCATAACAAGATAGAAATCTAAGGGCAATGATTACTCATAAGAAATTTTTTTTTTAACATAGATAATAAATTTCGTTGATTTATGTATGCATATATTGCACTCTGTATATCTATACTATTAATAAAAGTACTTTAGATGAAAAACTTTTGAATTTCTCTTCTACTCTTAAACAAAATTATAAGGACAATTATACCTCACACTAATAATTTCATTTAAAACTTTTGAATTTCTATTTTGTCCTTAAATAAATATATGAACACTTATAGCTTAAATCATAAAAAATTGACATTGTGTATACCCTTAAAGAAACGTACAAATTCAATGATTAGCAATATATAATTCACAAAAGTCACTAATAAAAAAAAAATATTTTCTAATTTTATCCTAACACAATTTAATAAAGTCCATATTATAATTTCGTAACTGTGATTTAACAATAATATAAAATCAATATTATCCTTAATCCAAATATTACTCTAATTGATTTCTCTTTTTTTTTTTTATGGATTCATAATATAAAACTAAATTTTTTCATTGGTCTAATATGTGTTGTAACTTATCTAAATTATAGACCTTACAGATTCTAGAAATAGTGCAAACAAGTCCTAAGAGTTCTTGAGAGTAAATATCAAGTTATAACAATGACTTATGAAATTTATATGGAGTTAAGCCCTTTCAAAATTTGACTTTTGAACTTTCCTTCAGTTACTAATATCTTATATATTTAGATAAATCTAACAACGAATCTAGAATTAATTTTTTTTAACTATAGATAAGTTAGTCCTGGAGAATTCCCAAAATTCTAATCCCTCAAAATAAATGTTGCAGAAGAAACACGTCTTTGTAGCTGAAACATGTACGTCTTCTATCTATTAGTTTGTATGGAACTTAAAGTTGCAGCACGCTCTTGATCTATATTTGAAAGTGCATTATGATAATTTACTTGATTATCCTTTTATCTTATGTTCTATTATAAAAATATAATATATTTTATGGTGATTTTATCAAACTTTTCTCTCGCAAAATTTGTATCACCATGATTCATGCAATCAATGATTATGGACTCTTAGCAAGTATAGTAGATTTACCACACAAAAACGTATAGTCTCAATCAGTCTTCCAGTATTCATGGGGTGATCAATCAATCTTGAAGTAATCAATTTAGCATGTAGTCTAACTTTTTAATTATTTCAACATAATGATAAGAAATAACATCACCACTATAAATTAAACTTGTCCACATGCAACACAAATATGTATCAATGTGTCAAGTGATAACTTCACATTAAAAAAATATTGTTGATAAATAAAATTGAGTATTCATCTAATATATGTATTGGTAAATCAATATTATAGGTTTAGCACAATGTATCTATATAAAAGAACAAGGAATTTACAGAGAGTTAAAGAAAAATTCGAAAGAGGACATAATAAAATCCTAAAAAATGGCGACATAAAAAACTAAGTCTTACATTTGGGAAGAATTGTCTGCTTGACCTCTTAGCTTATTTAGTCTTACGAGATCGAAGGGTTGCCAATTAAACTAGACCAAATTGGTTTGATCATTAATTATCTTTAAACTTTGAAAGAGGAGATTGTTATGGTAGGTATGTAGCCAATGTATTTTACCATATTTACAATTAAACTATAAAATAAGACTCATAAATTACAAAAATCACATTTTGAGGCAATTTTTGATAATATTCATGTTCTAAATAAATTAACACATATACCGATATGATAAATATAAAATCAAAATTATTGTCAAAAATAATTTACGTGCAACGCACGTGTGCAATATCTAGTCAATTGTGAATTGTTAAATATTAATTAAGTAGAATTTGTTATAGATAGTCTCATGTCATTTCTATTTTTTGTATTTGTTTAATACTAGTGAGTCAGTAATGTCTCAAACGAGTATTCAAATATAACTAAAACACTTAACCCATTTAGTAAAGCACTATGCCCATTTTCACTTTAGGGTTAACTAGTTAGACTTACCATCTGAGTCATTTAGAGTCTTAGCGTGAAACGAGAGAGAGAGAGAACGCTGCTACAATAATGCCGATTGAAGATGGAGAAGAAGCTTTCAATCAAATCCTAGGCTCACCGCCACTATGAGCCTGAGTCTAGGATCATGCCTATTAGAAGAAAAAGAAGACAATTATATAGGTTTTTTTTGTAAATCCTTTTATTGTTTCTCCCTTGTATACAATTGCAAAAGGATGTGATTTCGGGTTGGAATCCCTTTCAAGGGGGTTTCTAGGCCACCGATTAGGGATTTTGGTCTCTGATTTTTGTTCTATTTCTTATTAATCCCTTTTTATTTGGCTTATTCAGCCATTTATCAATCCAAATTCATGAATCTGTAACTAGGTCTCGTCCTATTTCTTCTCCTTTTTTGTTTTTTGTCTTTTTCAGGTCGAACTTGAAGTTAGGGATGATAGTGGACCGGGGTGGGGACAGAGGATGTAGTATCCATCCCCGTACCCGCTTAAAAAAAATTTCCTCTACACCCGGTCCATCCTCGTTAGCGGGAGAAGTTTTAATCCCTGTCCCCGCCCAACGGGAAAATATTTATCCCCACCCCCGTCACCCGTCCCCTCGCCTTGTCTTTGCCCCAGTTGGACTCTCAATCTTCAAAGCTAATGGCAACCGATGACAACACTGATATTAGAAGATAACTCAAAAATTCAAGCAACAAACCAAATCCGAAGCAATAATCAAGCAATAAACCAGATCAAAAGCAATAACCATATCCGAAGCAAGAATGAAGAATAGATCTATAATATATACAAAGGTAAAATGGAAAAATATAATAAAATGTCAAGAAAGCCGGAGAAGATGAACTCAAATCGTCGACATATAAGCCTTGTAGTCGTCCGAGGTGAGTGAACCAGAAATAGTTGGGCCTAGGTGTCATCGATAGGGGTTATTGAGCGAGAAAGATAGAGAGAATTGTGTGAGAGACAATCAGATGAGGAGAGATTAAAGAGAGTGGGGAGAGAGAAAAACAGAGAGAGACGGTGGTGGGTTAGGTGGGGAGGAGAAAAAAGAAATAAAAAGAGGTGGGATTCATGTGTTTGAATTTTGAATTATAAGTGCGTAGTGGGATTGGGGTTTGTAATGTATTTTGAATTATATTATATATAGCGGGGCGCGGTGGGGCGTCAGTCCATCCCTGTACGGGTTTATACGGGTATCCCTGTTATACATCCATCGTCTAATATGTATGGTCCATCTTCGGTCCAACCGGGGCGGGTTTGGACGAATTTCCATTTTTCTCCGGTCCACTACCATCCCTACTCAGAGTCGAATCGGTCTGACTTGTCCGACCGAGTCAAAACAATTCAACCCTGAGTTATGCCGATATAACCGATTCGACTGAGTATCGTGATTTTTGCGAATCGTGTATTGTAATCAAGATCGGAGGTGGCCGAGTCGTATTCTCGTATCGGACTCGGCCAATACTTTGAACCCTGAATTGAAGTACTCAATCAATTTCAACCAATCTGGTAGCAACAAAATGATAAGAAGTGGGGAGGGGCACCAACAAATTAAAGCATCCAAAAGTTATTAGAAATATTTCTGATGCGTAAATTATGACAAACTTTTTTTTTCCTACTCTTGGTCTGGATAAGCTTATATCCAGCAAATTTGGAATGCATTAGCATGGATGATCATTAATCGTCCCTATTTCCCAAATGCTACTTCAAAATCAATAATGAAGAACAATAAAGTCCAACTGAAGTTAAAAGCACTGATATGATTATTACAATAACCCTAATTTAAAACAGTAATCACAAAGCAAGTAACCATAAAAAGGAAGGTTACAAAGAAATCAATGGATACCATGTCAAAAAATATAATTTACGTAAAGACAACAACTGTTAATTAACTTTTATGGATAGTAAAACATATGCTTTTCCGTCTATGTTGTAAAAAGATGCATCGTATATCCTCGTTCATTTAGTCATTTCTTTGTTTGTCTTAGTTTATACTTTAAAGAACCTTGATAACTTTTGGCAAAGTTAGACATATAAGTTTATGTTATTCTATATGAACTGAAACCTCCAATAACAAGATAAGAGTTATTTTATTCGCCTCCCCCCCCCCCCCCCCCCCCTCCTCTTCCCCCTTCTTTTTTCTTCTGTGTATGGGTAGGGGCTGGAGATAGTCCATCCTCAATATTAAGTACCATTTAATCCAACATTTACACAACTATATCATCCAATATGATGTGTTTACAACATAAACACATGATGGATGATTAAATTGAATATTTTGTCTCACTATATGAAATAGTTGTAAACAAATGGACACATATCAGATTCTAAGAGAAGATGCATCATCATCAAAACGAGGATTTTTAAGCCAGAAATATCACCTGAAGTTTCTCCAATGTTTTGGATAATGATGAAAATATCCACAAAATAAACCACGCATCCAAGAAAGCAACAGGTAGCACCAAATATAACCGAGTTTTTCCAGAGAAGTCGTTGATGTTTCCCAAATGTTCAAAGAGATCAAGTGCTTCCGAAGCAACAAAATATATCACACCAAGAGCAAGTACTTTTTTTGTCGCACCACCAAGGGTAGGCTTCACTACACCATAGCCCATTGAAACCACCAAAAGTAGAAGGCGAGACAGAGTCTTTTTAACAGCACTAGTGGTTACTGCCCACATCGTAATTCCCATCGGCCTGCTTCCAGTAGCATTAAGGTTTGCAAATTCAAAATACCAGAGAGCCATTTCACACATTCCAAGTGATATTACTGCTGTAATGTGATAATGCAACTGAATGATATCCTTCCAGAATTGGACAAACCTCAAGAACCAGATTAGACCAAGCACAAGATAAGCTAAGGATGCAAATCCATAGAAAGTCATCAAAGGAGCCATCTTCCCAGGTAAATAACCACCTGGGTTCCTCCACACTGTTTGTCCTCTTATTACCGTGCCCTCGAGTTGAGGATCGCAAAACAAAAAGTAAAGATAGTACATACCAGTATGATCTATTTCAACCGACTGACTAAGCATTTTAGCTTCTTCATTTTTCCCTTCAAAGAAGGTTTGAATACGTTTTGGCCACTCAGGGTTGTCTGGATTTTTCTGAATAATAACCTCCCCTACCGTGCAGAATTTGTCCTGAGACAGTTTTGGAGTGCAACATATCGCATTAGATTTTGCAAACACATCTCCAATCCTTTCTTTGTCTTTCACCTCAAGTATGATAGCTTCGATTAATCCAGTCCTACTCTGCATTGCATTTTTTTTATCAGCGGATTCTTTCGTCCTCACAAATGTGACACCTTCAAACCTGAAAATCCATCGGCAAGTGCGAGATCAGACATACAAGTATCTAATTAAATTCAGGTAAAGATTTTTCCTTCCTTCTCTTGTTAGGGGGTGGAGGTGAACGACGCCTTTTAAATTCGATTTGGCATATTAATCAAAAGAAGCATATTTAGTAAAGTTTAAACTCCACCGCAATCAATCAAACACTCTAGTCTATGAAGAAAAAAATTGGGATTCCGAAGATAATATATTACCAAATGAAGGACTTTCCTTTGGGTTTATCCGGAGAGGTTTCCGAAGGTGATGATTTGTGAACCCTGGAAGCGTAGAGGCCCTCACTGCCGCCATGGAAAAAGAAGGCACTTGACAAATGGATGAAGTGTTCGTTTCGATACTCGTGAATCGAAGCACCCACATATGTGATTGAGTTGTATATAAAAGCAACGCCAACCACAAACCCTAGCCAGCCTTTAAAAGACCAAAAGCTTCTCTCTTTCATCTTTCTCCTTTCTCCTTTCTCCTTTCTCCGTGTGTGTGCCGGTTGGGGGTGGAGAGAGAGGGTAAGAGAACTGAAAGTTTAGCAGAGATACAAACAGTGACGGCGAAAGTTGAGCAGAAGAGATTTGAATGCCAACAAACAACCAGAATGAGAAGATGAAAGTGATGTGGCACCTACTTTGCGTTGAGAATTGAGAAGCTGTTTATTTATACAGGCAAAACGATGTCGTCTCTCTTAGGTTGATCAAAAGTAGTTTAGACTCCGCTTGGCTTGCTATAAAACCTGGGTGGTTAAGGGCGTTTTGGGAGTGTATTTATAAATTTCAGAAAAATATTTTTTAAATTAATATTTTAAAATGTGACTAATAAAAGTATTTTTAAATTTATTTCATTGAATAAATACTATTAGAATGTTTATACAAAAAAAAATTGAACTTTGAAGCCTTATGAAACAACTAGTTTATTGTCAATGCTTGAAGGCACAAAATAATAAAAAAATTGACAACAATAAACATATTTGTATTCACGCCAAAAATCAAATCAGAAACATAGAAAAGAGAGAAAGGAATTTAAGCACCGGTTGTAATGAAGGTGAGAGGTGGTTGGCAACAGTGGTGGTGGTAGGAGATGGGTGATGGTTGTAGTAGATGGCAACGACCGTGGTGGTAGTGATACCCGTGGGTGGCAACAGTGATGGTAGCAGTGTCAGCCATTGGTGATGGTGGTGGTGGGTGTGGGTAGTTGTGGACGATAGTGATGATTGTTGCCAGTCGTGGTGGTGGGGCGACAACAGTGGTGGTGGAGGTAATGGATAGTGACGATTTTGGTGGTAAGCAACGACGGATACTTTTGGGCGACAGTATGATGAGTGATGACGAATGGCAGTGGGGGTGGGTGTGGTGGGGGTGGGTGACAGTGATGGTAAGTGTGGTGGAGGTGGGTGATAGTGGCTGGCGGCGATAATGAACGACGACTGATGGTGATGGGCAACAATGTGGTGGTGGTGGGTGGCGACGATAGTAGTGAAATGATGGTGGTAATGATAATAAATATAAGAATGATGATGGGTGGTGACGGTGACGACAATGGTGGTGGCGGTGGGGGTAATGGTGGTGGTGGGGGTAACGGCGACGGTGGTGGTGGTGTTGGTAGGAGTGATGGTCGGACGACAACGGTGTTGGTAGGGTTGCAGCAACGATGGTGGTGGTGGTGGTGGTGTAGTACGGATAGTGGTGGTAGGACGGTTGGGGTGGTGGTGGTGATGGGGGTGCAATAGTAGGGATGGTGGTAGTAGGGATAGTGGTGGAGGTGGGGGTGGTGGTAGTAGGGATGGTGGTGGTGGTGGTGGGGGTGATGGTGGTAACAATGGTGGGTGCTTCAACTTTAATTATGTAAATCCAAGCGCAAGTTGAGCGAAATAATATAATTCTCGGAATATCGAGGTCGATTCCTCAAAGAATTGTAACAAGACAACAATCACATAAAAACTAAAACAAACTTAAAAATAGATGTGCAGTTCAAAGATGTGTTGAGTGAAAAAAAGTGATTTGAGTAATTAAACAAGATAATAAATATACTAGAGCATCGGGTATCCCCCTCTCAATTCCATACGATAACGATTAAAGAATCAAACTTTAACTTGCAACAAGAATCAGATGTCAGTTGATTCAAGAAACAAATCAAGTAAGAGAACCAAAAGTTATAATCAACGGATTATTCAGGAACCTGAATAACCGTCCAATTATATTATTTTATGAAATAATGATAATTACCTCAAACGTGGAATAACCAGTTATTTACTCGCAGGGAAATTCAAGCAATTGATGTACATGACACAACAATTCAAGAATTTTTACAGAGCAAAAACTTTGCTAAGAAATTAGAAGTAAAATTAACAAAATATCATAAATCATTCAAATCGAATTCAATAACGTTACCGTACTTCATTGAGAAGTTCTCCCTTAGTCCTAGTTCAGCCTTCTAGCCAGACATGATCAATCAAGAAAATAAACTAATAATGAAAGAATTCTTCCCAAAACAAAAAGATCCTCATTACAAATTCTTCAATTCCTATTTATACTTTATTCCCCAAAAAGGTTGACTTGGAGTGAAACTCTTAGTCTGGCATTGGCAGATTACCCACACGCGTGTTCTTCAACCGTCCGGACGCAACTTCCAGTATACTCTTTCCTCAGCTCCTTGCCTTTCTGCCACTTACGTCCGGACGCATGGGGTTGAACCGTCCGGACACGTATTCCAATGCCTTTCCTCTTCAGCTATGCTCCATCTCTCCTTAATTTCTTCTAATCTGATGTTATTCCTCTGTAAAATATACACAATTAACATAACAACTATTCTTTAATTAATTAACCACATTTATCATACTTTCATAACTAAATAATTAATCTTTCCCAATGATAAATGTAACTATTGGACCTCAATCACACCCCCAACTCAAACCTTGCTAGTCCCTAGTAAGGCAAACAGCAAAAACAGAAACACTAACTAAAAACAAAACAAAACAAAAAAAAAAAAACAAAACCACTTTCGTAGGCTTTACGATTGCATTTAGCATATGCAACAAGCCTTTAAACCCCTAGGTTCCCCCTAGTGGACGAGTATAGTCTCGTGAGGGTTTCCAGAGATGATACCCACAAACATCACCCTGTGATCAATTATCTGAATAATAATTTTATAACACAAATTACTACCACAATATAAGAATTCTAAACTGTAATTCTCTTTATAAACACATGCAAAGCAAAAATATAGAACTATACGCTATATAAATGTATGCACTTATCATATTCTCATATAAACTTGTGTGTAGTGTGAATTAACTATACCAAGTCAGTAATTTATCCGGTAATCACCTCTACAACTATCAACTATTCGTCTCAATGCCAAATCTCACTAGATAATTCACTCATAAAAGATTCTCTCAGATTATAGTGACTATTCCCTCAAATATCACATGTGAGAAGAAGATATTTAAGTCAAAACAAAATAATGCTCACATGTCTATTAAAGTAATTGTAATCCAAAAGAAAAGAATTTGGCATAATCTCATTAAAGGAACTCAACACACAATAAACAAATAATCACTATTCTCTTCCTTATTCACACAAGTCATGCATCCACCAATACACTCCTAAGATCAGATATGTCTTTATTTAAGGTTGTAATGGGGCCTTGGGATTAGAGTTTTGAAACGAATGATATTTAGGAATTCAAAAGACTATCCCGAGAGAACATGTACATTACACAACCAAACTTCTTTCCATAGCCTTTCATTCTTTACCCTTTAGAAGCACAATTTACAACACTTGCTCATATATTTTTTTTGTTTCAAAACTCATGCTTGCTATTTTTTTCCTCTTTTTTTTTTTTTTTTATCAAGACATCTAATGCAAATATTCACAAGTATGCAAAATTTTTTTTTTTTTTTCATCTTTTCTCAACCAACATCTCCCAAATTACATAAACAATAAAAACTCAATCTCAGGATAGCCAAGGGTAAAAGACATTTTTTTTTTCATTGGCTTGGTTATTATATGTTGGGTATAAGAAATAAGATTTTACTTCAAAGGCTCAATCATGGCTTCTAGGGATAATAATATTCAAAGAATAAGGCTTAGGCTCAAATAATATCAAAGATGACCTAAAATCATATCTCAAGAGTTCTTGACAACACACTACCTTATGCAAATAATTTAAAGTCAAGTAATCATTCACAATATTGGTGTTGAGCAAAACAAAAATAATGAGACTATTGAAGGAGATTAGCTGAATAAAAATATTCTTTATTGAGTAAATGTAAATAACCCTCCAAGAAAGATTGGATCAAAACTCACCAGGGTTTTTATGCATCTCCACTATTTGTTTCAAGTTCTCAAGGTACAATCCCTAACAAAATTTCAACTTGGTAGAGTCTAACGTGAACAAATTGTGAGTTTTTATAAGAACATGATATGAGATACAAAAATATAGAATAAAGTTATATGTGATGCTCAAACATTTACAAATTTAAAGTTAAGCAAATTATTTTTGTATTGTGGTGTCAATTCATGTATAAAAATGTTATTTAGATATTTAATTTCACAACTAATCAAACTATGCATTTTATATAATATTTAGAATTTCCATACAATGCATAACCTAAAAGATAAACGAAATCAAGCCTAACAAAAACTACCAAAAATAGGCTTTGATTTCTACAGATGACTTGAAAGAAAATCAAGAAAAACACCCAACTCGAGACCTAGAAGAAACATGCTAAGATGAGGGGCCTGCCTGACTTTGAGAACTCTGCCCTAAGCCCCTCATCTGTGCTCTTAACTCCCTCATCTCTTTCCTCATCTCCCTCTGTCCTCTCAACAGCTCAAAAAGTATATGCCTGTCAGTCCTGGGATCAGTATCCTCATCCACTGGCAAATCAAAATCCTCATCCATATTGAGGAACTGATCCCAATCCTCCTCCCCTGGTGCCATCCCCTCAGGTGCTGCCTGCTCGCCATCTAGACCCCTCTCACCTGGTACTGGTACTGGTCTGGCTACACTCTGACTTTTCAAAAGGGAGCTAGAGTTTAGTACCACCACTTTCTTGGCCCGCTCCATAGTGGCGTCGATTACCACTCCTGCCTGTTCGCACAATGCAGTAGCCAAGCCAGCAAAAGGGAGAGATGGTTTTTTCGGATCCACGATAGCTCGCCTCATCTCAGAAAAAATCAATGACGAGAGGTCAATGGACTTTCCGGTACCCATAGCGTATAACAGGCAAGCACGGTCCGGATAGATGTGGTTGTTTCTCAGTAAGGGGAAGATATTTGATACTGAAATTAGGTTCAGTATCTTATACTTATTGGTCAGATCACCCTACTGAAGATATTTAAGGTTGCCCGTCCAAACAAAATCATCGTCCCCTAGCAACTCTCGTCCGACCTCATCTCTGGGATAGGCTTGGGGATAGTCCGGGTTGACCACCCGAGCCTGGGTCATTCCAGTTATCCTGGCAATGGCCACAACATCCACCCTAATCTCTGTGCCCCGAACATAGGTATGGATGAGACCATTCCCGAGATCGTCAGCATTGCTAAAAAACTCTCATGCTAGGATGGGGATACATAACCACTCTCTGCCCATAAATCCTGTCCATCGCCTCGAAGTGATAATATCTCGGACTCCCAACCGGGTAAAGTCCTCATATTCTATCTTTCTCTCACAAACCACGGGCTTATTGGCGTAGTGTTTAAAAAACCTTACCCGAGCCTCCAAAGTTTGGAAACGAATGGGGTCGACGTTGTGTCTTCCTCCTCCTGAATGTTCACTCGGGGCCTCTTTGATGTGGATGCTCGAGGTGGTGCAATAGCAAAATTGTGATGAAGAAAGCAAGTATAGAGAATGGAAGAATTTGTATTTCGGTTTGGAGGAGTGCTAAGCAAGAAAGTCGATCAGACACTTGGTATTTATAACTTTTTACACGCGTTCGGACGCATGATGGAGTCCCGTCCGGACGCGCCTCAACGACTGCTTTAATTAGCCTAAAATAGCACGCGTCCGGACGCATGATCAGGTCCCGTCCAGACGCGCCTCTGGAATTTGAAACGGTTGGTTTTCCCGTTCGGACGCATGATGAAGTTCTGTCCGAACGCGTGTTCCAGAGAGTTCAGGCTCTTTGGTCACGTCCGGACGCGACTTCCAGTAAGTTGATTCCTCTATACTTAGAAAAATTTTCACTTTTTTCAGCTCTTTTCTCCCAAGTGGCTCCATTCTACTCCTAAAAATTCCTAAAGGCTAAAAAATATATACAAAGCTAAGAAAATCTTTTTTTTTTTTGTATGTGCATAGTATATCGATCAAACACAGTATGGTCCTACCCCCCCCCCCCCCCCAACTCAAAAACTTACATTGCCCTCAATGTATGAATATGCATATAACACATATGGGAAAAGAGGATCATACCTGATACGCTTATACTGTGCTTTTGAATCTGCAATATTTCCGAAAATTAAGAAACACTATACAATAATATACATTAAAATACACAAAGTTGTTAGAGAGGAATCATTCATAGTGGGGATCCACCAATTCGATGGATTCCACTTCAACTATACCTTCTTCCAAGAATGGTTTCAGTCGCTGTCCGTTAACCTTAAAACTGTTCTCATTGCTGGGATTTTCAATCTCAATTGTTCCATAGGGAAACACTTCTTTCACAATATACGGACCCCTCCATCTAGTCCGAAGCTTACCTTTGAAGATGTGTAGTCTAGAATTATAAAGAAGAACTTTCTGTGCAGGTGTAAAGGTTTTATGCACAATATTCTTATCATGGAACACCTTCATTCGTTCTTTGCTAATTCTAGAATTCTCATATGCCTCATTCCGGATCTCCTCAAGTTCATTTAGTTGTAATTTTCGTACGATGCCAGCTTTGTCAAAACTAAAATTGAACATCTTAATGGCCCAATATGCTTTATGTTCTAGTTCCACAGGTAAATGACAAGCTTTTCTATATACCAATCTATACGGAGACATGTCAATCGGGGTTTTATATGCAGTGCGATATGCCCATAATGCATCGATTAATCGTAACGACCAATCTTTACGATCAGGGTTAACCGTTTTTTCCAAAATGTATGAAATCTCCCTATTGGCTAACTCCGCTTGACCACTTGTCTGTGGATGATAGAGGGTTGCAACCTTATGTGTCACTCCATATTTTTTTATTAAAGCTTCAAAAGGTTTATTACAGAAGTGCAATCCCCCATCACTGATAATGGCCCGAGGTATACCAAATCTAGACAAAATGTTTTCTTTTAGAAATTTCAAAACAACTTTATGATCATTTGTCCGACATGGTATAGCTTCGACCCACTTAGAAACATAATCTACTGCCACTAGAATGTACATATATCCAAAAGATTGAGGAAAAGGTCCCATGAAATCAATGCCCCAGCAGTAAAAAATTTCTATTATCAAAATTGAGTTCAGGGGCATCATATTTCTACGGGTTAATCCCCCTAGTTTTTGACATCGCTCGCAAACCTTACAAAAATTATATGAATCTTTAAAAATTGTCAGTCAATAAAAACCACATTGCAAAACATTTGCAGCTGTCTTTTTCATAAAAAAATGGCCTCCACATGCTCCCGAATGGCAAAAAGTTAGAATGCTACTTACCTCATCATCAGGCACGCATCTTCGGATAATCTGATTTGAACAGTATTTGAAAAGGTAAGGGTCATCCCAAAAAAAGTTTCTAACCTCAACTAAGAACTTCCTCCTATCCAATGTAGTCCAAGCTGGTGGCATGTTACCTGTAACAAGAAAATTCACAATATCAGCAAACCAAGGTGTTGAAGAAACTGCCAGCAATTGTTCATCAGGGAAAGTGTCATTGATCGGCACTGTCTCTATGGCCTTATCATTCACAAGTCTAGACAAATGATCGGCCACTACATTCTCTACTCCTTTTTTATCTTTAATAGTTAAATCAAATTATTGGAGTAAGAGGATCCATCTTAGTAGTCTTGGCTTAGTATCCTTCTTAGTTAATAAGTACTTGAGGGCTGCGTGGTCTGTGAAGATAACAATAGGTGACCCTACTAAGTATGACCCAAACTTGTCCAGGGCAAACACTACTGCTAGTAATTCCTTTTCTGTGGTAGAATAATTCATCTGCGCATTGTTTAAGGTTCTACTAGCATAGTAAATGACATGTGGCTTTTTCTCATCCCTTTGCCCTAAAACTGCCCCTACAGCATAGTCACTGGCATCACACATGATTTCAAAGGGAAGACTCCAATTTGGGGGTTGCATGATTGGAGCAGTGATGAGCATGCCTTTTAGCTTATCAAAAGCCTCTTGACATAACTCATCACACTTAAAAGGTATATCTTTCCCTAGGAGATTGCAGAGTGGTCTAGATATAGAACTAAAATCTTTTATAAATCTTCGATAGAAACCAGCATGACCCAAGAAAGATCTAATGTCCTTAAGGGTTTTAGGAGAAGGTAAATTAGCAATTAATTCTATCTTAGCTCTATCTACCTGGATTCCTTCAGATGAGACAATGTGACCAAGAACAATTCATTTTTGAACCATAAAATGACATTTTTCTCAATTAAGCACAAGGTTCTTTTCTTCACATCGTATAAGCACTTTCTCTAAATTTGACAAACATTCATCATAAGCATCACCAACGACAATAAAATCATCCATGAAAACTTCAAGAAAACGCTTTACCATGTCACTGAAACTTAGCATGCACCTTTGAAAGGTCGCAGGTGCATTGCAAAGTCCAAAAGGCATCATTCAATACGCAAAAGTATCAAAATGGCAAGTAAATGTGGTTTTCTCTTGGTCTTCTAGGGCAATCTCAATCTGGTTATATCCTGAATAGCCATCTAAAAAACAGTAGTACAGATGCGATGCTACCCTTTCTAAAATTTGATTCATAAAAGGTAAAGGGAAATGATCTTTTCTAGTTACAGAATTTAATTTTCTGTAGTCAATGCACATTCTCCAACCAGTGACTGTCCTAGTTGGTATAAGTTCATTATTCTCATTAGCAACTACAGTGACTCCAGACTTTTTAGGAACTACCTAGGTAGGACTTATCCACTTGCTGTCTGCAATAGGGTAAATTATTCCTACATGTAACAATTTTAGCACCTCATTCCTTACAACTTCTTTCATATGTGGATTTAGTCTGCGTTGCATCTCCCTAGATGTTTTAGCATTATCCTCCAAATAAATCTTATGAGTGCAAACCAATGGACTAATTCTCTTAATGTCAGCTAATGTCCAACCTATAGCATTTCTATGCTTCCTAAGAAGTTGTAGTAACATACTTTCCTGTGCTGAATTTAACTGAGAAGAAAGTATTACCGGATATGTCTCATTATCTCCCAAAAATACATACTTTAATTCTACCGATAATTGCTTCAAGTCGAGCTTGGGAGCTTTGTCACTAGATGGGAGTGGTGGATTGGTTCTTGGTGGAAGCTCTTCAAATTTCTGTCTCAACTCTCTCATTTCAAGTACCTGTGAAAAATTCAACAAATTAGTTGAGGCAGATATTTCAGAATTATTTTCATCTATTTCTAACAAAGAAGATTTTTCAAGCAAGCATGCCTCAAGTAGATCAAATAAAGAAGAATCATATACTCTGCTTGGAACAAAAGACTCAATCATATTAATTTCATGCATATCCTCATCAACATTCCCCGGTTGTTTGCATACATTAAAAATGTTGAGCTCCAATGTCATATTCCCAAAAGTTAACTTCATCACACCATTCCTGCAATTAATTAGAGTATTTGAAGTTGCTAGGAATGGTCTGCCTAGTATAACAGGAATTTGAGCATTAGTATTTAGCACAGGTTGAGTATCCAGAATTATGAAATCCACAGGGAAGTAAAATGTATCAATCTGTACTAAAACATCATCCACTATACCCCTAGGTATCTTCACAGATCGATCAGCTAGCTGAAGCGTGACTGAGGTAGGTTTTAACTCCCCTAACCCTAATTTTTCATATACTGAATAAGGGAGCAAGTTCACACTAGCTCCTAAATCCAATAAAACTTGTTCAATTTGGTGGTTGCCTATAACACAAGAGATGGTTGGGCAACCTGGGTCTTTATATTTTGGTGGATACCTATGTTGTATGATGGAGGATACTTGCTCAGTTAAAAATGCCTTCTTTTGCACATTTAATTTCTTTTTGACAGTACATAACTCTTTCAAAATTTTTGCATAAGAAGGTATTTGTTTGATGGCATCCAACAAGGGAATGTTGATTTTTACCTGCTTAAAAATCTCTAACATATCATTGTGCATATTTGGCTTGATAGAGGTAAGTAATCTCTGTGGGAATAGTGCAGGTATGACATAATTCTCAGGCTTATTGAAATTGGTTGGGTCAAGTTCATCACCACTCTCTATAGGTTTTGAAATTCTTTTAGATTCTTGAACTCGAGTAGAAATAGTTTTATCAATTTCTTTCCCACTACGGAGTGTGGTGATAGACTTGACTTGCTCATGAATATTGTTGGAAGTGCAAGGTTCATTCACATTAAATTGACCTTGTGGATTTGGTTGGGATTGGGCTGGGAACTTACCCTTTTCCTGATGGCAAGGGTTAGTGGTCAATTTAGTGATTGCACTCCTCATATCTTCAATAGCCTGTGTATTTTGTCTGTTATATTCAGTCTGACTCTGCATGAATTGTGAGAACACTTCCTCAATATTTCTCTTTGGGGGTGGGATATAGGGTGTGAAGTTAGAGGAATTTTGTTTAGGTGCTTGTGATGCATGATTCTCATTCCTCCAACTAAAATTTGGATGATTCTTCCACCCATGATTATATGTATTTGAATAAGGGTTGTTGTATGGTTTTGTAAAAGTGTTTGCAGCATTTGCTTAATCTTGTAAAACATCTTTAAGAACAGGTAATGTTGGACACTCCTTCATGGGATGTCCAGGAATCTCACAAATACTGCAGACCTCTTCAACAAGTACTGTGTCAATTTCATTAACCCTTTTCAATTTCATGGCTTCTACCCTTCTGGCTAAGATGGCAAGTCTAGCTCCTATGTCATCTTCCTCCCTCAGTTGATATTTACCCCCACTTGATGTTGATTGTGTGGTCTTACTTTTAAGAGGTTCTTGAGAATTCGTATCCCAAGACTGTGCATTCTCGGCTAATTGGTCTAGATAGTCTAAAGCCTCATCCGGTTCCTTATTCATAAAGTCACCATTGCACATCATCTCTACAAACTGATGAATTTGTGGGCTCAGTCCCTCGTAAAAAAAACTTATAACACGCCAGCTCTCATAACCATGATGTGGGTAAGATGCAAGAAGGTCTTTAAATCTATCCCAGCTTTGGTAAAAATTCTCAGACTCTTTTTGAGAAAAATTCATTATTTGTCTTTTTAAAGAGTTTGTGCGATGTGTGGGAATTTTTTTTTTTCAGAAATTCTCTTTGCATCTCTGAACATGTGTCTATGGACCTAGATCTTAGTGCATGCAACCAATTCTTAGCTTTTTCCTTTAGTGAAAAGGGGAAAAGCTTCAACCTGATTGTATCCACTGACACAGTCTGATCATGAAATGTAGCGCATACCTCCTCAAAGTCTCTAATGTGCAAGTATGTGTTTTCAGATTCCAAGTCATTGAATTTTGGAAGTAATACTATCATGCCAGGTTTAAAAACAAAATTTGTGGCATTTAACGGAAACACGATGCATGAAGGTGCAGTGTGACGTGCAGGTTGTAGAAAATCACGCAAAGTCCGTTAATGATTAACATTTAAATTATCCACATCATTCTCATCATGATTACTTACCCTATCCTCATGATCCTCACGTTCTGGAAGATTGTTTTGCCTATTGTTATTAGGATTATCAGCCATTGTGTGCAACAAATGATTTGAGTCAGATGAACCAAATAAATCTCCAAACAGAGTATCTAAATCTTCTCTTATCAAACGACCACTTGAATCACGATGCCAAGAACTCATAAACAAGTAAACAAACTAAATAGAACAAGATTCTAAATTAAATGACAAAAAGGAAATAGATTGCAATGAAAATAAATTAATAAATAAATAAATAAAAACTGGAACGAAATTACCGGATCTCCGACGAATCGCAAATACCGAAAACCTCGACAGATATGATGGCTCCTTGTCTTTCAATTCCCCGACAACGACGCCAAAAACTTGCTTCAACTTTAATTATGTAAATCCAAGCGCAGGTTGAGCGAAGTAATATAATTCTCGGAATACCGAGGTCGATCCCTCAAGGAATTGTAATAAGACAACAATCACACAAAAACTAAAACAAACTTAAAAATAGATGTGCAGTTCAAAGATGTGCTGAGTGAAGAAAAGTGATTTGAGTAATGAAACAAGACAATAAATATACTAGAGCATCGGGTATCCCCCTCTCAATTCCACACGATAATGATTAAAGAATCAAACTTTAACTTGCAACAAGAATCAGATGTTAATTGATTCAAGAAACAAATCAAGTAAGAGAATCAAAAGTTATAATCAACGGATTATTCAGGAACCTGAATAACCGTCCAATTATATTATTTTATGAAATAATGATAATTACCTCAAGCGTAGAATAACCAGTTATTTACTCGCAGGGAAATTCAAGCAATTGATGTACATGACACAACAATTCAAGAATTTTTACAGAGCAAAAACTTTGCTAAGAAATTAGAAATAAAATTAACAAAATATCATAAATCATTCAAATCGAATTCAATAACGTTACCGTACTTCATTGGGAAGTGCTCCCTTAGCCCTAGTTCAGCCTTTTAGCCAGACATGATCAATCAAGAAAATAAACTAATAATGAAAGAATTCTTCCCAAAACAAAAAGATCCCTATTACAAATTCTTCAATTCCTATTTATACTTTATTCCCCAAAAAGGTTGACTTGGAGTGAAACTCTTAGTCTGGCGTTGGCAGCTTACCCACACGTGTCCGGACGCGTGTTCTTCAAGCGTCCGGACGCAACTTCCAGTATACTCTTTCCTCAGCTCCTTGCCTTTCTGCCACTTACGTCCGGACGCATGGGGTTGAACCGTCCGGACGCGTATTCCAGTGCCTTTCCTCTTCAGCTATGCTCCATCTCTCCTTAATTTCTTCTAATCTGATGCTATTCCTCTGCAAAATATACACAATTAACATAACAACTATTCTTTAATTAATTAACCACATTTATCATACTTTCATGACTAAATAATTAATCTTTCCCAATGATAAATGTAACTATTGGACCTCAATCAATGGGGGTAGTTGTGGTGGTGGTGGGGGTGGGGTGGTGGGGGTGGTGGTGGGGCGGTGGGGGTGGGGTGGTGGGGGTGGTGGTGGGGCGGTTTTAAACATTAATTTTTTTTAAAAGTAGTTATAAGAAATTATAAGTATTAGAAACACTTTTAAAAAGTTACTTCAAACACACCTTTAGAAATCTATTTTTTCTATTAAATTTTGAGTGTTAATATTAGTCGTCGGATTAATTTTAAAATAAAATTTAAAGAGATCTCAACCGTGAAAAGCAAAAGTCATTTTGTTTATCTTTTGAGATTTGAATTATATTGTACTTTATTATATAGACTAGTTATTTCCCGTATCTAAAGACACGGAGTAATAAAAGAAATTGTCAACAATAAACATATTTGTATTCACACCCAAAATCAAATTACAAAGATAGAGTAGAGAGAAAAAAATTTAAGCACTGGTTGTAATAGGGGCGAGCAGTGGTAGTGATAGTGGGCGGCAGTGGTGGTGGTGTGAGACAGTGATAATTATGATGGATGATGACGACCGATTGTGATGGTGATTGTGGGACAGTGGGGGTAATGGTGAGATAGTAGCGGTGGTGGTAAGGTGGCGACAGTGGTGATGGTGGTGGTGGGGTGGCAGCAGTGGTTGTTGTGAAAGAGGTGATAGTAAGGTGGTAGTAATGGTGGCGGTGACGGTGGTAAAGTGACGACAGTGGTGGTGGCGGCGGTAGCGGTGGTGGTGGTGATTGTGTTGGGGCGGTGGGGGTGGTGGTGGTTAAGGTGTTGGTGGGGTGGTTTCCAAACACTAATTTTTTTTTAAAGTATTTATGAGAAGTTATAAGTATTAAAAACACTTTTAAAAAGTCATTCCAAACACACCCTTAGAGACCTATTTTTCCTATTAAATTTGGAATGTTAAAGCCGTTAGATTAACTTTAAAGTAAAATTTAAAAAGATCTCAATCGCGAATAGTAAAAGTCATTTTATTTATTTTTGATATTTGAATTGTATTATACTTTATTATATAAATGTTCTAAAAAAAAGAGGGGTATATATAAAACCACTTATCTATATTACAATTATTAATAAACTCTTAATATTAATACACATTTTCATGCATTAATGATGTCGATAAAAATGATGATGGTGATAGCGATGGTAATAATTGATGAGATTAGATATAACAGTAGTAGATGAAAAGGCTCCAGCAAGAACTTTCATGAAGGTATGACAACTAAATTGTGGCCACTTACCAATTAGTATTATGTATGCGAGGTAGACTCCAAGACCTGATGCAACAACAGGCGGAGGAATCGAATAATCACGGTATATTCCTCATCTTGTGAGCATCAACGGTAGGAATAAATATTCAATGTAATCGTAACATCATATTATTATCGTAACTTATTATCATTATATTCAATAAAAAATTAATTAAATAGATAAAAATGAACCTCATTTTCTTACGTGAAATAATTATTGTATTAAGAATATTACAAACATTAATTAGATGACAGATAATCGTCTACTTAAATGCATTTTGATTGGTCGAAAATTTGAGTCTTATCTGATGCATCATATATTTCTTTAGAGCAATGTTACTTGAATTTAAAAAAAAAAAAATACTATATAATTCAAATGAAACTCAAAAATTAAAATTCAAATGCATATCATCCATTGGATGAGTGTGAGATGAGTGGGTCCCATTGAAAAAGTTGATGGAACACACTTATCTAAGAGATGATATATATTTGGATTGTAATTTTTTGAGTTTCATTTAAGTTTTATAGCATTACTCTTTAAAAAATAAACTCAAAATATGTACTTGATAATCACAACCATTCATTTTATTATGGGTCCCAATATTTATTAAAATTTATTATCTTATTTAATAGTTGTGATTATCGAGGACATATTTTAAATGCAAATAACATTTGGCTGCCTCTTTTCTTTCCCCCAATAAAGCTACTTTATAATTCATGTGCCTGCCAGCCAGCCAGCCAGCCATCAATTTGCATCTTCTGTAAAGCAATGAGATGAGTTTAGGTCAATGATAATATAAACAACAACAATAAGCATTAATTTACTAATTTTAATTTGTTTAGTATCAACTACCCGACTCCTTATATGTTCTTGTGAACTTCTTGCTCCCCACCCCCACCAAAAAGTCCCACTTTTTTCTTCTTGCTTCAATTGAGCCGTTCATCATGTAGTTTCATGATGTCCTTTGGTTTGGCCAAACACTGACACTTGCATTGTGAATCCGAATTTTGGTAATTTTTTGGTGAATTTATCTCTCATAAATATTTTAATTTCGACGTGAATGGTCCCGTTGAACCAAAAAAAAAGGGGGAGAATTATACCTAGACTCCACGAGATTTGTCACTTAATCGCTCAGATCCCTGATATTTGAAATATTACACACAAACTCCTGAGGTTTGTACGCGCGTAACATTTAACCTCTATCGTCAAATGTTCGTTAGTAAATTATACTCAGGCTCCCTAAAGTTTGTAGGCGTATAATATTTAAACCTCTTAAGTTTAAAATTTTATATTTAGACAAAAAATATTCTAATTAAAGATGGATTATTAAATATTTTAAATTTTACAACCAAAATTCATATTCTATTGTATCATTTATTGAAATAAAATCAAAAATAAAAAACTATTTTTTTCTTAAAAAATCACAATTAATATACAATTATACGATCTATTGGAATAAAATTAAAAAATCAAATAAGGGGTCTAAGTCATTCATAATAGAATATGAATTTTACAAAAAAAAAATCTTGTTATGTCATTTATTGAAATAAAATCAAAAATAAAAATTTAATTTTTTTTAAACAATTCATAATTAGTATACAATTATATTATCTATTGAAATAAAATTAAAAAATCAAACAAAATGTCAAACTGTAATAGACACAATATATTCTAGTTTTAATTGGGGCGATTAAACGACCAAATTAAATTCCAATAGATAGTATATTTGTATACTAAATATGATTTTATAAGAAAAATTAGATTTTTATTTTTAATTTTATTTCAATAAATGTCATAATAGAACATGAATTTTGATTGTAAAATTTAAAATATTTGATATTCTATCTTTACTTGGTATATTTTTGTTCTAAGTATAACATTTTAAATTTGAGGGGTTTAAGTATTACACGCTTACAAATTTCAGGGGGTCTGAATGTAATTTACTAACGGACATTGATGGTAGGAGTTCAAATGTTACGCGCGTACAAATCTCAGGAGATCTGTGTGTAATATTTTAAATATCAGGGAGTCCCAATGACTAAGTGATAAACTTCAAGAGATTTGAGTGTAATTCTCCCAAAAAAAAAAAAAAAAGAGAGAGAGAGGGCATTGGCATTGTTAGGCAATTCTAGTGAGTGGGTATGCCACTGATAACAAACTTGACCCATTGGTGGGCTTATTTTGTACAAATCAGACTCCATATTCATCACCTTGTTGTCCATTACATACCTTCCATAACAAAGTCCACTTCCACTTACTAGATGTTAATAAACAGGGAAAGGGCTTTACGTCTCCACTTACTTATAGACTCTGAACTCCACTAACATGACCAGTTTTGTCAGAGAACTTCTCATAATTAAATACGCTTGTTTGGCTACAAAACTTCCCTGGAGTCTTTTGCATATGCCTCCATTGAAATATGGGCATGTTTCATTATTTAGACACCATATTAGTCCCCTTGAGTCTCTTCATCACAATCGGCTACCATGCCTATCTTTGGCACATCTTCAAGAACAAGCCGTCTCTGACATCAATTGGCATGGACTCCTTAGTAAGGAGAGCATGGCTTCAAGAACTGAATCAGGCAAGTCCAGATGTTCTTGACATAACCATTTATATATATATATCGCTGTCGCCAATCTTCCCATTGATTTGATTAAAAACAAGTTTTCATGTGCAGGGTGATGAGAAGAAGGGCATGCTAGCGGTTCAAAGCTTGAGAAATACTTTGATGGCTACTATATTAACTGCTTCAATCACTATTCTCATTACAGTGTCATTGGCAGCTCTGACAAACAACGCCTACAATGGAAACCATCTCTTCAGTGGTACTTTTTTCGCCTCACATTCCAGTAGGATTATAGTATTGAAGTGTGGCTGCGCCTCTTTCTTTTTGCTGGCAAGCTTCTTATGTAGCTCTGTCGCCCTCGGATGCTTGGTGGATGCCATTTTCTTGATCAATGCATTGGGCGAGTTCTCATTGTCCCCTGAATACGCACAAATGATATTTGAAAGAGGTTTCATGTTGGCTATGGTTGGCAGCCGGGTGCTTTGCATCACTTTTCCACTCTTGTTATGGATGTTAGGTCCACTGCCAGTGGCCGTGTCTTCTATGGCGTTGGTTTGGGGACTCTATGGGCTTGATTTTGCTGCCAACTTCACGGGAACTATTAAGAAGAGCCTCGCTTGAAGGAAATATTACGGATGCCATGTATAAATTTTGTGAGCATTTTTTTTAACTCACATTACAGAGACTGATTTGTCTAGATTGAGAAATCTCTGAGGGGTTATCCACTTTGGGTATGAGTGCAACAAAAGTCATTATTGAATTCCGTAGGGCAAGATTCTTCCTGTTTTTTTTTTTTTCTTCTTTGGTTTCAATCATGTTAAAACCAGAGGGACATACTGTCTCAATATTTATGGTAACATAGTACTTAAAGGCTGTCAGGTCCAGGGATTTTATAGGCTCCTATACTCCGTACAACATTATGAATTTCAATAGCTCTGACTTGGTGGCCAACAACTAATGCATCATGTGTTTCTAGTGCTCATCAACAACAGTTAATAATACAGTGAGGTGTTCTTGAACTAAACTCTAGATTTCTGCTCGATCTGATCCCCTGTTTACCTGATGTATTCTTTAGCAATTCCCCTCTTGGTTATATGAAAATATTTGGATTTCTCTCGACAAGGGAGGGAAATCCATTGGACCCGGATTTCTTCTTCCTCCACAAGAATATCTCGAGATTATGTGAGTGAGTGTGTATCTTGGGCTTTCTGAATACCTTCAATTCTTGCAAATGCTCTCCTTTTACATGCAAACATGTTGCCAAAAAACATTCTTAATTAGTCCATTACTGGGGGCAGCTTTAGCAAAAGATTTGGTTAAATCAATTGCAAACAGGGAGTTACTAACATTCTACCATGTTAATTTTAGCCACCACCTATCTATATGAATGATTGGTTAGTACTTATTTAGTCCAAGCCGCCTCTAACCTAAAAGGTCTAAGAATAGTAGTTTGGTTAAATAACTGTGAACCTGAGAGGTACTGGGCAGGGATCAAAATAAGGATCTCTTGGCAAATTTGTGACAATAATAGTATCAGGGAATTGGCCAAGTACTCTCTCCAACCTTACAAGGGTATATTGGCTAGGTTTTTCTCTTTCCGCTACTGTTTCTTGTTCTATGTTAGCCTTGGCCCACCCACTGCAACCCAGATTCAATTAGACTACTGAATTTTCTGCATCTATTGAATTTTGGGCTTGGAGTTGGAACTTCCTCTCTTTTCAGATTAGTTTGAGAAGTCGAGGAAGTTTCCTGCACGGCCATATCCAAGATTGGCTCACGTTTTCTCTTTACTTCGACTGAGGTTGTCCTGTTCCAGGGTGGATGACTCAACTGTGGGCTTCTTATATTGTTGCAGTTGCCTTAGCCGGGTGATCGGATCCCATAGTAAGCATGTATCTCCCTGTCTACCTTCTCACACATTGTTAACCACCCTAAGTGCTCAAAGAAATTCCCCAAACTCGCAGTCTGAAGTCCATTTTCCATTAAAACTATGACCACAGGATGTTGGGTCTAATAACGTCTGTCTCTTGTAACTCTGAGAAATAATCTTTCATTTCCTGTTGTGCCACCCTTACCCTTCTAAGAAGTAATTTTCACTCATGATATTGAAATAGTTCGAATAATTAAAGTTCACTTCCGCTCGTCAAGTGTTTGTGTGTTTAAACCTCATCCCCTTTACCTCTTCCAAAAGAGGAAAAAAAATCTTAATGTCCTCCACACCCACTCCCTGTTTATCTAAAGTGGGGAGGTTGGCACCGTACGTGGTGACTGCCTGAACTCGAGTGTCTATGTGCCTGAGGTAGCATGGTTGTGGCTCTACCACTAGTCATACCCAGTGGATCATCCAATTGGCAGTGACACAGAAGAACCTCCATGATGGTGTTCCGATTTGGATTTGCTGTTTGGATTTGTGATTCATCTCAGAATTGAATGAGATATCTTTATTATCAGGCTGGGCCGCTTTTTTAGGCTGGTTCCTTCTGCATTGCTTGGGTCCAAGTTGTTTTGTGGTTGACATGGCTCATTAATTGGGCCATTCCTTCTGTGAGTTGGTATTCTAAATGTAAATCTATATTACAAAAAAGGGTCATTTGGAAGCTGGTACACTAATTAGACATAATTGTAAAAAAATACACAGAAAAAATGTATTGTAAAGAAGTATACTATTGAGATACAAAGACTTAACTACCTATTTTCTAAAATTTACTTTCCTAAAAACGGTTTTAAGAATATATCTTAAAATTAATTAGGTACACAGTGATAATGCTTAACCGCTGGATTTTAGGAACATTAATTCGCGAAAAGCTTCATCTTCGGAAAATGTTTGTCGCTTCTTTTTCCTCTCAAAAAACTGCTTCATCTTTCTCAGCAAGAAGCCCTAAATCATTCCCTGAACATCTACAAGGTTTCGTCTTTGAAAGAAAAATCCTATTGGTCTGCCATTTTGATGTAAGTTCGTCAACATGAGAATTAACGCAGGATTGCATGCGGTGTTTATGTTTGTTGCATAATGAAAAAACTCACCAAATGAAAAGAAATTGAAGAGAAGTTAACAACAAGACAGTTGAACGAGTTCCGAGCTGAAATTGTTTCACTGTTCCTCAACCATCCAAATTCTTGGAGTGAAGAAGATCTGAAAATACGACGGGAACTGAAGAAATTATATGCGGACAAATGACAAAGTTTTTCATTGTGTGTGTATTTTAAAATTGAATATTAGTGGACCATAAGTCATGGATTTATATATTCTGTTACAAAAATATTTTATGTGGTGAATGTTAATTATCCAGATTGTTTAGGGATGCATGTGTTTTTGCCATATTAATTCATTGTGTGTATCTCCTAACTGCTGACTGTGTTTCCTTCATAGTGTAACAAAGACAGTGTAACAATACACTGTAACACTGTAACAAAGACAGTGTTTAGTCGTTTTGTGGATGTGGTAACAAATTCAAAATAGAGCTAGACTGTTTGAATAAAGTTATATGCAAATATATGTTTGATAAAATGTAACAGTACAATATATTGTTACACTGTTATTGTTACACCGTTATTGTTACACTGTTATAGTATTCGCATATAAAAAAAAAACAAAATAATCACCTTTAAAATGATAGACATAAACCTAAAAGAGTCATGAATTCAAACCTTGTAATTGCTTAGATTGAATGATAAGGATGAAATAATGTCTCAGACTTGCACTAATAAATGGCTTCCAGGCCAAAGAAAAAGAAGACAACAAATGATACTGTTACAAAATTTAAAATTCAAACTAACTTATTTATCCTCAAAATAAACGAAAGAATCAAATCTTCCATTAAATTAGGAGATTTTTAATGCATAAATATAATTTGAAAAAAAAATCAGTTTCCAGAAATAAATCGCATGAATTAAGGGAGAAAAATCCGAAATTTTCAAATTATGTATTCGGACACAATTAAGAACTAAAATTAAGGACTTCCTTACTTTACATTTTTTTTTTGTATATTTTTTTACAATTAAATCCAATTTAGTGTACCCCTTTCCAATTTACTGTAAAAAAAAAAAGGAAAATTTGGAGGCCCATCCCCCTTTGTAGATTTATTTGGTGATAAGTCCATCAAGGAAACTTGTTTAATATTAAGTACATTTTGATCTCCATTATCCAAAATACCCTCATTAGATATATTTAATTATAACAAATTTGAAAACTAACAACTCCTAAATTTTAGTAACATTTAAACACAAAAAATAGTACCACTTAAATATAAAAAAATAGTAACATTCAAAAATAAAAACTAGTAACATTCAAAAATAAAAAATAGTAATATTGAATATTAATATTTAGAAAAAATAATGGTAGTAACATAGTCAACAAAAAAAGTAACACCGACTATTGATATTTCAGAAAAATAGTAGCATTTAATATTAAACGTAAAATGCTCATAAAAAAATAGTAACATGCTCAATAAAAAATAGTAACTTGAAAAAAAGTAATAACATGCACAAAAAAAAAAAAAAAAAAATAGTAACATAAAAAAAATAGTAACATGCATAGTAGCATTCAATATTAAATTAATCATAGTCTTCTTAGCAAAAAAAATAATAATCGAGTCTATAATTTCCATTTGAGATTTGAAACAAGCTCTACAATATAGATCCAGAAAATAATGAACTTCTCGATAACATGAAATCAAAGTCTGTGGGCTTTACATCAGATTTTTTGACAATAGAGTGGAGAACTAGTGGGTTAGTCAAAATATGTTGGCCCATACTTTTGTAAAAATGTATATAACCTTCTTGATTTTCATGTTTCTTCCGAACCTTATCATCATCGTCGTCGTCTCGGGGGTTGTAGTATCGACGATTAGACTTTGCACAAAGTTGTTATAGGAGAGATTGTAGGGGACGATGAGTCTGAAAAGACAGGTTGAAAAAAATTTGGGACCATGAGACTGAAGCATTTGGTCGAGAAACAATCGGGTTTTGAAGTTTTCCAGAGGAAAGTCACTATACACGAGAGAGAGAGAGAGAGAGAGAGAGAGAGAGAGAGAGAGAGAAATGGTAGTGATGTCAAATTTAAATTTGAATTTTAGATTTTATGGAAAAAATCTTCCATTAATTGTGAATTAAGGATATTTGTTTAAGAAACTGATTTAATATTAAATATTGTTTTTAAGTCATTAGAAGGGTATTTTGGAGTTTTAAAAAATTAGTGGATTTAACTACTTATTAGTAAGATTAAAAACGAACTTACCCCCAAATAAATTTTCTTGATGGACTAAATTCATTATAAGTCCCTTAAGGAGGACTAAACCCCAATTTTCACTAAAAAAAGTGAAGTCTGAAATCTGAAAGCAAACATTCGCACTCCAACTTTTCATAAGGATTGTCCATAGGTTAGATTATTTCGTATTTATAAGCTGTGTAAATGGTGTGATATAAACACTTGTTCAACTATAATTGATCACTTTATAAGAGTGTAATCTAGATTCATTCAATACTGGGTTCGTTTCGTGCATAAATTGCGTTTAAGTGAGTTCGTGTTCTCTTTAATTAGATTCATATCGACTTATTTATTTGACGAGTTTGACATATCTACACGTTTACCATTCGTATCCATATGACTGACATTGTGCAATGTGCGAGGGACCTCCCTTCCGTGTGACTGTCGCAGACCCCTTCATGGATTTCATATAGCAGCGGCTCAATCTTGTCCTCAAGAACACACAATAGGTATGGTCTTGAGAAGAATTTCCGATATAACTTCTGGTCGGGGGATACCCAGAACTTGGAAGCCTTTAGTTTGATCTTTTTGACTTCTTTGACAACCTCGGGGAGTGCCTCGTTCATCAGGTACTTGATTACGAGGTCCATCCAGCTCGGTGGTACATCCTGGGCGTCCATCGAAACTACATCCTCGGTATTTACGTCCCTTATGCTTGAGCTCTCCATGTATTCCACAGTAATCCACCAAGTGACCTCTAAAGCCAAGGCCGAGGCAAGACATGCCAATGCGTCGGCGTGGTTGTTGTGATCCCTAGAGATTTGGGACACTTCCACCTCCTCAAACTTCTCCATTCTTGACTTCTCCCTTTTGTAATAGGCTTTCATTCTGTCATCCCGGGCTTCGAAGTCTCCATTAACCTGGTTGACTACCAACTAGGAATCGCAGAAAACATGGAGGTGCCTGATGTTGACAGATAGTGCTATGTCGAACCCTACTAGTAGTGCCTTACACTCGGCCTCATTGTTGGATGCTATAAATCCGAGTCTGATGGCTCGCTCCATTGTGATTCCTCTAGAATTGGTCAAAACTATACCCACTCCTACCCCTTGCTTTCGAGGATCCATCAACGTGCAAGCTCCAAGTGGTATTATGGTCGGGATTTGCATGGATTTCCTCCGTAGGGGGTTCAAACACAGAGAACTCGGCAATGAAATCAGCCAAGACTTACCCCTTGATGGAAGTGCGAGGTTTATATCTTATTTCGAATTCTCCCAACTCAATGGCCCACTTGACGACCCTCCCTAATATGTTTGCTTTGTGGAGGATGGGCCTCAAAGCCTAGCCCGTCAGGACCTCAATTGGGGTAGGCTTGGAAGTAGTGCCTCAGCTTCCTCGTGCGATATCACCAGTGGAAGTATGAGTTTCTCCATCGGTAAATACCTCGTCTCAGCGTTGCTGTCATAATACACTGGTTTTTGTACGCTGTCGAGCTCCCTCACCAGCGCTCCACTGATCGCATACTCTGAGACCGATAAGTAGAGGCTCAATACTTCACCAGCAGTCAAAACAGATAGAGTGAGAGGAGATTTTAAATACTCCTTGATTCCCTCTAAAGCCCGATCACAATCTTTATCCCAGGGGCCCTTCGCTGCCCCATTTGTGCATAAAAAAGAACGATTTACATCTATCTGATGACTTTGAGATAAATCGATTGAGGGCTGCCAGCATTCCAGTGAGCTTTTGTATGTCCTTGGTGGTCCTCAACCTTTGTATCCTCTGCACGACCTATATCTGATCGAGATTGGCTTCTATGCCTCAGTGAGTAACTAGGTAACCTAGAAATTTACCCAAACTCACCCTGAATGCATACTTAGAGGCATTTAATTTCAAGTCGTACCTCCGGAGTACGACGAAGGTTGTCCCGAGATCCCTAAGGTGGTTGGCTTTGTCTGCGCTTTTTACCAACATGTTGTCGATATAGACTTCTATTGTGGTGCCAAGTTGCTTTTTGAACATTTTGTTCATCAAGCGTTGATATGTGGCGCCAGCGTTCTTCAAGCCGAATGTGATTAGTTTGAAACAATAAATCCCTCGGAGCGTGATAAACACCATTTTTTCTTAATCGACTTTGTGTAAAGGGATCTGGTGATAACTTGTTCATGCATCCATAAAGGTCATACATTCATATCCTGCGGTCGCATTGACAAGTTGGTCAACCTTTGGGAGTGGGTAGTCATCTTTAGGGCATGCCTTGTTGAGATCTGTGAAGTCCACGCAAACTCGCCACTTCCCACTTCCCACTTTTCTTCTTGGCACAAACAGTGTTGGACAACCACTTGAAAAATTGGACCTCCCTTATTGACCCTGCCCTCAGTAATCGGTCCACCTCCTTATTGACTGCCTGTACGTGATGAGGTGCCGACTACCGAGCCTTTTGTTTCAATGGTTTCAAGGTCAGATCAACGTGTAGCCAGTGGCAGATTATCTCGGGGCTTATCCCTGTCATCTCGATAGGCACACAGGCAAACACGTCTGAATTCTGACGAAGGAAATTTATCATGTCTGTCCTTTCGACTTCTCCCCTGTAATGGCCCACCAAAAAGAATCTTTATTCGTCACTAAGGCGGAGGAGTACCTTAACCAAGTCTTATGTCGATTGATTGACTAGGTAAACCATGGGCTCGTCAACCCCTAGTAGACCGAGCTATGATTGCTATTTGGCCACAACCACCTCGGGATCACGCTCCTTGGCCTTGGCGTTAACCTTGGTCTTCGCTGCGGCATAGAAATAGCTCTTAAACGAGGCTTGGTTACTGCGGATCTCCATGATCCCCCTTCAGGGTAGGGAACTTGATTTTCTGGTGGTATGAGGAATGTACCACCTTTAGAGAGTGCAAACCTTGGTTGAGGCTGGACTTATCTGATTGTCTGATTCAGCTACTCTTTGAATGCTATTTCGCCTTCACATAATAACATTGTAGGGTGAGTTAGAATCTTTCACCACGAACTCAACGGGGATAACGACGATTTTGGCAGTGCCCATGAGGGTGATCTTCCAGAGAGGAAACACGTACGAGCTGTTGAACCCCCCTTGTGGGGGGTTTTCACGGATTTTAAATCCTTTTGTGTGAACCGTATCTTCCGAAAAGGTTGTCGTACATCACCTCGGACAAAATCCTCGAGTCTACAAGGATCTTCTTCACGTCATATTTCTCAACCTAGAGAGTGATCACCAAGGAGTCTTTGTGGGAAGGGCAAGTTTAGTCAGGTCGGCGTCAGAGAAGTAAATTGCTTCTGATTCGTGCCGAGGTCATTTGGATGACTACCCCTACTCTTATTTTCCTGCACCTTCATAGCTTGTGCCACCCTTTGAAGATGTTCAGAGTGAATTATAAGTGGGTCGCTTGACCGTGCAAGCGTGTATAACCTTGATTACAACCGATGTCCCTCTGTTGCCTCCCTTACCAGGCCCTTGGTGTCGGTGTTGTCAATGAACTCGCTGAGATGAACTTCTTACACCAACTGTTCAAGAAATGACTTGCCGACCCTACAATCCTCGGTCAAATGCCCGACGTCCCGATGGTATAAGCATCGAGAGGTCGAATTCCTGATGGAGGGATCCCCTTGCATCTTAGGGGACCACTTAAAAAATGGCTCCTTTTTGATCTTGTGAAGCATCTTGTAAATGGGTTCTTTGAAGACAATGTTCACTCCCTTGAAGGACATGTGGCTCGAGGCCGAGGGTGGTGCCCTCCTCTTACTGGGGGCCTCTTTTTCCAGTTTCTTAGGCTCGACCGCCTGGGATTCTGGAATGGCGGTCTCCTCCTCCACCTTGGAGTACTTGTTGATGCGAAACACTAGGTCATTCATGTCTACCAGAGTCCGTTTGGTCAAGGATTGGTATAGGTTAGTGTCTTGGGATAGTCTGAGCCTAAAGGTTACCGCGGCCATGGTTTCGAAACATACCTGAACTTCGTTGACCTCTTCCTAGTACCGGATCGGATCGCATACTGCCAGAGGGTTTCTCCACTCCTCCGCTTAAGTGTTAGTAGCGCACCAATATCCTTTGGTCTTTTGCTGCTAGTGATAAACCGAGCGATGAATAATTCGGTCATCTGCCTCCATGACCCAATACTTTCCGAGGCCAGCTTCTTGTACTATTTTATGGCGGTGTCCCCGAGGCTCATCGGGAACACACGACACAATAGCTTGCGGTTGGTATCGTATAATGGACATGAGTTACTCGTACTACCAAAGATGACTCTCGGGGTCTGTTCTCTTGTCATAGACCTTGAAGTGGGGAACGGTGAACTTCTTTGACATCTCCACCTCCATAATGGCCCGGATGAACGACGACACGATCTACTTGTCTTTCGTATCGTCGTTCTTTTCCCTTTGGAGGGTCTTCTGGCATTTAGTGTTGAGGCGCAATTGAAGATCCTCTCGGGGCCCTTTATTCTTGGGTTCTTGAGTTGTAGAGCCTGTGTGTGACTCTACCACTTTTGCACCCCCAGAAAGCCTATGACGGAGGACAGAGCCCAATCGCGCTTCATTTCTCCCTCGGGTTTGTTCTCCAGAACACGTCCTCCATGACGACGGGAATTACGCTTCTCACCCAGGCGATGACACAAGTCCCTCCTCGAGATTTCTCATGGGGGATCCCAGGAGTAGCTTCGACGGGTGCTCTTGTCCTCACGTATCTTGCTCCACCAGTTGGTTTCCTTTGATCGCTCAAAGTCAGTGAGTCGGTTTAGGACGTTAACGTTATCTAGTTCAAGTTGCCTCAAACGGCCTCCCAACCGCTGTTCCATCAATTCCATTATTTCTCGAGCTAGGACCCCTCACCCTCCCAGGCTCTGGTCCACTGGCAATGTCTGTTGCAAATTGCGCTAAACCCCATCTGATTGGTCTAAGGAGTGAGATTCCATAACTACGAGGAGATGGTCAGCTTTTGTGTTTCTCACGTGTAGGCTACCCCCCTATCACACTCTGAGATCGAGTGTTCACCATGTTTGTGTCACTATAGGGAAATCTAATTTGATACTTTCCCACAAACGACGCCAAATTGCACGAGAGAATTCCTACAATGGGTTGAGATAGTGGTCCTCTAGATGATTCTGAATGGTAAACTTGAGACGAAAGAAAAATTAGGAAAAGGGTCGGGTATCCAGCTTATCCCTTCCAATACTTAAGTCAGTCGGCGTTTGAGTGAAAATGCATAGTATATTCTAGATTCATATTGCATACATGAGTTTAGTTTTTGGAGGGGTATTTAAACATAGACTCGTAATGATGCCTCTTATCCGGAGTCCCATCTTAGAATTTAATAGCCTGGGTTCGCAATCTAACATAATGAGTGTTATTCCATCATGTCTCATTAATGCTAAGTGCCTGGGCACCTAGATCCTCTCTCGGGACCTTGTCGAGCATTCATGGTTCAATCCTTGACCATCGAGTGCTCTACATACGTACTGATAGCCTATAGCTGAGCCTTTATGAGAAGGCATTAGATCCCCTCGGTATACCCCGAGGGCTCCTCCTCGGTCTAATAGTCATTCATGTCTTGTAATCATGTCCGCTTTCATGTTCTTTGAGGATTAAACAACTATTAATGGTATGTCATATTAACATCACCCACGTTAATGAGATATCATATTTCATTTAATACTAGATTAGGCCCCAAGCATTCTACTTGCCCGGTGCCTTCTCTTGACGAATTGTACGCATTTTGATAATTATGAATATCCACGTATCAAATTTTCGTTGGCACACCACCTAACGTCCCGTCAAATTTAATGTGTGCATAGAAAAACCTGGTAGATGACATTGCATTGTATTTGTACGTATAGCAAAGGATCGATGGTGAAGCCCTCGTGGTCCTGACTTTGTGGAGCCCAAACTTGACCGCTTCCACCACCACCATTGCTTTCCAGCGTAGCATTAAAGAAAGCAATTAATACAATTTTACTTTTGACGAGGTTTGGAAAAAAGCATTTGTTTGTGACAAGAGAAGAATCCCCATCACATACATATTCACACTATCACGTACGGATTTCTAATTGGACATCTGAATTTAGGAAAAGGTTACTGTACCATATGTGGTATCAAATCAAATTAAGGTATAATTTCTTTAATATATACGTTATAATTTTAAAAGATATAATCAATTATAGAATGTTGGGATTGATACCAAAAGTTTATGATCGATCATGAATGTCTATAATTGATCATTATCTTCCCTTGAACAATTATAATTTTTTTTTCAAAGTTATAATTTTATTATAAAAAATAATAATTAACAGTATGATATTGAAATTTTTTTTCGATACTGCAGACTTTTCCACGAATTTATATATTGATTGTGAGAGATGTTGAGGTGTACTTTTATTTTTATTTTTCCCATTTTGTCATCTTCCTTTTTTTTACACGTAATTAATACCCCTCTCTATCCCCTCGAAATTACTTGTAAGCTTCCACGCGGCTGTACTACTACTACTACTACTACTACTACTATTACTCCTCCTTCCCAACTAATATTATCTACATGGACCGAATATTCATTTTACACGGACGGTGCTTATGTCTTAGAGCCTTACATACTTTTTTTTTTTTTTCAAAAAAAAAAAAAAAAAAAGACTACACTGATCATCAATTTTTATTTTTATTTTTGATCAAAATCCTTGCACCAAATTAGCGTGACTTGTGGAATTAGTGGGTCACCCAATAAATTAATATTGTTCAATGCTTATAATTAGGGGTGATAATTTTTTACACAACACGAAAACACGACTTGAAATCGATACGAAATTAACGGGTTAGAGTTGATCATTTCTTGACACGAACCAGTATATAACATGACTCGTTAACCAAATAATAAATGAGTCGGGTTAATGTCAAATACGAACAATACAATATTGACACGATTAACATGTTTAAGTAGTATTATAAAAATAAAATACTAATTTTTTATTATGTTTTATCAAGTAGTGACTTAATTCTTGTACAAAAAAAAAAAATATTTTTAATCATTTTTATTATTATATTTAATTTAATTTTTAGTTTATAAAAAAAGTATGAATGTTGATTCGATTAAGTGATAATGAAATTTAGACATAAAATTAAGCGTTAAATTTTTTATTCATGGGTTATATGAGTCAATACGAACACGACACGAAAATAAATAGGTCGATATGACACGACACGGTTAATTAAACGGGTTGAATTAGAGTTGACTAGTGCTCGACACGAACTTAAAATAACCTGACACGAACACGTTACACGACCCAACTCGACACTATTGTTATCCTTACTTATAATTGTGCTACATCATTTTGGTAGAAAGATTTTGGTGCACATATTTGACAAATATAGCATTTCTGATTTATTAATATCTCCTCCAACTACTTTGCGAGAAAAAAGATTTTTATAGCATTTTTTATTGATAATAACTTCTGTTATAAGTTCCATAAATCTAAGATATTCATGAAACAAAGTCAGTAGAATTTCAAATATCATAAACATTCTGAGAGTCTACTATTGGTATCTCTGCTTTCACATTTATTTATGATATTGATATCTTCCATCCACCTGATGAGAAGAGGCAAGTGAGTCAAGTTGGTTCTGAATATGTCCACACTGGCTAGACTAGTTGGCATAGTTTTGAGTGTGATAGGCAGAGCCAAGTGGAATATTAGAGGTGATAAGAGAATTATTACTCATGAATACTCTAATTTCGATGTAAATGATCTGTATTTGATTAGATCAGAGAAAAAATTAATTAAAATACACATAAATTAACTCAAACACTCTTACAATTGAAAAAAGAAAAAGAAAAAAGTGAAATCTAATACTCCTTGCCCGTTCGATCGATATTTACACTTGAATCACTCATATCCATCCGAAATTCCAAATACCCCCAGGCCTCTCTGACAAGTGGTGGCAGGCAAGTTTAAGATATGGACTGCTACATAGGGCCTAGGAGAGTATGGCCGATCCAAGTTTCAAGGACACTAGTGTTTATTGTTTCGTACATCCACCACCATAACCAAACTTCAATGTTATCTTTTTGAATATGCCATTGCCCATGCCATTGTCATTGCCATTATCTGTACTTTACCATCAACTTTTTTAGCTTTAATGCAGTACCCCCAAAATATCTAAGTTAACTCCATATATCCCAGCCGTTGATTCCCTTGGAGTCGATAATAAGTAATAAGAATCTGATTTAGGTGTAATTAACCAGCACCATGAATGACGCCATCCATGCATAGTCGCCATCAGGATCAGGTTAATTCATGAACAAATTAAGATGAATCTTATCTTTTTGGGTTTTAACCAATTATTTGTACTTCAAACTATATAATTAACTTATGTCCCAGGCCTGGATACACAAAAAAGAAGATAAAATCACATTGTCTTTCACACTAAAAAAAGAAAAAACAGCTAGCGAGTAGTTCACTATTCTGTTAATACATCCTTTTTACATCAAAGAAATAAGACCGAAAAACTAGTACCCTTCTAAATTCAACACATCATCAAAATCAACAGATCCCACCATCATTTCCATCTCAAAAGTACTAGGGGTGCTCGTTGTACATGAGTACACCCCAGAAGAAATCACATCCCCATGATCAGTCGACCCAGCTGAGAGGGTAGTCATGGGGGGCCCAGACGCTTCGAATGCCATCAGATCAGGGGACAAAAAATACTCAGACGAGGATGATGGTTGTTGGTGGTGGTGGTTGTGGTTGTGGAGTAAACTTGGAGTCCCCCCTTCCTTAAGTTGTTGTTCCTGTTTGATCGAAGGGGCGAGGAGGAATGGGTCATTGGGTTTGTAGTTAAATGGGTTGTTTGATTCGAAGCTAAGGAGGATTGAAGAATCCCTAGCGGTAATAGTAGAATCGAAGATGATTTGAGGAGCTTTGAGCAGATTGTGGCATGTGTGATCACCGTGGTACGTGGTTCGATGCATCGCTGGTTCATCTTCAGTTATTTGCACCTGTTTGGTTGCTTGGCACCCTTGATCGAACCTGTGAGTGCACCTAAAGTAGTTCCTGCAAACAACAATCAATCAATTAATTTGATTAATACTTATTTATACATTAACCTTATGGGCTTAAACCCACAAAAGGCAAAAGCTTTAAGGCTTTAGTTTAGTGACATGATGCTGTGTGTTGAAATAATCGCCTAATTAATTTAAAAGCAAATTGGAGGTAGTTGTTTAAAGTCATGAAAGTAATTAATTACCTTGGGTGTTTGGCATTGAGAATCATTTTTTGTCCATACTTTCTCCATGCATGTCCATCGTCAATCAAAGTAGGGCTAACTTTTGTCCATGTTTTTGAAGTCTTCCTGCATGTGCATGCATGCCAAATAGCAACTTTATGTCAGCACCTTCATATCATGTCATACATATAAATTAAGCTTATAATCGGATAACACTGAGTTTGAATTGATAATAACCACCGGCAATCTATATACTAAGTTCAAGAATAAATAAAGTTATAATAACATGATACAGTACAGGCCCTGATATATTGTTTGTAAACAAGGACGGGATATATATATATATATATATATATATATACATCTGTGTGTATGAGTGTGTGTATATACATATATACTACAGGGACAAAGGTGTCATTCAATAGCAAAGAATCATCCACTTCCCTGATTGACTTCATATAAAATCACTTGGTAGTACTATCTTTATCATCTTCAAATGATGACGTTGCTAGTAAAAAAGACCAAAATGCCCCAAAACAAAGGTAGAATAGGAAGATATATATATATATTTTTATGTATATGATTATGCAATCACCTCCTCTTGTAGCATCCTCTCCGATCTTTTGTGGCGGACGTCTTGCAACTCTCGCTGGAATCTTCAGACTTGAGGGCATCCCAAGAAGGGTTGTTATTTTTGGGCGGAAGTTGAGAAACCTCATCGGACTCGGTACAAGTCAATATTGAAAGAGTGTCAGTGAATGACCCCATGATTTTCACGATAAGTTCCCCGGCGTCAGACACCGATGATCCATCGGCTTCTTCTTGGAAGGGTTTAGTAAGCATGTCTCGAAGTTGGTTAGCGAATTCGCGGCCTCTGATCAACTTTTCAGCTGCCTTTTTCAGATCAGTGGATAAGTTTTCAGGCCAAGAAGAGGATTCCATTAATCTGAAAATTCCTGAGAGGTCTGGGAAGGCAAGTGAAGCAGAGAGAGAGAGAGAGAGAGAGAGAGAGAGCTTTTAATGCGACAAAAGAAAAAAGAAACCACAACGATTGGCAAATGCTAGGAAGATAAATAAAAGGAAGCTTGGGAGGAAAATTCCTCAAGCTTGAAAGAAAATACAAACCCCACGCCCGACTTAACTTGCGTTTAACGCACTGCTCCCATAGGCTTGGTTAGGTTCATGAACCTTATGCCTGGCCCACGACGCGTGCAAAGCATGGCGAGTGAGACACGACATCTTACGCACAGCTGGTGACGTTTCTGTGCTTTGTCATGGTAGAGCGTCACCCACGTTCCACGTGGCACATCGAATACATAATTGCCAGCTTAATTACTGACAACCCCCCCAAAAATTGTCTAAATCAATTATTAAATTGCAAGTTGCTGGCTAAATTTTCTTATTCACACCACACTGACAAAAACTGGCTATAAGAGACGAGTGCTGCTAAGAAACTGGAGATATCTCAGGGGTATTTTAGCCTCTCACATAAGACAATGTCTTGGTAGTTAACTAATTATACATACCTCGCATAAGACAATGTCTTGGACTCTTGCTAGTTAACTTGTTATACAACCAATACCTCCATTTATGTGATTATTATTATTATTATATAAGTAAGGATAAGCATTCCTTTTTTATACTAATAAATTGCATACAAATTAATGCATAATATTATTTGAATTTAATTTATATATAATTACATTAACAGGGAACTGTATTTTTGACATGCACACAAATACACCCATTTACGATTAAATTACCACCGCCACGCCACTGTCAATTCAAATTCAACAACAAATGAAACCAAAAAAAGTCCTACAAAAATTCAACCACAAACTTTACAAACACTCAGTTTTCTAACGATAATTTTATATGTATTCAATGTGCTGGCCTAATCTAGCATAACCACTTAATCAATATTGAGTTTCAACCAATATTAGAATCTATTGTTGCCATGCTAAAGTTTTTTTTTTTGCAGGGTAGTTAATGATAATGAGTCTATTTGGACTCAATGGGTTCATTTTACATATCAGAGGACAAACAAATAAAAATGTCCACTTTTGTTAATCTTTATTATCGTTTTTCTTACTTTAAATTTGTTGATTGAGTTCATCTAAAAAAAAATTCTGAAACAAGAGAGTTAAACCCTAACCTAAGTAATTGTTTGAAACAACTTAGTCGGAGGGATCTGAAAAAAATCCTTGAGCACCAAGACATGGAAAATACAGAGAGGCCGACACATGGAAAAGTGAAAGATAGAGACAAAGGAAAAATGTGAGAGAGACATAACATAACCCCAATTGTTTTCTTTCTTTTTTGTTTTTCGATTGGGGTTCTCATGTCATTTTGAAAATGATTAGGGAAAAACCATGTTCTTTTGACATAAGTAGGGAGATGGCATTCTAATTTACCCAAAAAAGATAAAAAAGAAAAGGGTTGATGTAAAGAAGCATATCATAGAATCCGAGTTAGGACAATTTTACAAAGTAAAGTAAAGGCATAGCTGTGTACTTAAAACGGTTGTTTAATTAAGGATTTTCATGTGTTACCGATAAAAAATTTTGGTACCGTAACTCTAAAATTTATTAAAGAGTGTTTTTATAATTTTTGTGGATCATTTTATAACTAAAAAATTTATCACTTTTGTGGCTATTTTTATCAGTGTTGTGAATGTTTTTACTATTGTTATGGTAACTATTTTTACCAGTTTTCTTTCATACAAAAAAAAAAATTACCATTTTTTTGTGGGTGAGTTATAATTTTTATGAGTTTTTTTTACCATCAAGGTAACTATTTTTACCATTTTTTTCAGTACCACAACAATGATAAAAACACCCACAATAATGACAAAAATATTCACAAATATAGTAAACTTTGATATATTATTTTTCGGTACCATAGTCAATTTTGTATGAAAAAATGTGGGAATAATGCTCTCTCATGGATATGTGAAATAATCTATCTGCATATTCATTTTAAGCAAAAAAAAAAAAATTGTGGGGGTAAATTTATAATAAGTTGATAAATGCATACATTTTTGGAGCCTAGTCTTCTAGCCTGTTTGTGGTGGAAAAGCAAGGTTTGAACAGTCAAGGGGGGTGTGTTGTGGAAAACCATACCTTGACTTGACTTGACTTGATTGCAAGTTGCAACCTCAATCAATTGCAAACAGATATATCACAATCTTTTCAGCCCGGCTTCTACCTACGTACCAAGCAAAGCTGCGTTGAGCCATCTGATCCGATCTATAGAAAAAGAAGAAAGCAAGTGATGGTGGTGGTGGTGATAATAGTTAAAGTGTGAACAGAGAAGCGCGTTCACACCTGAGCAATGCAAAGACTAGGCAAGCCAGCAACCCCTCGTGTTGTGGAAATGTAAGTTGTTCCGTTCACACACACATACACACACTGTATTATGATATTATCATATGTTTTGGCTGGCGTAACAGACGCTGCCTTTAATATACCATGTAAAAAATGCACATGGCTGATGAGACTAAACTCCTTTTTTTTTTTCCGGATTTGGTTTATATAGTAAGAGAAATTGTACGTAAACTTAATTTGCTAATTTTTAATTATTCATAACTATTAGATTGACAATAAGTTCTAATATTTATTGAGATTCACAATCAATTGAATGGTTATGATGGATTAAGTTAATAAAATATGTCCAAATAATATTATTAATTTATCAATTACTGATTATCATTTGATGGCATTTTGTTGTATATTTTCTAAATAACATGATTTTGTATTGTTATGTTTTATCTCTTTCCTTTTCTTGTCGAGACTTGTTCCATCTTAATTCATACATATGATTAATATTTTAGTCATACTAAATTCGTTCCATTTACTTTTACAAAATAACACTGAAACATACTTTTTTTATTTTTTTATGAAATTATCTTTTTACTCTAAAAAAAATTATTATTTTTTTTAAAAAAAAAAGGTTACCAAATGATACATTAATTATCTTGAGATTCTAGCGTAGACTCGTATGCATTGCCCATAAATTACTAACCCCATTAATCACAAAATAACATTTGAGTGATTCACATCTAATGATTGTTCTAAGGCCAACCCTTCACGAAAAGCCCACAGATTGTAAAACATAAGAAATGTAAAAAGATAATTCAGAAGCCTAATGATATATACATTTATGGTCCTAAACATGGTTTCTAAACTTGTACAGCTAATATTTGATGCAAGAAGAATGTTTTTGGGTCAGATAGTCACAGAATAGAATCATCACCTGGCTAGTACCTACAGTTCTACCAAAAAAAAACCCCAAATATGCAAACAAGATGAATCTATTAATCCTCATCATAATCACTTATCCAGCATTTAACTGAAGAAAAGAGGCCTATTTTGGCATGCTAAAACATTTGATACCGCATAAGGAAAATGAACAAAGCAATTGACATCCCCTCTCTCTCTCTCTCAGCTGGAACACACCACAAATGGCCCACCCTAACTGAAGATATAACTGTGATGTTCTAAACATTTTTCCTTTCATTTGTTACAATGGTAAGAATGAACACCTGATCTTTACATGAAACTATTATATACGTCGGTTATTTTCTTTTTCTTTTCTCCCTTCTAATCACTGCTGGCATTACCATTTTCTTGGTAAGATCCTGTGATGACCGTGACAAGGAAATCCTGACTGTTAGCCTGCCAATTCGCCTGTGCTAACTACAATCCCGTTCAAGATCGACCAAAAAAACTCAAGCACCCTTTGGAGAGGCTTTGCCCTGTACTCTTTCATCCTCCCCAATCAATCTATCTTGCTACAGATCTCCATAAAATCCCCTCCCCTGGGCTTGAGTTCCTGCTCTCTTCCCCTTTTGTCATTAATTCAATTTTGTCTCCCGTCATACTGCCAGTTAGCTTGTGTTAACTCATCTGAAAAATCCACCAGGGGCTGGGGGAGTCGACAAGACAAATAGTATAAATGTTAACTGGAACCCTGATCTAGCTTCGCCCCAAAGCGACTTGGTCGTTTTCTCAGTATCTCAGCCTCTCTAGCTATTTGGATATCTGAAGGCCAAAAGGTTTGATGTATAACTTTAAAAATAAACCGAGGCAGAAGTGCTAAGACCGTTATAAGCAAAATGGAGAGCCAATAGGTAGGTGATTTTGCCAGATGATATATGGTCCTGCCAAAGATCCAAAATATATAAGTTCACGGTATAAAACCTGAAAAGTAGATACACAATAAAGAGACAGACTAACCCGTAATTCGGAAACATGGGTATGGAATCCAATACCACCACACAGGCAAATGTAATGACTATTGATCCCCATATTGCAATATGAGTGTATAATACCCAACGCTGAATGTCCATTGCCAGGTGCATATTGACTAGGATAACGACTGCTATTGTCCACAAGCTACCCATGCTCCATATGTCAATTGTGCTCTCCTTATAGGTGAACAAAGGAATGTAAAAGAGAACAAGGCTCTGCCATAATGTGTCAAACATCGTGATCCAGAAGAGGTGCATGTTGTAACTCTCCTGCCTATGACCCACCCCATAGAGTTTTGGATGTTGGAGAAGCGTTTTATGACTTAAGTCCTTGTCCAAAATACCAATAACAATAGTAGGTAGTGAAGTATAAACGACAGAATAAAGTACACTACTCCAATCAGTTAACGCAGAAGTTGTTGAAAAAGCTGTGCACAATATATACCTGGACATGACAAAGCAAAGGATTATTCTTAGAGACCCGAAAACAAAAATCCAAGAACTGTAGCATTATATCTAGTGAACACATCAATGGATCCTATCGAGACTTCAATGAACACTTAAACAAATACTATGAACATAACAGTAAACTGTCGTATTACTTTTTCATGCAATGTTAGAAAAGTTACTGAGCAAAGTACTTTTTTATGCGACTTTTTCATGAAAATAGTCAAAGTACTTTTTGAAGCAGAGTTCACAATATATCCTGGTTTCCACCGCAAGTTAAACACGCGTTCCCCAAAAGGGTCCCCAGTTTTGGGCAAAAGGAATAAATATGAGAAGTGATGGAATTGTGAATCCTGCGGCAGCCAACAGTGTGCATCATGCCACCTTCCATCCTATCCAAGATTGAAGGATGTGCATATGAAAATTCATAATAGGGAGAATAATGCCCAGTCACAAAAAGATCCCCATGAGGCTCCCACTCGCTCTTCTAAGGACTGCAAAGACATTAAGTACATGATCAAATCCTCCCCACCAGGAAAAAGATCAGACGCCTTCATTCCCAATAGGAATGGAATAACAAAAACTGACCCTCATCTTATACGGTAATGGAATGAAATAAGAATTTTTCTGTTTTTTTCCTCCACCATTTTGCACCTACTTAAATTAGATGTCTGACTTCTAGAGCATTTTGGCAGTCCATGCATATATTATATACAGAAAGTCGAAGTCTCTTCTAAGACAAAAAAGGCCTCATTTTAACCAATAAGGTGAGAACAGCGCTCTTCAAGCTGACATATTTAAGTCATTAGCTGCACCCCTTTGTGGCTCATTCTTTGATCGACGTCAACTTGGCCAAATAATATATAAACGAGTTAAGAAGTTACAATAGATGTACCAACCATGAACCTGAGCAAACTTACTAAGTCGTTTATAACTTTGTTAACTGATAAAAACAACAATGGACAAATAATACGGTTGCTAATTATATGTAAATTTACTCAAGATAGAAGACATCCAAAAATCAGGTGGTATTAATATATAATTGGAACGTCTGGGATTTACAAAATGAATTTGTGCATGACAAGCACCATGCGAGGGAAATGAGAAGATATAATCATCGTAAAGAAGTATAAAATACATTGGAAAAAAAAAATCACATACCAGAAAAGCATCAATACAAACACAGCATTGCGGTAGAAGTTGTAAAGAACCAGATAACCAACACGCTGATAATTCCAGTGTCCATGCACCAAAAGTAATCTTTTCAGAAACCGAAACTGCCCCATGGCAAAATCTGATGCCATCACTGCTTGGCGTCCCTCCTGACCACATATACCAACACCAACATCGGCCATTTGGATCATGGAAACATCATTTGCCCCTGCAACAGTTTTTCAACCCAAGGCAAGCAGGAATAGCTAAACTTTCATGTTCAACAACTCTTGCGCACAGGCATGCATGGCCAAAAAAAATTTGAATAAAGGTTTTCTCAAATATAAACAGGGAAAGAATATTGCAAACAATCAACTCACCATCGCCAATAGCTAGTGTCAGATCATCAGTGCGGCTCTTCACTAAGTCAACAATTCCAGCTTTTTGCAAGGGTGCAACACGACAACAGAGCACAGCCCTACATGAAGTTGCAAGGTCGAACAGCTGTTGAAAAGTAACAATTTTACCAAGTAAGACAACTTTGATAGGTAAGATAAGTATCTCATGTGCAGACCCACCCAAAAATGGCATGTCCATAAATATTGTAAATTGTACTTTCTATCCAGAAAATGAGCAAAGCAATAGAACAACATAAAAACATATATCAGAGCAAAAACATAATATTTTAACATGGAGCAAAAGAAAAGGATCATGCCTCAGATTCCAGATCTTTCTCCAAAATGTAAACCAAACTATTCCCATCAATTATTAGTGCTAATGGTGCACTCGTCCTTCCCTCTTCCTCCCCTGCATGCTGCTGTGGCAAGTTGGACAACTTTGTGTCAACAGGAACCCCAAGGTAATCATTTTCATCATTGTTTTTGCACTTTATATTCCGATCTGGGCAATTTGCAGATTTCACACAATACTTGGCCTTGGCATCAGACAAGAGTTTTCTGCATTCATTCTCTGAGTTTCCATTTATGACAATCTGACTCATATCTGCAGTCAGGAGTTTAGAAGAAAGACCAATTGAAATTGCTGTCTCCTGCTTATCCCCGGTTAAAACCCACACCTTGATTCCTGCTTCCCGAAGAGACTCAATGGCTTCTGGTACACCCTCTTGTAGTCTGTCCTCAATTGCAGTTGCCCCAAGTAAATGCAAGTTACATTCAATAAGAGCTGCCGTTTGGCGTAATTTAATAGATCTGTCAGTCAATGAAGTGCTTGCATCTTCATACATGCATTGCCACTCCTCAAGTTCTTCTCCAGAAAGATCCCTGCCAGCAACTACAAGTGTACGTAAACCTTCAGACGAATATTCATTCAGATGGCTCAGAGTTGCCCGCCTTATATGATCATTTCCTGCGTGGTCTTTCTTTAAGATGCTGAACATCGAAGTGTCAGCACCTTTCACCAACACCTTCACATTGTTGTTGGGAAATCTAACAACAACAGACATTCTTTTGCGCACACTATCAAACTCGTGCAGACCCAAAACATCTAACCTACATTGCAAATAGAAATGTTGATATTACAAATTGTTACTTGTTTGGGTTGTTTGTGTGTGTGTGTGTGTGTGTCTGAGAGAGAGAGAGAGAGAATTCTTTAGGTAAAATATCAGTTGGCTACTGTTGTCAAACAATAAATGTGGACAGTGACAATGATTCAGAGAATCAATTTATAACCTTTGAAGTAGCGTGTCCTACCTTAGTTTCTCACCATTGACATCAATCACAATATACCCAGATGTCCTCTCAAATAGGGTATAACCATAAGCAGAGGCAGCCGCAACCAGTGCTTGTTCATCAGGCGATTCTCCCTGATAGTCAATACCTTCGACATTGTCAGGTAATTCACCCCCCATGCACATTGAAGATGAACTTTGATTAAGAATAGGAATCACAGTGTTGCATGCTGCCAATGCGAGAAAAAACTCATGCGCAGCAATTCTGTTTTCTCCAGCTAAATCTTTATGCAACAGCTCCATGAGTTCAGAATCAACAGCAATTGCAGATTTAAGATGCCATTTCCTTCTACCTACAGAAGCTGCTGTCTTTACTACTGCAGAAGTAGATAAAAAACAAAAGAGGGACATATAAGAGAAAATTGGGATTGACTATATGCAGGATTCTCCTCTGGTCCACAAGACACTGCATGAGAATGTCCCAGCTTTTTTGCAGTCACACACACTTTTCAAAAGAACAATAAACAATCAAAGCACATAGTCAAATTTAAAGTGGGCTGGGGTTGGAGTAGGAGACACAACAAACTAGCATGCCCCCACTAGACTTCGAGAAATCATATCACGTAACATTAACCACAGTCAAGTGCACACCCAAAAGGCCAGAAAGAACGTATATCTCATTGTCAAAAGGCCCTCCATTATTCAAGTATGATGGGCATCCCCAATTTTGCCTCCTATAACAGGCAAACTGAATCGGTAAAGTAATATAGTTCTAACAATTACTCATTCACTCAGTGGACATGTAAATAAAGTGTGTATGGTACAGGGGAAGAGGACCCACAACCAGATGCCAAGCTAGAACATGCATATCAAACAAACAACGAGAAATATAGACTTAAATCCGACCACATGCATACTAAACAACCAAAAAGCAACATAGTCTTAAATTCAACCTTCATGAGATGATTACACCAGTTAATGCAAAAAGAAAAAGACACTCGTTTGCATCTATTACTGAATGCTCAATCCATATGAGGAGCCACACATAGTCTACAACCACATTGAGCAGTGCCTTTATTGTGTAGCCTAGTAAAATTTCCATAGATTGCCAGCAGCAGCACTAGCCTCACATCTTCCATGACTATCCTCCACATGTATAGCCTTGTAAGAGTTTCATATATTTTTTCGGCACTAGCCCCCTACCTTCCATGACGATCTTAATACCAGAAAGAAATCCTATCGTTCCTGCATTCAATTTGAACTGAAGCCACACAAGCTGTGCATGCCATCCTACCCTTGAATCGATAAGGCCTCCCATGTAGATGGATCAATGAAAAGAACGGTGCAAGTCTTTGAGTTATATGCCTTGTTTTTCCTTTGTTTATTTTACATGCATTTAGCTAGTTGGTTTGTGTTTATACCTTCTTGTTATACCATGATTCTATGGCATGCTTGTAAAATAATCCCTTGTCATTGAAGTTTCATTAGGTACATCCAACTAAACTTTTCCTTGAATCCTAATTTCCTCAAAGCAACTTCAGCCCAATTCCCAGAACCCCAAATGTCATGCAAGTTCATAAGCTTCCCACTGGATTCAGAATAAATAACGGGAATCACAAAGAAACTCAAAATCAAGGCAATGTCAATTTTAAAGCCTAAAAGACAGCGAACCAATATAATTTCAGAAGAGCCACTTCAATAAAAGAAATTTATTGAACCTTAAGTTGCAAAGATACCCAAAAGAGACCTTCTTTGCTGTACAAAATCAATATATATAAATATAACAAAAAAGTGACCAGCTTTGTTTCATAAGATCAGCATACATTATTTAAATGTAGAAACCTCTATGGCAGATGCCCCTGATATTTAAGCACGTGTATGAATGAACAACTGCCTCAAAAATGTCTTTTGGTATTTGGGTGCCTATCAAATTTGACAGAAAATAAATCTAGTGATACTTTATTAGAAGAACATCAGCAGTCAAAACAACTTCAAAACCTATGAGAAACAATAAAAATATATTGAGTAGAAAGTGACTCCTTGTTCAAAAGTTGAATGTAGCAAAATTTGCAGAGAAGAAGAGAGAGAGTGAGTCACCCATGATGCTTCAATAATGGGAACTTAAAAGCAACAATCCCTATTCAAAAGAGCAATTGTATGTTTTATACATACAATCATACATGCAGAAAACATAGCACTAAAAACAATCAAAGAAATTAATAACTGAACATTTAAATAAACTAAATTAAAAAAAAAATGCCATATTAAGAGAAACAAGCATAAACTGTACAGAAGCTCATCTACAATGCAAAACTTGAACCTATACTAATCAACATTTGCATGTATGCAAATTATTAACAACTAAAATTACATGTGACAAAAGAGATCAAGAAAATATAGCCGCAGGAAAAGGAATACATAAGTCATACCTGAAATGTCTGTACCCTGCAACATGCCAGCCATAGCGAGGGAGGTGCCATAATTATTCCCATACACACTAGCTCTTCGGAATTCCATTTTGTTTTCAGTAAGTGTTCCGGTCTTATCTGTAAATACATAGCGTATCTGACCCAAATCCTCATTTATATTCAAGGATCTGCACTGGAACCTTGAATTACTGCTACTGTCATACATATGCTTATCTCCAATCATGAAGTATGATTGCCCCAACCGAACCAACTCCATCGTGATGTAGAGAGATATTGGAATCATTATTTGAAACACTATGATAGAACTCAAGAAGGAGAAAAGGGTCTCCATTGCAATCCCATAATATTTGTATGGTTTCCCAGGAAACTTTCCATTTCCAAAATCGCTTTTCCTGTAATAAGGCAATGTTTCAAGCTCTTCCTCATGGCGCTTTAGCCATAAACCCATCCCAAATGCCACTACCGAGCACATGCTTAGCAGGAAAACTGACAACCAAAGAGTTTCCCTATTCATTTGGCTTTCAAGTCTGCTTCTTTTGGATGGGGACACGGCGCTGTTCAGCATTGCTTTTGTCTCCTGTCCCGCATAAACCACAACACCAACTGCCCACTCGGTGTTCTTCAGCTGACAACCACGCAAGATGATGTTCGATTGGCTAAGCGAGAACCTCTGCCCTTTCAACTCCATGTAGGCTGTGAATTCATATATGTTCCTATTAGGCTGTTCGCATCTGATTACCCCTGAAATCATTCCTCCTTCAAGTACCATTGAGATCGTTTCTTGCCTAGCATACCTTGTCTTCAAGTTTGACTCACCATCCAAATTCATGGTCTGTATGTAAGCAATTCCGCTAGGATCACTTGTCCCTAACAGCACCATGTCACACGGGATTGTCTCATCAGCATGGATCTTTACAACCTCGCCAGCACACATATTTTTCCATTTCTTCAATTCAAACTTGCCAGATTGAAGCACTAGGGCTTCCCGATTATTCTCATTCCTGTCTGATCTGTGTCGTCGCCAATCCTCATAACCATCTTTTACAGCCGTCACAAGAAGCACGAAAAGAAGAGGAAAAGCAGATGCTAATCTCCCAAAGACGGCAAGCGGCGGAAGCTGGTTGAGAATAACAATCACTCCAAAATACAGATAAGCAAACCGGCGGCACTGAATGAAGAGATTTTTGGGCAAGAAATTAATGAGTGTGTACTTGCTAGTTCTGATCTCATTTCCGGTGAACTGAAACTTATCATTAGTCCTATTTGGATCATTAATATGGATCAACCTAGGATTATCTTCATGTGATAATTTATCATCTAACCGCATACTTTTCTGTAGAATCCTCTGAGATTTGTTTAACTTATCCTGTATCCGAGAGGAAGCCACCCGAGACGAGGTCGCCCGAGAGGAAGATGCCCGAGATGAGACCCTAGAAATCTCTAAGGTAGTGAGATTGTGGGGTTGATCCATTGCACCACCCCAAGATATCAGGCGTTTCCTCTCCTGTGGGGAACATTCCACTGGAAACTGCCTATAGAACTGTGAGTCAGCCAAATTGACGTTCTTGGACTTCTTCCCAAGCGAAGTAGATTGCTCAACAAAATGCTCAGGAAGACCTGTATCGCCAACAGGGACAATATCCTCTTCCTCTTCCTTCAGGTCGAATAAATTGTTGTTTCTTTGTGTCTCATCAACAACGGAAGACGAAACTGATGCATTACAACATATACAACCTAATGAAGATATCCTCAAAGATGAATGATGGCGATGATGAGGATGAGAATAATGAGTCGGCAAAGACGATGGCTCAAACGGTGACAACAAGGGTTTGCCGGAAGTCATATGAAATTCTCCAATGGAAAAACATTGGAGAATACCACAAGTAAAATCCACAACAACTTTAAAAACTACTACAAACACCAATAGACCGCCCGGAGTATCTTTTTTTTTCCAAGTTCAACCCGAAAACTGGAATTTCCCTTTGTTAGAGAGGGCATTTCAGCCCATCTAGATCCATTTTTCTTCTCCAGTCAAAAATACCCAATGGGCGGCCAACAAATTCAAGCTCACTGTACCATTCTAATTTGCTATTTTGCAAGCTAGCAATTAAAAAGGAGCCCCAATATTCAATTTCCTTCCAAAGTAAATAATTTTTCCCTCAGTTCTTGCGGATATAAAAATAAAGAAAACCCTAGGGAAGAAAGGAGGCTCTATCACCAAAACGGAATAAAAAAACTGGCCTTTTTTGTCTGTTTTCTACCAAAGAGGCAGACAAAAGTTAACGAATTTCAGGGAAATGAAACGATACAACTCCATATACTTGGATGTAGACAAATCCCTGAAATAACCACCACCGTCTACGACCCCTCCGCAAAGAAATGCCAAAACTGAAACACAACACAGACACCACAAAAACAACCCAAATATTTCAGATAATCAATCTACATTGTACGATATGAAGCTGATTAAAATCAAAATCAAAAGAAAAGAAAAAAAAGATGACATTCTGTCATTCATCAATGCACCACAAATCAGATTAAAGTAAATTTTGAAATTGGAACAATGTGATACATATAGATAGGATACAAACACAAGAGAAATGCAGAGTGCTAACCTGTGGAAAAATTATGTGTTCAGAGGAAAGAAACAAGGCCTAAGGAAAGGCTCTTATCGTCTCGGAATTGGTGACACGAAACTCGTAATCAGATCGGACATGTGATACGTCCTTGAATTCAATGCACTGAAGACGAAATGATATTGAAAATGGCAGAGGGCTCAGCAGTGGCACAGATCTGGTTCTGGACGTTTGTTTCTAAGCATCGATCTGATCTCACTCTGAGTTTTTATGATACCTGAATCAGCTTTTGCGCATGAATTTTTGACAGCTTGATTAGAAGAAGCATTAAAAAAAAAGAAACTTTTTATGTTTTCTAATGTGATTGATTAACAGTAATTTTTTGATTGAGACAGTGAAACGGGTGAGATTGAGAGGGATGGGCGGGCGCAGAGGAGGAGAGACAGAGAGAGAGAGAGAGAGAAGGACGGGTGGAGGAGCACGAATATTGGCTTTTTCCTGCTTTGATGAGTGATGACTCGTGGCGGTGGGTCTGGCTTCAATGGCCCACCCGAAGTCCCCACCGACCTCCTACCCCACCGGTTGCTCTCTTCTATTTTGTTGTGGTAGGAATAATAAGATTAATAAAACCCATAAAATTAAAACAGAAGCGTTTACTTGCTTTGCGTTTTTGGCTTTAAAAATAATAATATTTAAATTTAATTTATTGACATAATTTTTTATTATAATACAAGATGAGAACGGAGTGGACCACTTCCGTCAGATAATCGGACTGTCCTTTCTTGTTTGCTGAAATAGTTTCACAAGTGTGGCCCTCAATTTTTGGGACAAGTCAGAGTCCAATTTGTTATTGGGACCTGTGACGGGCCAACCCGGATTTTCGAATATTATCTGAATCCTAAGGTGTGTTATAAGTAACTTTTAAGCACCTAAAAAAAAAATAAAAAACAATTTGCTTTTACCATGAGCTATTTGGCTTAATGATATCTCTTGCATTTTCTGAAAAAAAAGGACAAAGGGTGAGGTTGATAGACTATGAAAGGAAAGGAAAGGACAGTTTCACCACATGATAAAATAAAATTACATCTCCCTCTATTTTATTGTATTTACAAAAGAAAAGTCCTTTGGAAATTCAAAAAACTGTTCTATGCTTAAAGTTGGTTGTCACGTAATATTTGGAAGATAACTCTATAGTACTCCACGTGCTCTTCAAGTGTCGCATTATAGACCACAATGTCATCAAAATCTACCACAACAAACCGGTTCAAGTACGAGTAGAACAACTGTTCATCAGGGTGCAAAACGTTGCTGGGACATTACTCAAGTCAAAAGACATCACTTGAAAGTCGAAGACTCCCATCATGCTTCTTTTGAAAAAGTTGTATAGCGCTGGAGGACTCACATTTGTTGGCTTACTCTTTCACTTGAATTTTCAATTTGGTTCGCTTCTAACTACGTGTCCTTTGGACCCTTCGCCCGCTTAGAAATAAATTCGAAGTGTCGTATAGTGCTCACACTTAATGAAAAATTGTCATAACGTTTGTTTGTCAGAAACTCATATTAAATTTTTTTTAAAAAAATAATAATTAACAACTCTATAAGCAACAATAATTGATTTTGCAATATAAAATATTTTATAGGTGATGTGCAATACAAGAAACTGACGAGCACAAAAATGTTTTTCAATATTTTAGGCTAAGACGCGTGTATCCTTGTACAATAGGTGTGTAAGTCATGACAAATCATATTGTTGGTGTGAGAAAGAGAAATTAGGTCATACTTCTCTTGTTAGTTATGCAATCACAAAAATGATAACAATGAGGTTAGTCATTCTCTAAATCGTGATCAACTACTAGAATGATCACATATTGTGGTGGAAATCAAGAAGAAATGAAAGGTTAATAAGAAATTTCATCTGCATAACTGTAGGTTATACATGCAAAAAATAACCTCAGTGCTAGCATATTTACTAAAATAACCTCAGTGTGTGTGTCTTTGTGTGGGGTTCAAATTGCATTTGATTCGGAGTTAGATTAGATTGAAACACTATTGTTTTTGTTATAGATTAAATTGTTATTTTTGTCTTCTCAAAATATTTGTCTATATATCAAGTCTTCAAATAGGTAAATGACTCGCAAGACCGATTAAGTTGGAGAGAAAATATAATGGTACATTTTTTGTACACAACAAGATAAGAGTTGTCACACCCCGGATCGGCTAGGCATGTGACAAGTGTTACTTTAATCCACGGAACATTATAATAGAATAACATAGTCGCAACATAGCAGAACAACCCACAATATACAAACCACAGATTATTGTATAAATATATGTATAACTTTATAACATAACACATTTCAACCTATTACAAATTACTATTCAGTTAAGTACACGTTACACATTAGGTTTTCTTTTATTCTATTACAAACTTCGAATACATCTTCCTAAGTTATACAAGAGTTATGTGCGAATGGGATTCAATTACATGAGGTAGTTTGTAAAGAGAAATTGAAGCTCTTCTTAGCTTTAGTTAGTGTTCGACCTTTAGGATAATGGATTTTGAGTCACACAACTTTTGTTTCGTGATTTGAGTGAAGTGGGAGATTTTGCAGATGATGGAAATCAAACCCCAAGTGAGAGATTGTGAGTATGTGAAGTTTGTTGGTATTAGACATCCGAATCGAACTTTTATTAAAGGATATTATTATAATCATGCCACACTTGTTTGTAGCCCTAATTTTATACAATAAAGCGTAGGACAACCTCTTTTGTATATGCATTTCTTTGTTTTATAGTGTTTTTGATGCAGTTGGTGTTTATTTTTTGTAGTAGCTTATAAAATCAAGATAGGTGTCCACATTATAGAAAGACAAATGGCAGACCTAGAAAGAGTCACGAGCTAACATGGCAAAGTAGGGTCCCACGGTTGGCAGGGGTCCACAACACAGCATAAGGCATCAAGCACCACGGAAGTGGTCAAGCACCGTGAGATGGTGCATGAGACTCACCCTCACCCCCAGTGGAAATGCAAAATAAATCCTTACCCAAGAGGGAGGCTAAAATTGTACTGTAGAAGCCAGGGGCAGCCTTGGCGTGAGACACCTCCCATACCACGAAAGTAAAGACACATGGTTGGGGCACTGCGATTGGTAGAAGTGGCATCCCTGGCGAGTCCTCAAGGAGTACCCTCAGAATAAGGTCCCTTAAAGAGAACTTGGAACCCATTGGATGTACCTACGAAGATGAAGTCCACCAATGGTGTATCGTTGCTTAAACTGGCCTAATGAACTAAGAAGAGGGGTCCCCACCTTGGGACATGACAATATGACCCTACTTGAGAGAGAACTAGGAAATGAAGGTGGACGAGCATGATTGTCAATCTCGGCCTCAGGCAGGGTCTCTGTAAAACCCGAGAAAATTTATTTTTTTATGAAAAATGACAAAATGGTAATTAGTCCCTACAGTATGGGTTGAAAAACCAAATTTTTTTAGAACTCAGATGACGAAACGAACCTCACCGTTGGATTCGTCTCGCAAAATCTAGTTACTCAGTCAATTTTCATTGAATTTCAAAATAGTCAATTTTTTTTGCGTTTTATGATGCGATTGGGCGTCACGTGACCAAAATAAACGTGGTCGAATTTTAATTACAAAATACGAAAAATAATTTAAATTTAGTTCAAATAAAATATTTTGAACATAACATGGAATGATATTTAATTGATTCAGAATAAAATCGAATCAAGAAAAGATGGGACGTGTGGCGCGCTGTGGGCCAAGTATCCTAGGGGTATAAAAAAAGAGAAAAATCAAAATTTTCCCCCATTTAGCTGCTGATTTTCGGATATAGAGAGAGAGACATAAAGAGTTTCTTCCATCTTCTCCTTGCGATCTAAGGGCAACCTTTCGTCAGATTGCTTTGGGCCAAGAACAAAAGTCGATCTACGCGATATAGCTACGTCTACGTACCAAAAATTGGGGATTTCGCCAAAGTCTCAAAGACGAAATTTTTAGAAATCAAGGCTTGAAGCTTGATTTGGGTTTCTTGGAGTTTCTACCACTCGTATTACGTTTCAAAAGGTAGGGTTCTTCTCCTAGCTAGGTTTATTTTCAACCTAGAGTTTCGTATGAAATGGGTAAGTTGATTTGAGATGTAATATCGTGTCTAAATGTATTTCTAGTGTAACTAGAGTATGAGAAATGGTATGAAAATAAATAAAATCAATTTTGCATGAATTGGGTTTGTTGAAATTGCTTGATTTAGTGATTTCATGAGAATGTGATAAATTATGCATGATTATGTGTTTACATGATTTTATGTCTTTTGGGTGTTTGATAAAATGTCTATGATTGTATAAGTATGTTGTTTGAATGAAATTGATATAACATGCTTTGTGATGATGATTGAAATGTAATTTTATACTTTATGATATAAGTTACATTGAGGATTGAAATTGTTCATGTTGTGCTCATGATATGTTGAACAAGATGATGTAATTGCAATTGAAAACTTTGTTGCATCATGATATGAAATGCAATAGTTCATTACATTTGCATATGCACGAGAATCATCGCATTCGTGGACATTTGACATGAGTGTGGGTGTGTATGCATGTTTTTGGATCAAACACCATTCTTGGTGGTTGAGGCGTGAACTCGGGAAAGTTTGACCTAGATCCGACTGAATTGCATGGGTTGCATGAAAACTTGTATTGTGTATAGCAAGAAAGGCTAGACTCTCTCTCGGGTGCAAGACCCGGTTACTGGTTTATACACTTCCGAATGTGAAAGTCCAAAAAAGCGTATTGGTATACATGGAACAGGAGGCGGGATACCAAAATCCGTGTCGGTGTAATGGATCGTTGGTTCAAGTCCAGGAAATCACATACCCAAGAAAGACACATGGTTCATTTTTATAAAATAGTCATTGGATGTGCAACATCAATGGCTTAGGTTTGAAATGCTCTGATACATACGCATGACATTGCATGTATTATAGGAGCCGGTGAAGGCTCGGGTAGCATCGCATATGTGAGTCTCATCTCATAATATGGCATCTCATTGTGAATTCCATTATGAATTGTATATTTTTGGATGGATGTTTGTTTAATTGTTAAATTGCATGTATGCATATGAGTTGAGAGGTAACTTCTTTAGAAGATACCCTATTACGCATGACTCACCCTTTATGGGAACAATATTTCAGGTGCGGGACAAGCGCCGGTGGACGGCTCTCACTTGGTCCCTTGTTGATGAAGAAAGTCGAATTGTGGCTTCAAATTATATTTTTGTAAAACAATCGTGTAATTGATTTTGGACTTGTGATGTTGTATAAATGATTGTATAATGAACTCACATGGACTATATTTTTGTATAAAATTAGATGCTATATGAGTTTGGGTAAATGTTGTATGAGATTTGATGAGTTGAAATTAAAAAAAATGATTAAATTGGAGAAAAACTAGGCCCTGCTACCGGTAGCACGTTGATTAGAAACTGGTAGCACGATTGCAGTGGACAACTACTGGAAGCTAAGTTTACAGCTACTGGTAGCTCATTGGCAGAGGGTTCAACTACCAGTAGCAAGTACACGAGCTACCAGTAGCTCCTCCAAAATTTTAAAAAATTTAGAATAACTTTGTCAAGCCTTCGGGTCTTGAGCCGTTTTGTTCAAATGATGTAAATTGAGTAATATTAATGACAAATTGATGGATATTTGAACTTGAAATGATTATATGATGACGTGGTGTCGGGTTATACGGCATGCATGGGTACTTCCACAGGTTAATGGTTGATCAACGGGTTGAGAAATAACCCCCGGATTCTGGGGCGTCACAGTCTCCAAGGTTTAGTCTGCTCAAGTAGACCTCTTAGTGTATGGTTGATTGCTCGCTATGTTGTGCTTGACTGAGACTTGGATGGACTCCTAAGGAACAATGTGTTAATGGTCTAAATCAACATAAGAAACAATGAGAGATGTGGATTAGTAGATAAAGAACCGAAACTATGTGAGTATCCTTGATTAGGCACCTTGACAGAGGCCTCAAAAGGGGGAGGACTCTAGGTACGCGTGCAGTGGGGGCACCACGGACATGACCCTCCCATAGTGGCCAGTTGCGACCCTCCACCTCGGGTGTCGCCCCCTACCTCGAATGATGTACCCTTTTCTCAATGTATCCGTGGAAACGTCACTTCTGCTTAATTAATGCTTGGGACACTTGGCACGTGGTGAATAGTCATTGTTATAACTGTAGTCGAGATAGTTACAGGTAGACACAGTTGTCATGTACGACATTGAGCCAGTAAGGAGGTAGGTGTGGGCAGCCCATAGGACAGTTCTGTCTACACCAGTACCTGTGCTATTAATACATTCATCACTTGTCCCAACAGTACACACAGTAACCTGGTCTAAGATAGACATTCTGGCTGGGGTGAGAGTATGCACTATCTCCACCTACTGCTTGGTTCTGACAGTTAATAGGCAGCTCGAGTCCTTCCATCCCATCCACTCATCCCTTTGAGTACATTAACATTAGACACATGTGTCAATCTTTTTTAACTCTCTACCTACATTTTTCTACATCTCGTTTTTTCATGTAAATATGTGAACTAATGTATATGGTTCTTATGTACTTTTGTTCTCTTGCTTTGTTGTAAAATGATTCTTAGATCCACATAATTATTTAATTATGAATCGAGAATTGAGATGGCCAACAATGATCACTTTATGGTGATGGATTTTAGCATTAAGATTCTAGTCTATTTATCAAAATAGCACAGACAATGAAAGAAAGATGATCATGTTTGAATGGAGAAACAAGGGATAGGAAAAACCGATCTGGAATTTCTTCAAAGTTCAAAGTGGCAAAAACTTTATCACAGATACAGTGTGATGTAGTATCTATATATTATCATTCATTTCCACCCTTTGATCCAAAGCTACAATAAAACTAGTAGAAATCAAAAAAAAAACTATCATTTCTCCCTATCAATTTCTGAACTCGGACTCTGAGATGTACCTTCTTCATCTTTCAATTCTTCGTCCCTATCTTCAGTATTTACATCCTGAAATAGCAATACCACATCCTTCAATCAATTCGATCAATCGATAATTCAACCCACCCAAGCAGGACTTAAAAAAAAAAAACAAAAACAGATTGAATTAAAAGGCCTTTACTTGCCTGCGACTGATATCCCTTAATCTTGATCTGTTCCTTCTCACGCAATGACTGGATCGGGAATTTCCTCTGACACAAATAAGTAGCTTTTAAAATCTGGGGGTTTTTCTTACATTTTTCTAAGCAATCAAGCTAGCATGAAGCATAAACTGATAAACATATGATTATTATTATTATTATTATAGTTACGCTTACCATGCATAAAGCTCGGAGCTCCTTTAATCGATACAACCTATCTACCTCGATCTCGAGCTGCTTCTGCACTTCGCCTCTCCGTTCCAGCTCCTTCATCTGCATATCCAGCACCATATCTCTCTCATTCAGAATCTTCTCTGTCTTCTCTTTTTCTACCCTCAATCGTTCAAGCTTCTCTCGTATGGCGCTGAGCTCATCTGCTAGGGATGCACCGAATGGTTCAGTAGTGTTGACCGGCTTGATGATCTTTGTTGGAGTTGCATAGGCGGGATGGTTCTCCTTGTTCGAATCATTGGCAAGTGAGATCTCAATACATTGATGCTTCTTGGGGCCGTTCACGTGGTTTATGATCGGAGTGGCCGGAGAATTCTTTGGCTGTAGAGGCTTACGGCCAGTTTTTGGCCGTTGTATCTGATTACCGGAGATTGGAGATTGGACCTTCAGCATTTCTTATGGCTTTTTGCTCCACCAGATGTCTGTCTGTGTGTGTGTGTGTGTGTGTGAGAGAGAGAGAGAGAGAGATGCCTTTTTCTTCTTTTTGGCTTTTTGGAGTCCAGGGGATGGAGGGGGCTGTGGGTGTTTGAATTTGAAAAGAAACAGGCGGACTAACGGCTATCTTTTTTAATCATATGGTCAGGTGGTCCGTGGGAGCATGGAGAAGATTAGTTAAAATATTTGAAGCTACAGAGATACCACTAAACCAAACCCAAGCTTCTCTAACTCTACAGTATAATATCCCTCTCATTTGTTATGTTTTTAGGTACATAAAAAATAAAGTTCAACTAGACTTTAATTTGTTTTAGGTACAACAACGGATGGGATTGAAGAATTAATTTCGATCCAAACCCTTTCAATGGTATTAATTGGTGCACTATTTACTATATTATATTTGAATCAAAGTTTGAATAAAGTATAAATTTAAACACTAATCTTATATATGGATTAGGTAATAAAGTATATTATTACATTAAAAATGACAAAACTAACCATATAGTAGTGTGTGTGTATATATATATATATATATAATAAGATAGCTAGGTGTTTGAACTTATGGGGGGTATATTTTCCCCCCAAATTTCTCACACCCATCACACATTTTTCTCCCCAAATTTCACAAACCCAACACAAATACTCCACAACACATAGCTACACATACTTCAATACACATTCACTATATACACACACTTCAATACACACTCACTATATACACACACACAATATATATACACTCCTGCTGTACACACACACTCTAATACACGCATAATGTCATAGCTTAGTATACAGTGACTTCAGTCACGGGGTATCGCTAGTATATATATATGGTTTGTGGTGCTAGGATAATGTAAGGGTAAGGAAGTCATTTCAAACATTAATTTTAGATAGGTAAAAATTAATATCTCATCGACTGGGGTGTTAAATGAGTCTATTACTTTAACAAAATAATAATATCGGGTGTTATTACCTCATCTAAACTTAGTATTAAATCAAGATTGAACTAATTTAGTCCAATCCTAAGCATTAATACTTAAAAACAAATAACATGTAGTTCAAGTGGTATCAAGAACGAACTATAAACCCAGACGTCCTAAGTTTGAATCTTGACAACCTCTTGAAGTCAGACCATGAGAGATTTATCCTTCGTGAATACCCTAATTCTGACGTGGATGGTTTACATTTGATCGGACTAGAGAGGGAATTAATCGAGACATGCCTAAACTAATCCGAACACCTATGACCTATGAAGCACAGATACTTCGTTGAGATCGGCGTATCCGTATTGGATACTTTATCAGATACGATACCCGTCGGATACTCGAGGATACGTATCGGATACACCTCCTACGTATCCGATAATAATTAAATATTATGATACTTCACGGATACTTTTGTGTTCAAGTAATATATATAATTTTTAAATTGAATTTTTAACATTTTCTTTCGAATTCACATACCATACAATACATTTTCAAAAATTCATACTACTTCAAAGGCACATGAGTATTTTTTAAGTATTATCTACAATTACATGTCAAAAAAACATAAAATAAATCTATTACATTATAGTTTTAGCAAAAATTACTTATAAATAAACCGACTCGGTAAATGTTAGTTTTGATTATTTAATTAATCACTTCACTTTGTGAATATACCATAGTGATACGATATATATTTTCTTCAAACTAAAAAAAATTACTAATTTTTCTTATTGTGTTAAAGAACTACCAAAATATATAAGTGTTATGCTAATTGAAAATAATAAAAATATTAAATATATTTTATTATAACCGTATCTTGACCGTACCCGTATCCTTCTTTTTTAGATTTTGTCGTATCGCCGTATCCATATCGTATCATACCCGTATCCCATATTCGTATTCGTGCTTCATAGCCAATGACCGTCCAACTAAAATAAACATGCCTTATTACACCTGGTTATTACCTCATCCAAGCTTTAGTGACAGCTAATTATTCGGAAAGCTCAAAAAATAGTCCCTACTAACTGAGCACTTAAAAACAGTTACAAAGACTTCCTACATCATCTCTACTTTTTATTCATCACTGCAGCATCGACATGGGCAGGCCATACTTCCCTCCTTGTAACTACAAAAGGATAATTGTGATCCAAATTTTCATTTGGTTTTTGACCACCACAAAATGTAAAGTACACTTCAGAATTGAATGTGTAAATATTGGCAATTTATTACATAAGATTAAAAATGGATAAAGAAAAAGTGAGTGAAAACCCCCAAAACAAAAATAAACCACTAGAGGATGAGAAAGTAAACTACGTATCTTTATACAATGGGGAAGCATCTTGCAGATGCAGATCATAAATAATCCATGGGAAGCTCCCAGTCATCCGTGGGTTGTCTCATTTTTGAGCGAAATTTCCGTGTATCAGAGCTTCTCCATCTGCTCGGACGATAATCAGATGACTCGGGTTGTCTTTCAAGGTCAGAATATCCTCCAAGCTGATCTATGGAGTTCCCCATGTTCTGGGCATCCCAAAAGCCCTGACATACCAGTGAAAGTTCTATTATTTACTGGAGTAAAATGCATAGTGTGTCAAACTACTTGACATATATATTGACAATACAATTACATCAGCTTCACCATCATCCAGAAATAATGCATGATCCATCAGCTACTACAGAATAATAAGGCACATCTGACTGACTGACTGAACTGTGTATGCTTCCATAAACAACAGATGAACGTGTGGTTCTGAATGTGTTACCAGATTGTGTATTGTAATACAGAAATCTTATGTCTTCATATGTGCCCAAGCACAAGCATGCTAGCTCAATCAACTTAAAGCCTTAAATCACCCTTTCAGTGGAAAACCAAGATCTGTGTAGCCAATCAACCTAACATAAATACATCCTAACAAGCCATGACTACAATTCCATAGGCACATCAAGGTACCTTTGTTAGCCTTTGTATGCGTGAGGCTGCAGCTTCATGCACTACCACACAGTCGGATACAACTTCTAGCACATCCTCAACAAAAAGAGCATAGGTGCTCACCTGTAATAGAAACAAGCTAAGGGTGTCTAAAACTTTTCAAAGGATCATGTCTTAGTGACAAGCTTTGGAATCTTTGTTGGCAGCAACATGTAGCAGGAACCAGTATTAAGCAAGGAGAAATCAGTCAAAAGGATAATAGGCGGGTTAGATCATCCTTTGCACTCTAATGTTTCATTCACACAATTAAGAGCAAGGGCAGTCCACCTACCAAACTTGATGGAATGATGGATATCCCAAAAGAATCAAGCTCAAGTGATTCTACAGCCCCTGAATTGATGTTAAAAGTGAACCCCCGGACCTGGAAAAAAAATGATAAGGTTATTGTGGAAGAGAAACTACTAGGACATGGCTTTGATATGGAGATGTTGATGCATGAGATGTAGACTTACCTTCCCAATATTTCGTCGAGCTGGCGTTACAACATTATATCCTACCTAACAAAGAATACTAGTTAAACAACCGAAAAGAACAAGATACTTAATGATCTAAAAAAACAATGTGATAAAAATAAAGAAAAGATTCATGCAAAATATAGGCATGCTTGTATTCCCCAACCATAGCACTCATATACCATTGAGAATCAAGTCATGCATAGACCAATATCACATCTAAACCTTTCAAGAAAAAAAAAAGTTTGTGCAACAGAAGTTCAGGGATATCGTGCATAGATATGTACAAATCTGGAGGCATAGATGTAAGCCCACAAACATTCATAAATATCCACCAGCATATACTCTACTATTAATTGCTAGGCAGGCAGTCAATCTACACAATGTTATTCTAAATACAAGGTTTTGGTGGAGAACTCCCTATTCACCATTGACCTATCGTAGACCATCTCATCAGCCACAGAATAACATTTCATTTACAGGATTTGTGCTCATGAAAGATTTGAAGTTTTGGACTAATATGATGCAACTTTCCTTCTCTTTTCTTGAAGAGGCAACCAACCTCACAAGAAAATAAAATGCGAATAAAAGTGAATTTTAATACACATCTAATCTGAAATAGATATTTTATTTAGGATCTCTTATTGCTCTCATGCCAAGACATACACCGTATTATTTCTCAATTCTCACTACATTCATCAAATTTTTGAATAGCAATCCTGGAGAAAATTTAAGACAGGACCATACCCCTCTTTGATTCATAGTATTGCTATAAATAGAAGGGTCAGTTCACAAGCACAGAACCACAATCCTTTGAGAACAGTAGCACTTCAAATCTATAATTATTTCCATAGAGAGAAGATTCATTATGTTGCATACAAGTAATGATAGAAAACACCAGAAATAGAATGTCCATTACCATGCACTTTTATGAGATGGTTCATTAACGTCTCGATAGACTGCCAACCTTCATACAACATAATTAAACGACAACTACAGTAGTAGCAAGTAATAGTTCAAGATACCTTATATGAGTTGAAAACCTAAGGCTGTCGTGAACAAGCATGTGACCAAATTCCACATCCCATGTTGACTTAGAAAGTTACTGATATTATGATAATGACCAGGGCCTGAAGGCTCTCTATACCTAAGTCTATCAATGCCCCTGCCCTCCCTTTGTCCCCAATAACATTTATACGTATAAGACTGATCAAGGCTGAAAAGAATCATATTTACCAAAGTCTCTAGTCCACCCAGTTTAATTTCAGTTTCCATCACACTTTCATCCTCAATGAGCACAACATCGCCAACCTGTAAGAACAAGAAATTATTACCTCATAAAATGGAACAATGTTGCAGATATTCGGTTTACTGCTCAAGATGTTAGTGTGCTATTTGAGAATATTCTAATAACAAGGAACTCAAGCTCTAGAGACTGAGAATTAGGGAAGGTAACTATATCACCTATCAATATACGCAAGGATATATATCTTACAACTATAACACCTTACATGTGGGTATCATTTGCTCACTTCAAAGGGAATCTCAGCCTCACAAACCACCATATACGAACATGGTCTGCGGGTACTAGGGTGTTCATTATTATCAAGTGACGTCCAATTTTAATGAAAATAGCCAGGACTGTAGTTGTTATCATCATCATGATGCAAGTTGTGACAATCTTGTACGTGGAAGGACAAACAAAAATTGACAATAGAGATACAACAAACAAGCATGTTGTGTTGATAAAGCAGAAAATTGAGAAGGAGCAGCATCATAATTGGTTGGTCACGGGAATAAGTGCTACGCTAGATAAGCCATTCATATTTTTAAGGAAGGGAGACACAGAGACAGAGAGAGATTATAACCGAATAATATCCACCTGGCTAACATCCTCCAGAAGAAACCTTTCTAGTTCACCAGAAAGCAAGCTTGGCCTCACCTCCACAACCAATACCACCCACTGCGAAGGAAAGGGAATATATATATATACATAATGTAAGAAGACCGTGGATTTCACTCAAACGACAAAATTCTGATGTGTAGATAGAGAAATTCACTCACAGAAAAGGTCTCCACCCATAGTTGTGAAACAAAACCCAAGCTGAGAGCAGATTGCATGCTGATCACCTGCTTTGCAATCATGCTTGACCTCCTCATGAATTGTCGCCCGCTCTTCACAACCGCCCGCACATTGTGCTTCTCCGACTCCTCCAATTTCGAACCAACTCCATCAGAGCCTTCAATTCTGGCCAATTCCTCGTCTTGTAGACCTCCCACACTCTTTCTTCCATCATTCTCATTAAATTCCAATTGAAAGTCAACACCAGATGAAGCCGGCGTATCAGTACCTGGAATATGCTGCTTTGTCCTGTGGCCAATATCAAAACCCTTTCTCGTAGCTGAATTTTCTGGTTCTTCTCCGCCAATTCGACCTGTTTCAAAATGAATTTGCGTTTTCTCTCTCTCTGTGAACCCTAATTCGCCATAAAAATCAAATTCTTCCGAATCAAATGAGCTCGAATTCCGACTGGAGTTTGCAGAAGTCTCGGATTTCGCCATGTCAATTTCATCCTTACTTGATTTCAAATTATCCTTGACAAGCTGTAACTCGCCCTTTCTATAGCTTGTGCCACCACCACCACCTGAATTACGGGCAGTAATCTCTTGAATAGGTACGATTCTGGTTCTCCAATTAAAGCTGCTAGTGACCCCTAATTTTCGTATTCTGGTGAAACAATAAGTGGGGAGGGTAGAGGAGACGCAATCACACATGTTTATCCAATACAAATCACTCTCTGAAGGAAACTTCAGATCATTACCCGAGTGTTCAGCACACAGCTCCCAACCCCAGATTTGGAAGCGGAAGCAGAAACGTGAAGGTACTTCAAGGGCGAAAAACTTACCCCCTCCAAAAAAAACCGGTAGCCTGGCTCATATAATCATTTTTTAGTATGGTTATAATGGAGCTTATTTTTTCGAGGGCGATGCTACTGAGATATAATTTATTAACATAATTTGTTTACCTAATTTATTATAAGCTTTAAATTTATTGTATATCTCATCAAATATTAGAACTTAGTATTGATCCAATGATTCTTATGAAGTCACATCATTATATCAACAAATTAGGTCAGATTTTTAGGTCTAAATAATATTACTCTTTTTTTAAAACGACCTTAAAAAATTGTTCAAGTTTGACTCATTTAAAAAAATAAGTTGAACCCGAATAACTTTACTATTTTACGTATAAAAAAGTCGAATTTTGCGAATTCAAGTCAAGTGTTTTAGGCTCATTTTTTAAATGAAACTAAAAATTATTCAAACTCAGTTTATTTAGAATACAAGCCGAACTTGCTTTGAGTCTTGTCCAAGTAGTTCGGCTCAATTAACAGTCCAATTTGTAAGTAATGTTATTTGGATTAATACAAAGTTTTAATGTTTTATGGGGTTCATAGTCAATTCAAATACCATAATAAATTAAGTTAACAAATTAGATTTCAATAACATTGTTCATCATTTTTATGTTAAAATTATGAGTAATGCTATTTTGATCTAAAAATTTAACCTTATTTGCTGACCTTATTTACTATTACATTTGAATTGGTTGTGGGCTCCATCAAATATTGAAACTTGCTCTTCATCCAATGGTTCTAATGAAATCACATTATACAGGTTAGCAAATGAAATCAAATTTTTAGTTTTAAATAGCATTACTCTAAAATTATAAATTCATTCACCTCCTTATATTTTATAAAGTTAATAGACTATTCTATGATTTTGTAAACAATTAAGGAATTTCATAAAAATTAAAGGTCATAAAACAATCTTTTTTATTGAAAACATGTTTCAAAATAAATTTTGTGTCATAACATCTGTTATATCTATTTCTTTGGAATTGTCTCATAAAACAAATTAATATCTTCCATCTATTTCTATGCATTTACTACATTTTTTAATAATAAAAACTAGATGGATTGAAGGTTTTATATGTTATTCAAAATGTGTATATAAGAGGTTGTGTCTAGTGTGTGTTCAAAAAAAAAAAATGTGTATATAATTAAATTATATTAAATTGTATAAAGCCTAACTTATGCACTAATCTAAACAGAATGTGTAGAAATCAAAAGTAGTGTGCTCACAGGAATGCAGATTAGTACGAACAATAAATAAGAAAAATTAGAACTTCAATCTGAGCCTTGTGAAACACAATCTCCTTAAAATATATTTGCTCCCTCTCGGTACTCAAGGTGGATGAACAATTGTCTCCCAAGATAGAACGAATTTTTCCTTCTTGAAAAAGCAACACTTCAATCTTCAAAATTTCAGCAAACACAACTTGTGTTTATACTTGAACTGAACTAAAAGAATAATACAACAATATGCACAGAAAGAGAAGTAATTTTGAAACTAGAATCCAGAATATGATGGAATGAAATGACAAATGAGCAGTCTATTTATAAATCATTGGTGGTTGTTCAGATTGCATGAAAAAGGCATGAGTTGCCACTGTTCAAATTGAAGTGACATACTTTTTAATCTGAACAAGCAAGAGACACCTCAACTCTCTGGAAATGAACACAAACCCATGGAATGAACCCAGACCTCTTTTGGGGCCAAAATTCAAAAGGTAACAGATAGAAATTTAAAAATCTGGTTGAGATTTTTTAATTTCGATCCGCTTTGGATCCGATTGATTTGATCCATGATTTGATTCAAAGGACGGCGCACGCTTGTGTAATAACCAAGGTAGTGTAGGCGTTCGCTCCGCTCACAAAAATGTGGTACCCCTTGAGGCCCAACCTATGAAGCCAAGTAGGAGTATATTAACTCACCAAAGTGTTGGTCTTCTTCCAATGTGAGACAAACCTTATTTTACTATATTAATCTTAGTTTATTTTATCACTTCAAATAAGTCACTTTGAGACATAATTTCTCATTCAAATTTTAATGGTTTTGAACAAATAAATATACCATATTAATCTCCATACGGGGAAGAAAGCGTTTAACCTTGGTCCCACTAATTTTGAGGTATGTGTCCCATTTTTATTTAAGCCTCAAATTATTCAAATAAACTTGTTTAAAATCATTTTTTCCAACATTATACTTGCAGTAAATTGATAATCTCAATAACAATTGCACTCGAGTCCTAAACTTTGGGAGTGAAATGAATGCTTTAATAGTATGTAGAGGTGAAGTATCATTAACTCAAATCATGTAGAAGTAACCTTTTTTTTTGTGTAATTGACTAGAAACTCCATAAAACTTAAGATAAAAACTAATTCTTAATGCTGCAAGATTCATATAAAGGTGTTTTAAGGTTTCCAGAAACTATGGCTCAAATTCTGAGTGCCATGCTTTAAAGGCATTTTCTAATGATGGATAGAGACATGTTGCATCACATTAATATTTCACATTAATCATCCAATAGTCATGATCAAATTAGACCATTTCGATGAATAAAATTGATAAAAACAGTATCATTGATCATACCATTGTTTATCTCCTATCCACAACTAGTATATTCTCACCTGTGCTAACATCATCTTGTGCATCCCCAAACTATTAATGACAACTATTTTTTTTTCCTGCCTATATATATACTATTTAAATAATGTTGTTCTTTACTTAGAAGTAAGTATTTTATTTTCCATAATAAGATAACATCTAATTAAATTGCAAGTGGAATGGTTGAGGCTTAACTACTTAGAAATGGACCCACGCTTTACAAGTTGTGCCTCATTTTTTTTTGAACAGAACAAGTTGTGCCTCATTGATTATCATAAGAACAACTAAATATAGCCTGAAAGCATTGAAAAATAATAATAAAAAAGGTAATAATACTATTTATTTATAAGGTTAATTATAAAATGTCCCCTCCAAATTTGGGTCATATTACAATCGATTCCCTCAGGTTTTAAATTCAATAATTTGCTCCCTTGATGTTTAAATAATTTTCAATTAATCCTTATCATTAGTTGATCCCCATTAAAAATGACAAAAATTTATCAAAAACCCACAACTATCCTTAATCTTAATATTTTGTGTAAAAATAAAAATAAAAAAATCAACTCTCCAAACAAAAAATAGCGAATTTCCGGTGAAACCCACCTCCCTCCCCCTCCGAATTTGTCCGGTGAAACACCCCCCCCCCTTCTAGTGAAACTGAAACCCACCCGAAGAATTAAAATCCCTTCCCCCTCATCAAGTAAACCCACATTTCCCTCAAGGTAATACCCAAAACACCGGTACACCCCACCCCCATACACCAAAACACCGGTGAAACCGAAACACCCATACACCCCACCTCCAAACAACTACCCTCATTTCCCTTCTCTAGTGAAACCGAAACCCACCCCTAGTAGTAGCCCTCAAACAGCCCCAACCCCAAAAGAAATCTACCCTCTATTGGGCAGCACCTAGCTGAAGAGGGAGAGAGAAGAAAATAAAGAGAAAGGAAAAAGGGAAAAAGGGAAAATGGGCGCCTACCACAATATTTTATAAAATTCCAGCCATATACAAAAGCATATTCTGAACTGAAGGTTCTAAGTTCTCTCCCAACCACTCCTATCGCTCCACGTTTAAGATGCCAAAGAATTTATTCGGCCACCCCACCTCCGTGGCTTCGGTTGGCTTGTGAGATCCACCATTCTTACTCTCTATTTATATATAAAGGGCGACGCGAAGCCTTGTTTTGAGGATAATCGTTACCTTAAAACACGTCTTCAATCAAAGTCCTCTCTTTCGCGGTCTCTGCAGCCCTCCCAAGGTAATTCTATGAACTCTCTTCATGTTTGGTTTTCTTTTTGGTACATGCTTTAATTTGCTATCTGTTTGGTTATTTTGAAATCGTAAGGAAGGAAAAAACGGTGTGTGTATACTTTGAAATCCTATATGTCCCATCCAATTGTGTTTTCTTTCTCCTTAGAAAATCTTTATCTTTTTTCTTACGAGGACAGTAAGAAAAATGAATTAACTGGATGATTAAAGTTTCTTTCTTTTTGTATGTTCAGCAATTAAACAAGCCCATTAATATTCTCGTTTCCAATTTTTGTGATGATTCCATTGATTTCTGTGAAAAGATCTGAAATTGTTTTCATGTATTTTTTTTTTTTTTTTTTTTTGGGAAAGTTGAAATTGTGTTCATGTTTATACGCCATTATCTCATTGTATGGTAAAATGACCTTAAACGAACCTGTTGTTTTGATTTCAACTTATCAAAAATCTATCCTAGATCTTTTCGTTCAATGGTTTTATTTTGCTTGGCTCTGTAATAGGGAATTAGGGGAGAAATAATGGAACCCTTTTTTTTGGAACTGAAATATTTGCCCTTTTTTGGAACATTGGTTAGAATTCATTATTTGGCTTCCGTGTCTTTCGTTTTTTATTTTTTTACCAAGAAATTACGTTGGTTTTGAAATATAAGATTTTTTTTTCTGTCAAAAAGCTGATTTTGGCAAACAAGATTGGTTTGTGACCTTTTCCTGGGCTATTTTCTGAAATGATCCAACTCTTCAAAGCTATCTGTTATACCTTATCACTTTTTGAGATTTCAAAACTTTGGCTGTAAATTTTTGTGCTTCAGACGGGAGTTATCTTTCCAATTTAGGTATGTTGTTTGTTTGCAACTTTATGACAACGATGGTATATCGTTAAGGCAATGTTTAGAAACTTGATACTCAACTTTACTTGAAATTTTACTGAGTTGGGTTAGTCTGAAGACTCGATTGAGTCAATAAATCAACTCTAGGTTGAATAGTTATCTGTGGATACATATAGCAGCATAAGTCATATGCATGCACAAAACATTCCAGTAGACACCTTGTTTTAGCCACCAAAAGGAATATATGGACAACCTATTGTTCGTTGGTAATGGTAGTGTATGAAATGACATTTGAATGATATTCGAATCAAGATTTAAGCTTAAATGCCTAGCATTTCGTATAAACTTAAGATTTGTGTTTTATACTTGATTTTGTTTGGTTGGTACTTATGTGTGTTCATTTCATCCATTCTGTATTGGTTTTTCATCCTAATTCGTAGCATACTTGTACTTCAAGTTGAATAACAGATTTGACAACCAGAACTTCATGAATCCAACAACCACTGTGGCATCTGTTGTTTCCTGCAAATTGGGAAACAAGAAGGGCTTCGTTTTCTGGATTTTGGTCTGCTTACTGTCCAAGTTCTTCAAAACTACTGCATACGCGAACTTATTTTTGATCAAGGACATTCACGGGATTCTTTCACGAGTACGCATCTTGAAAACCTTTGAAGAGCTTCACCCATAATATTGACAAATATTTTGCCATCTGCGTCCCTTAATCGATATTTGGCAGCATGGTTTCTTCCCAGTTACCTGCTTTGGGAAAAACTCGCATGTGCAAATCCTTTCAAAGCCGGTTACTTTTCCCTTTAAGCCCTCCAGATGTTGTCCCATCAGATCAAGTTGAGTTGGACTTCTCTGACGTATTTGGTCCTCTACCAGCTCAGGCACCAAATGAAGTTATAAATGGATTACCAGAAGGTTTAATTGCTGCGGCTGATGCAAGTGAGCTTGTATATGATGATCCCGCGGTCATATATAACCGATCACATTCTTTGGTTGGTCCCTCGGCTTGTGTTAGTCAGTCGCTGAAACTGAGTAAGCTCACCATACATGAGTCGGAAGATTCAATGGAACTAGTAGAGTGTCTCAGTGACGAGTCAATTACGCTTTCTGCAAATAGTTCTGTTGTTCAGGAACCTCTCGTAGGTGTTGATGATATATCCATGAAGGTCCAGGCAGTAGGTCTTGAGGATTTTGAGGTCATGAAGGTTGTTGGGCAGGGAGCATTTGGAAAAGTATTTCAGGTGAGGAAGAGGGGCACATCAGAAATATTTGCAATGAAGGTCATGCGGAAAGACAAGGTTATGGAGAAAAATCATGCCGAATACATGAAGGCGGAGAGGGATATTTTGACACAGATAGAGCATCCCTTTATTGTTCAACTCAGATACTCATTCCAAGTAATGTTACCTCAGCATTTGTTGCATCCTTGACATATTATGTTCTATATGGTTTCCTTTTCCTCTGTTTCCTATATTATCATTGAAGTGCCTCAACCGAATTTTGGTACGTGAAATGTTACAAAGAACTTGGCCCAAAATTCCGTATGTGGGTTTAGGAGCTAGTGATCTGAACTAAATGTACTTATTTTGGGGTTTCTGTTTTAAAATAAACCTTATATTCAGTTCTTTTCATCTTGCAGACCAAATATAGACTTTACCTGGTGCTGGACTTTGTGAATGGGGGGCACCTCTTTTTTCAGCTCTACCACCATGGCCTCTTCAGGTGTTGTCTTTTTCTGGGTTTTGCTTTTATAAGTTCCCTGGATATGTGGTTGATTAGTATTAGGCAAATGTTCCTGGAAATGATATTAGCTAAATGTTTCAGAGAGGATCTAGCACGAATATATACTGCAGAGATTGTTTCAGCAGTGTCTCACCTTCATGCAAACGGCATAATGCATAGGGATCTTAAACCTGAAAACATCCTACTGGACGCAGATGGCCACGTAATCTCTCTCTCCCTCTCTCTTTCACTCCCCATCCCCCCCCCCCCCCCCTCCTCTTAGGCCATGCCCAGTTGTCTATTGTTTGAATTTCACACCTTACTTATTCTTTTTAAGGCACTATTGACTGACTTTGGCCTGGCAAAACAATTTGACAACAACACAAGATCAAACTCGATGTGTGGAACAGTGGAATATATGTCACCTGAAATCATTCTTGGGAAGGGCCATGATAAGGCAGCAGACTGGTGGAGTGTTGGAATCTTGTTGTTTGAGATGCTCACTGGGAAGGTTTGCATTTTTAAATCAACCATATGCCCTAATTGAGCAAATGTTTTCCTTTTACGTATTATTTGGTATAATCCGTAATTGCCATTCACATTCTCATGCCTAATTATCAAGCATTTTGTTGGGTGCCTGACTATAAAGCTTTTGTGGTGTTTATGAGTTGGAACAAGGCTACCATGTGTCCCAGCTGATTTAAACTTAAATTAGCTAATTACTGCACCATTTGTCCAAAATTAGTACAATCAGGAAACTGTTTGTTTTGAATATTTTCGTGAACTTCTGATGATGAACAGTTTGAATGATGTTACAAGGTGCAGATAGCTAATCATCATCATGTGGGGTGTTTTTATTTGGAGAGGGGGGAAAGTGTGTAATAATTGAGATTTTAGACTATTATGATTTTTCTTCTTTCATTTAAGAGGAAGTGAATGAAGCTTGGAATCTTATATTTAGTGAAACAGAGTTTGCTATTATGTTTCACGTGGACTGTAAAGTAAGAATCAAGATTTGGAACCATCCAACCTCATAAAAAGGTTGTGCTTAAAAAAACCAATACTAGAAGTCATTTCTAATCTTGCCATTGTGGTTATGTTTTCCCTGTAATATAGTTCTAAGTTCACATAAATAATCATATGGTATAATCCATTTGCATCATCCAAACTATTCAATTCTTTTTTTCTTGTGCAGCCTCCTTTCATTGGTGGTAATCGGGGAAGAGTTCAGCAAAAGATAACAAAGGATAAACTTAAGCTGCCTGCATTTTTGTCAAGTGAAGCGCATTCTCTATTGAAAGGAGTAAGTTCTGCACATTTTGTAATGAAATTGGTTCTTAAACCAATTTTCTAAAGTTGTTTCCCATTTTTATACCAACATAAAATTCTTTCCTAGTGATGGCTATATTAAGTATACTATGAAAGTTTGCTTCTACATGCAATGAAACAATTAAATGACTAGGTATGGTTGGTTTTGAAAATGAAAACAAAGTATCTCTCATTGCCTAAGAATTTGGCAGTGTCCTTCATTTTTTTACTTCATTTGTTTATACTGTAACAATTAAACTGAAATATTTTTTTTTATACTTAAGCTGCTGCAAAAGGATCCAAACAAGCGACTGGGCAGTGGGCCAACAGGCAGTGATGAAATAAAGCACCATAAATGGTTCAAGTCAATGAACTGGAAGAAATTGGAGGGCCGGGAAATTCATCCCATTTTTCGTCCTGAAGTTGCTGGAAAACATTGCATTGCCAACTTTGATAAGCGCTGGACCGACATGCCACTGTTAGATTCTCCAGTGTCCAGTCCAAAACAAAATGGGAACCTCTTCCAGGGTTTTACTTATGTTAGACCTACAGCCTCCTTTCTTAAGAGAAATGACCCCTTGTGCTAGTATGCCTTCTGGGAAGAAGGTCATCTTGAAGTCATTACTTATTCCTTCTGTTGGTGCCTATGTAGCTAGTTTAGGCGGTTTTTAGCAACCCCATGCTTACTTCATCATTCTATATGGGTGTGTTGAGGAAGATACTTACCATTTGGACCACAGCTACATTTCATTTATGGCTTTGTTTTTAATGTGCCTCTTTTTCAAATGCAAGAATGTTTAAACGGAAGCTTAATATGACTTTGATACTTACAAATTGAAGTTTTGTTTGACCTCATACCTTAGTTTTTTAGCTCCCATATTAACCAGGCCTTGTGGTACTGTTAATGTAGTAACTTCTAATTGGGCTTTTTGTCAAATTTAAGTTGTGAAACTATTTCTGCAGCTAACTCGGCATGTAATGGTGATGCCCTGTTATATAAAACATAGGAACATGACTCAACCCGATGAAGTTTCTTCTTAGATTTTACAATTGACGATATCCACGCCTGCTGAGCGGAATTGCTGTCTTTCATTCTAGATCCAATTAAAGCCCTTGTTGATAGCCAACAACTCGTGCCATAGTATGCTTCTTGACAAGCACTGATGGCTTCTCTGGTACCCCCTACTGCAACTTTTTTTTTCCACCATGACCCTAAATTCATTTCCTTTTCTCCTTCGAGACCCACATAAGAGAATGTTCTATCGGATAAAACCTTTGGTAAGCTTCCATATCAGTGTGTTAATCTTCAACAACAATTGCATGATAGGTAATAGTACAATTGGCATCCACATTGCCATTAAGCAACCATTGGTAACAGTTTTATTTCCCAATAACTTCGTTATTTACAATCCACAATGACATGCATGTTTATGTGAACATAACATTTTAAAGTTCATCATGGAGGAGAAACGCCTCTAAGGCATGCTTCTTCTTGCAACCCCAATGGCATTTCCGAGAACACAAGGAGTTGAAGGTCTTTAGCCTAGTAGACTGAAGAGATATGATGTTTGATGTTGAATGGGACTTCGAAAGAACAACTGCATAACCATCATCCATGTAGTCTGTCCCTTCGGGAAACAGCTGCCACAAAAGGCTTCCACCCCCACTCCCTCCTTGCTTAGTAGAGTTCAAAAGGGTCTTATACACTGTGCTGATGAGGGTGTCCCGGAATGATGAATTGAAACCAGGATCTTTTGCAGATACGCCAAACTCCCCAAAAATAACCGGCATGTCAAGGACCTTCTCAGAATCATCTATGTGGGATTGCATCCATGACTTGATGAATTCAAGATGTGTATCCGAAATTGATTGTGAAATCCTTCATGAATGTTAATAGTCTAAGCAGAACTCGCCATACCAGAAAAATTAATTATAACAAATGTAGCTGCATGTATACATATATTCTCCGTTTGAACGAGACATATGTGCTGCATCTAACAAACTGTATGCACGATCATGCTTATGGCAGTTTAAGTATGAATCATTCCAAATATAAATGCATGTCTAGTCAGCTACATACGAGCATGATACTGAGCATTAGACAACTTTAGAAATAAAATGAATCAGAAGAATTCACCACCGTCCATTGATGTTGTTCTGCATTATAAGATTAAATTTCCATTGTAGAGAGTCTATTTTTCAGCACACAGGTTACTTACCAAGAGTCCGCATAAATGTGAACAGAAGCAAAGTCAACCCCAAGAGCCAGATGGTTCCTGATAAAGTCAGTCCCAACTTGTTGAGCATATGTATTTGGGTTGAACTGAGCCCTGTTAGGTGTTGAGGGACCATAAAATCCTTCCAATCCAATCTCCACCAGGTGCTTTGGATCAATGCTCTTCACATAAACTGCCATTTCCTCTATCCAAGCCTATAAATAAAGCCATTTGATACTCAGCAAATACCATGCCATACTAGATGCAACCATGCAAGAAACATGACACTAATTGTGAGAAAATAAGGTTAGCTTACTTTTATCCAATGCTTAAGCCCTCTTTACAATATGCCCTGAACTCTATATAAAAATTAGTTGTTAAAGGAAACGAACCTGCAGCCTATCCCCAGATGGATCTGACTCGCACCTAGGCTCATTCATCAGTTCCCAGGCAAAAATTGTAGGATCAACCTTGTATGTTATGTTGGTGAGAGTATTGACTCGATTAAGCACTGTCTACATAGTCCAAACATTTGACCGAGAGAGAGCAAGAAGCCAATTAGACTTGGTACAAAATCAATAGACCAAAATCCCACTGCTACGGTGTAGGTATATAAAAAGCATCAAGGTTATGCTAGTTGCAAAGTTTTAGTTAAAGATGAATCACTAAAAGATGGTACTAAGACTATTAAGGAAGGAACTTGCCTTAACATGGGCCTTGTAGTAGCTTTTGAGAGTTGGATGAGAGAAGAAGTCATCATCAGAAGTCAAATTTAGGCCGGCAGCTTTACCCCATTTAACATATTGTGCTTTGCCGCCATAAGCTTGCCAATTGTTAACAAACGACAATATTAGCCTGATCTTGTACTTCTTGGCTTCACTTACAACAAAGTCCAACGCCTGTAGTGCAAAACAATCCATGACGGATGGTTGAATCATCACAAATTGCCCAACTTTAAAACCATTGTTCACAAAGTCTGGACCATGTATATCACAATGGAAGCAAAATCCTCAATTTAAATTAAAATGAAAGGTAACTTCAGACTGAACTCATACAAGTGTTAAAATTATGCAACTCCAAGCAGTTCAACTCAAATATCATGGAAAAGTCTGTTCAGTCTACTTTCTGAAGGAAGGTAAAAAGGGCTATTTTGCAGGTTGCAAGGGAATTACTGATGAAAAGTTCAAGCCCTTTGGAATTTTCATATTTCTTCTAATCTGTTAGAGGCGTCTGATACAAAGTCTGTTATCAATTATACTTTCTTAAGTGTTGCAACTCGCAAATAAGCACCAATTCTATGCCCTCAAAGTTTTTCCTAATATAAAATTGCTATTTGCTATTACCCACACATCAAACCGGAGACACCAGAAATGACACTGCAAATTGTTTCTCCTAAGTTGAGAGCAAAATGACATAATTCACGTTGATGTAAACGAGAAACAAAGAAGCACCTCAAAGACATCTTCATCGTAAACAGACGGAGATTTCTGAAGAGCCCTCCATTGGCCATCATTGAAAGCCCATGTCCGACATAGTGTGAGACCCACAGAAGATGCCTGCTGGAACACTTCACTGACCTTTCCTCTTGTAGATTGATCCACAGCAAATACCATCAACCAGTAAGTATTGAACCCATTTACATAAAAAGGTTGGCCATTAACCACAAACTGGTTCCCCTTTTTCTGCACCATTGTCCATGCATTATCTTCCATGTCACCCAAACTATAAACCCTGTACACATGAATAAGTAGATCAAATGAAGCGTAAATAATGAGAAATTATGAGTACCTAGAATTAAAGACAGACAGGAAGCCAAAAAGAGGAACTTTGTAACTGGTACCCATGATTTACACTATAAAATGCTGTATCTACCAGTGATTCTGAATTCTCATCTCCACCAAGTACAGCAGAGTTTGAATCTGCAACAAACATAATAAGAGTAGCTACCCAAAAACTGATTTTAAATCTAAATTTCCCCTCTTGGGTGTCCATGTTTTCCAGTAAATATCCACATTTTGATTTTTTTCTTAGACAGCAATATATATACATATATGTCTGTGGTATCTATTATGTGGACATCCATATTGTGATATACAAGAGAAGTGTTGAAGAGGAAATCATCTTGTGTTACCTTCAAAGCAAAGATGTCTTCTCTTTTACATCCTGATAGAAAAAAAGTGGAGAGTTGGTAGTAAATCTTGTTTTTTTTTTTGAATTTATTTTTCTTATTAATTTTGGTAATCTAGAGAATGTGACAAACTTATATACCTTATTTAAGAGGGCTCCATATCCCCCCTTTTTGGAACTCAAAGGAAAAGAAGTTCTACCAAGCAATTTGCCCTGTTTTCAACAATGTCTTGAACTTGTGGAAGTTTATCTCACATAGTTCAGATGTCTTAGTCAATCCCATTGGCAAAGACATGAAAGGAAAAGCCCTAATTAATTTCGGCTATGTAACTGTAAGCCAAAACTAGAATTAAGGAATCTAAAGTTTAAAGGTGTTGAAAGATCATTATTCCTTAGCTTCAAAGCATAAACACATGTATATGTGTGTGTATATACACACATGCATACACAAATATACATAGGTGGTTGGTGAACTAGGCTGATTGAGTATCGTATACAAATGTACATGTATATATAAACCTCGATTCATCATCCAGCTTCAGGATGACAAATCTGTTAACTTGCACCAGGGCCCTAAAATTCACTAGCAAAACCAGGATTACAAAACCAATTTTTTTTTTTTTGTGAATATGAAATAAAATTGAAGAGGCTTCAGGTCTCCAAGGTGAGGGATTCCAATATCAATTATTTACGAAAGAGGGGAAATAAAACAGGAAAATTCAAACAGAAAGGTACATGAAAAGTGGTCATTCATGAAGCTTAAGTAACTCAATAAATAACCAAAATAATTTCCGGGAAAAAAAAATGACAAAAAAGAACATGGCATGTCCATTTCCATAGTGGAATTCCGTACCCCTTTGCTTACCTGCTGTTAGAAGACTGTTTTGAGTATAGTGTCGATGGTCCGATCCAACTCCAACTCCAGCAACACCACATTGCCAATACTTATGCCCAAAGAGTGGCAGTGAAGAGAAAAGAGAAACGAAATGCGCAAATTTTTCATTTTCTTCAGCCACTCCTAATTACATTTGTAAAAGGTATTAAAGAGAAAAAATTTCGGGGCAAGGACAGCTGCCTCTTGCCCAGGCACCCAACGCCATGGTGATATAGCGCGCACACACACACACACACACGCATACAAAAGAAACCGACTGCTCAACTCTCTCTTCTCAATTTTTGTCCATTGTAGTAAAAGTGTTGCAAACAGTCAGTCCCACACAGCGTCACAACTCACAAGGGTTGAGATACAGAGGCAACTGATCTGGAAGTGGCCCATTTCTCAAAGTAACCGACCTTCCAATTGCAACTCAGCCCAACCCACCCACCATGCCACACACAAACTAACAATGAATTTTTATTTATTACGTAGGAAAAAAGAAAAAAGGTTTTTCTTTTTTAAGATTTTGATTTCCTTTCAATATGTTTTTGTTTAAATAATAAACCATTTAACGTGTATTATCAAAAATTAAGAAAGCAAATATATTGAGCGACACACCATGATAAATAATCTATTAATAAATATAATGGTGTGTGAAACTAAAAAATGTGAGCTTGGTGTGTAGTGGATGAATTGAGTATTTAAGCAAAGTAACAATTTGTAAGAACGATTTATCAGGTTGAAGAGATAAACTAGTTCACTGTAACGAAAACTCTTCCTCTTCTTTTAGTTTGTATTATTTGGAGAATTAAATGATTATACTCTCTTGAGAATACAATTGCACATTGTCCGGATAAGACAAGTGCATGCCTATTTATACATTAAAATAATGTGATCCTCAAGGCCTATTTTGTTAGGATATTTGATAGAATATTTGATTGTTAAATACAATTTTTTATTTTTTTTAAAGTATTACGTGACATTCTAAAACCTGTTTCATACCCGAGATAAAATTTAATGGGTAATTCCTCTTCTAATATTTTCTCAATGTAAACTGAGGTGCTTGTAGTGTTGAATTAATATGAGTCAATCCATATGAATTTGAAATCATTAAATATATGGAGAGTCTCAATCAATCCGGGGTTTCCATCTCAATTCCACGTTAGCGCGTTCATGTGTAAAACATACCTGGCATCCATCCATCCATCCTTTAACCCATGATTGACGCCCAATGTCCTCTGCAAGATCGAGTAAGAGTAATGTATGGTTAAATAATTGCGCCCGCCTAACTTGATCTCTATTTCGGTTCCCTCTCTGTGTTTGCATCTGTATCGTCCCCCAATTTCCAACCCTTCTCTCTCTCTCTGATCTCTTACTGTGCTCCGTCTTCATATTCTGAGTTGATTAAAGCTAGTGATATTTTGATGCGATACAGTTGTCGTTGGTCCAAAAATGACTTCAAGTTTTCTTCTTTGGATCTCTGTTCCTATTGATTTCTGAGGTAATTCATTTACTTGCTTTTCTAATTTGGTGCTGTGTTCTTGGTTTGGTTTCTGAGCTAGTTCGTATGGTAGATCTTCAAGCTTGGGTGCGTATTTTCAGTCAAACTTTAATATTCCTTGTGTCTGTCTAGCTAGCTGTGGATTTGTAATGGTCGCCTGAGGTTTTGAACTACTTTTCTTTCTCCAGTTCTTGGTTGACCCGCCGAGTTCTGGTCACCGGCTTTTCAATTTTTCCATATCTCTGCCCATGTTTAATTGAAGACCTTTGATATTCTCTAGTTAATTATTTTCTGTATGCATAGCATTTCAAAGATCTGAAATTTATTTATCATCCGTTTGTGGACATTGCAGCTTTTACATGTGAAATTTCCTTGGTGGCATGGGGAACCTCAATAAGCCTCGTCTCCTCTCGTTTTTTAGTTTTCTGTTCTGGGGTTTGGTTATTCGTTTCATCTCAGCCGCCGATTATGTCCCGACTGATAAAATTCTTCTCAACTGTGGGGGTCCTTCTGATTCTACCGATACTGATGGCCGGAAATGGACCTCAGATATCGGCTCAATGTTTCCGATGGCCGGTGGCAAGTCATCAACTTCCCTAGCCGCTACTCAAAAACCCTCTGTCTCTCAAGTTCCTTTTATGACCGCCCGTATTTTCCAATCCGAATTCACCTATAGTTTCCCCCTAGCCTCTGGTCGTAAATTTGTCCGTTTGTACTTCTATCCCGTGTCCTACGGGGGGCTCAATGTCTCCAATTCTTACTTCTCCGTGACTGCTGGATCATATACCCTTCTCAAGAACTTCAGTGCCGCCCAAACCGCTGAAGCTCTCAACTATGATGTTATTGTCAAGGAGTACTCCGTCAATGTGCCATCCGGGACATTGAACTTAACCTTCACACCAGCTCCGAATACTCCCAATTCTTTTGCATTTGTGAATGGTATTGAGGTTCAATCACATCCGGACATCTACAATACTGAAGATGGAACATCAATGCTCGTGGGCCCGACGACAGCATTCTTCATCGACAATAATACTGCTCTTGAGAACGTTTATCGGCTAAATGTGGGTGGAAATGACATTTCCCTGTCTGATGATACTGGTCTGTATAGATCCTGGTATGATGACACGCCATACATTTATGCGGCTGGGATAGGTGTTCCAGAGACTGCTGACCCAAGTATGTCAATCAACTATCCTTTGGGCATGCCAACTTATGTTGCACCGGTTGACGTCTATAAAACTGCTAGATCTATGGGTCCAGATAACTACGTTAACCAGAACTACAATTTGAGTTGGATTTTCGCTGTTGACTCAGGGTTCTCTTACTTGGTTAGGCTCCATTTCTGTGAGGTTGCTGAAAATATAACTCTTATTAATCAAAGAGTGTTTGTGATCTTCCTTAATAATCAAACTGCAGCACCTGAAGCGGATGTGATTGCTTGGGCAGGACACAATGGAGTTCCGGTCCACAAGGATTATGTGGTGCTTGTTCCTAGCGGGCCTGCACAGCAGGATCTTTGGCTTGCCTTGCATCCAAACATTGCATCAAAGTCTAATTATTATAATGCTATCTTGAATGGAGTGGAGATTTTCAAAGTAAACGATAGTAGTGGGAATCTTGCTGGTCTCAATCCAGTCCCTGTAAAACAAGAAGTAATTGACCCATCACCAGGTGAACTACCATCCAACTCAGGTCAATCGAAGAATAAAATGGCAACTGTAGGTGGAGGTGTTGGTGGTGGTATTGCTGCATTGCTTCTTGTTGGTTTATTGGTCTGCATGCTTTCCCGTCGCTGTAGGCACAAAGAGGACCCGAGAGTAAGCGATGGACCATCAGGGTGGCTCCCTCTTTCTTTATATGGAAATTCACACTCTTCAGGCTCCGCAAAGACAAACACTACAGTAAGCTATGCCTCCGCCCTGCCCTCAAACCTTTGTCGCCATTTTTCTTTTGCTGAGATCAAGGCCGCCACCAATAACTTTGATGAGGATTTACTCCTTGGGGTGGGAGGTTTTGGCAAAGTTTACAAGGGAGAAATTGACGGTGGAGTGACTAAAGTTGCAATTAAGCGTGGGAACCCTCTCTCTGGACAAGGTGTTCATGAATTCCAAACTGAGATTGAAATGCTTTCAAAACTTCGTCACCGTCACCTTGTTTCATTGATTGGTTATTGTGAAGAGAACTGTGAGATGATCCTTGTATATGATTACATGGCTCACGGAACCCTCCGTGAGCATCTTTACAAGACGCAAAAGCCCCCTCTGCCATGGAAGCAGAGGCTCGAAATTTGCATTGGAGCTGCTCGTGGTTTGCACTATCTCCACACTGGTGCCAAGTACACTATTATCCACCGTGATGTCAAGACAACTAACATCCTCTTGGATGAGAAGTGGGTGGCAAAGGTTTCGGATTTTGGTTTGTCAAAAACAGGTCCTACATTGGATCACACTCATGTCAGCACTGTGGTGAAGGGTAGCTTTGGGTATTTGGATCCGGAATACTTCAGGCGGCAGCAACTGACAGACAAATCTGACGTTTACTCATTTGGAGTTGTACTTTTTGAAATCTTGTGTGCACGGCCAGTTTTGAACCCGACGCTGCCAAAGGAGCAAGTGAGTTTGGCAGAGTGGGCTTTTCATTGCCATGAGAAGGGCATACTTGATCAGATTAGTGATCCATATCTGAAAGGTAAGATTGCACCAGAGTGCTTCAAGAAGGTTGCTGAGACTGCAGTTAAGTGTGTAGCTGATCAGGGTATTGATAGGCCATCAATGGGTGATGTGTTGTGGAACCTTGAGTTTGCTTTGCAGCTTCAGGAGAGTGCAGAGGAGAGTGGAAAATGTATGGGCAAAATGCACATTGAAGAGGGGTCATCAGATGTTGCCTGTAAAGGAAAGAAGCATCCAAATGCATCCCCAGGTTTTGATGGCAATGCCACAGACTCGAGGAGCAGTGTGACGTCAATGAGCATTGGTGGTCGGAGCCTCGCCAGTGAAGACTCGGATGGGTTGACACCAACTACAGTGTTCTCGCAGATCTTGGACCCAAAAGGACGTTAAGCTCAAAAAGCAATTCGCCATTGCACTTGCCACTGGTTGTTGATTCCCTGCAAGGTAATGTACTTTGTAATCTTTCTGTTAGCTAAGAAATTATAGTTTCTGTGAACCGCGAATGTTACTTATTCGTTCCTTGTTATTCCTTATACTTACTTTTTATCATTTTGGTCACCCAATAGTTGTGATTAAATACTTTTGTACGCTGTAACTACAATTACACACGAAGAGTGTGGAAATAATATGTTCATTTTCCATTCGCACTAGATTGGGATGGGAGGGTACATCTATTAGCTTTCCATACTGATGGTTTCATGCTAAATCATAGTAGCTGGTTTGTCTTATCACACAGCCCAATGGATGAACTTGAACCCGCACGGCACCGTCCATATAGTGTCACAAAAATGATTGAAGTCAATAGAACCATCCATGAGAATAGAAATATTTTCGTCACCAGGAATAAATTCACATGTTGATGGGGGTCCACACTGGTGTTGATACATGATATAGGGGAGGTATAGCACTGAAATGAATTGGCAATACGTTGGAGAGAGCTGTTTGTTGCTTTAGTGGAGGAGAGAGAGAGACCACATTGGCAGCAAACGTGGATAATGTCTCAGCTTGACCACTTTTTAATTGATTTCTTTGGTAACAAATGCTTACAACCGACATTTCAAATGTACCAAATCACTCTCAGTGTTATAATTGAACTTCGGACCTTAAGATAAGAATGTAAAACTCTTTCGTTTGAACTAACTTGACAGGTCAACTTATGATAATTTGCTGACTGTCTAGACTCTAGAGTGCACATACATGATTGTCACTAATGTAAGATAGGGTTAATCGTAAATTGCACCTCAAAAAATCTCTTGAATTTTAATTTATACTCTCAAAGATAAAAGATCTCAATTTACACTCTCAAAGATATAAATTTGTATCAATGTGCACCTAAAGTTAACAACCGTCACTTTATCATCTAAAACTAGTTAGGTAAATTACACCTAGACTCCCCAAGTTTGTCATTTAATCATTTAGACCTCATCACATTTAAAATATTACTCATACACCTGACGTTTGTGCACGTGTAATCCATAACCTCTTGTCGTTCATATCTGTTAATATAATTGTTAAAAAAATATGATTTCATTCTAATAAAAAATTATAATTTTCATACTACCTTTTATTTTGTGGGCCCGTTATATTCTACCTTTGATTTTAGATCTGTACAAATTAAGATTTAAACGATTTTTTAGGGAGCAATTTACAATTAACCCTATAAGATATATAAATGTGCTTGGGAACGAAAACACTTAAATTGATGGTCATGGCCGGATCTGTAAGTTTGACTTTTCCTTCTCTCTGATAGTTTATATTCTTTGTAAGTGGGAGATGTCCAAGCCATGTTCTTACGCGTTTGGCGGGCCAGTTGTTGGCCTCAATCAAGCAATCAAACGATACCATTCAATGTGATAATTCTGCCGTTGGGATAATATGTTTGGGCGGCAGAGCAACATTCTTCTAAGGGCCGGCATTCCGAAACTTACGGTTTCAAATCCTCACTAATACACACTTTTATCTAAGTAGTAAATCATATAACATGAACTCAGTGTGTGATCCAATGTTTTAAATAGATAGATTCTCTCCCCACCCATGACATACTTTTTTTCCAGTTGGACAATAGAAAATTGGCATATAAAAGAAACCAACTAATTTTTCCATATTGACCATTTCAAGGCGTGGAAGACACATAATATGGCCTCCGGCCGCTTTCTAGTGTCTTTTATGCCCACTTAGTCAAGCCGGTCGAAGAGAAAACAGGAAAAGAGGACAAGAAGAAAGCCCATGGTGGTTAACCAGAAGGCCATCCAGGTAAAGAAATGACAAAGACAAGGTGTTTATTATGCATACATGTTCTCTTCCAGCCTGTTATTGCGTGCTTCCTTTACCCCGCAAATGATTGTTCAGTATATACGGATGTAAAAAAACCATCCAGATCAAGGAAGATGCCCAATTAAATTGTGAGAAGGGCTCTCTATCTTTCTATCCCCCCACCCTCTGTTTTCCCCTATTTTCTACCCGAACAATGTCTTCAAACAGCAGAATCTATTTTTTACTGCTCGGTTTGGGAATCAAAAACTCACTACTAATGTCAGACACTTCTCTGCATAGCTATCTTCTGGGGGGCGAAAGCTCCTCAGTGGTTAAATATCCTTTTAACTATCCCTGATGACTGAAAAGGTTTCACTGTACAGTTTCCAAAAAATCCACCTACACTAAGAGCGTGTAATGTATCAGTTCGGCTAAGCTGTATGGGTACACTTTGCAACGACTTGGTTCTTGTCATGTGCTAGATAGACGAGAATAAATCGATCATATTAGGCTTGGTGCTTCATCATATTTGCAAAGCCAAGCCAAAGTACCACGCGAATTGAGAATTTATTTATGTACTTCCTATGAAGAAAAAGGACAAACAATCATAATAAAAAAAATAAATAAATAAAAGAAGACGACACGGAGACAACCAAAAATCAGATTGATTAACTGCACAACAGATGATCAATATGTAAGATCGTTGTTTTGGGAAAACTGAGTGCCATCAACTCAAGTTTTACAAAAGGATTCATGCAATGGTAGAGTACAAACTTACCATCAAAGGAAAGAATATAAACATGCTCATAATACTCACACAAGGAAGAAGAAAGACTGGTCCGTGCCACTCACTGATGACAGGGAACCATCATAGCACTTATTTCTGACATGGGGCCACCGAATCTAGAATGACAGTTATCTTCCTCTGCAGCTCTGGCTTGTTGGCCCCCACGAGTTTGTCAACTTGTTGTCCATCTCTAAGAAAGAAAAAGGTAGGAGTGGCTTTGATATCCCAGGAAGTACTGAATTCCTGTGCAATAGGACAACAACATTAATTTCATTGCTAAGAAATATGTAAGCTACCATAAAACACTAACATGACAATCACTCCACACTGTTTGCTGTTTAAATGCTGGAATTGAAATTTTTTTCCAGGGCATGTTTTATGGTGAACCATCAGCATTTCCAGGACTTTGAGAGTACTCTAATTTTGGTTAGAGAGAGCAACAAGCCAAGCACATAGTAAAAAGTCAGGCTTCAAATGTATGAAACCCACTTTTGCTATTCTATCAAATTATAATATAGTTGCAACACTTACAGTTAGTTCATCAACATCAACAGTTAGAAACATAAGAGAAGGATGTTTCTCAGACAGCTCACGGTAGAGTGGCGCAATCATTTTACAAGGACCACACCATGATGCACTGAAATTTGCAATCACCTGTTCATTTATCAACTCCGGTTAGAAAAGCAAAATACTGCAAAAGATACATACCAAATATATTAAACTTCACTTCAATAGAGTATCGATAATATTACGAGGGAACTAGAAAATTTACATGTACAATGCCTCAAAGTGACTAACAAACACACACACACACAAAGCACGTTCCTCCGATGAAACCATTTGCGTAGAAAGGAACTCAGAGTGTAGACTCAACAACGTAATTCGCCTAAAACATTTTTTGGCTTGGAACACCACTTAAAATGATCATAACATATGATCATCCTAAATATAAAATCCTCGTTTGTTTTTTACCAATAAATGAAAAAATGTTATTTTCTGAGAAATAAACTAACAGTAGCCATCAGATGTCATTATTTCTAGAACATACATTAAAATATGCTCTCTAAGTGCTTAAGCATTGCAATTCAAGACCACAATGGAATGGGATCTTATCATTGGGAAATTAAAAAACAAAGGTTCACACTCATAGACACGCAAACCAATCAATCAAATATCTCTACCCAGTTTAAAAGACTTATTTCCTCCCATTTTTCACGCTCGCAGAGAAAAGTTGCCTACAGTGACTGAATAAAAGAAGTGTTGATTTTAATATCCAATTGCTGCCAAAAATATAAATGTGAGGGGAAGCAAAAGGGTAGCTAAGAGTCTTGATTTCTCGCAGAGAAGATTCTGATTGGAAGTGGTAAAAACTCAAAGAACCAAATATTCAAGCTCATGAAATAGAGTTTAGAATAGAATAGAAATAGATTCTTGCCATTGGATGCAACTGTACTCCCTCTTCGTTAGTTGCATTTCAGAATATATATTTTAGATCAGGCAAGAGTATATATCTTTTCTCATGACTGCAGAGTCATGATTTAATGATGTCACAAAATCAAGGTCTCATCATCCAGCACTATTGTGGTGCTCATATCGGATAAAGACACCATCCACTGCGACAAAATCCAACTCGCAGTCTTGCCTTATCGCACAGTTGTTAACCCTCGAACACATATTTGTAATTCTTTGCCATTTGCAACAGTATGGCAATTTTTATCAAGAATAGCTCAGTCTCGTGACATTAAACTAAGCAACCAAAACAATTCTTACTGATTAAACTTGATATGCTCGTATATCGAGCTCAAAGACAAGTAATAAAAGATGGAAAAAAAAATGTGTTGAATGCTTACAATCTTCCCATCCCTCCTTGCATCTGCCAGCTTCTGATCCCAACTTTCTTTGGTAGCGATGAGGTGCACATTTCCACCAGCAAAATCAACATGTGTATCAGAATCTTCGTCATCATTCTTAGGCTACAAGTATCATGCACACAATAACCTCTATGTCAAATGACATAAGGAATGAGCAATAAAAGCAAACTATGCATGAACCAAGTTTTGAAATCCTCACTCAGGACATTGTTGAGGTCAACAAAACTAACATTATTTGTGATGACAGTGATGTAGATTTCTGGAACTTCTCTAAATTGCTAGGAAATGGACAAAGAAAATCAAAGAGGCTACATAGTGGACAATGACAAAACACCTTTAATTTGATCTCCATTAAACTAGGTCAGTCTCATTCTCATAGCAGTACAAGATAAATCCTACTTACCAAGAGAAATATGTGTGTGCGCGCACGCGCGCGCGCGTGTGTGTGTGTGTGAGAGAGAGAGAGAGAAATCTCATTCCATTTAAGAATGTGTTTAGTGCAACTAACCTAAGGAAAAGGCACAAAATGTATCATCTTCATTTTGACAATATGTAATATTGTATAAGAATGAATAGAAATACATTCTGCCGCAAATGTATCTCATATTGTTTAACAGGATCCACCGAGTGGTAAACCAAGGTTATGGGCACCAAATAACAACATGGCAGATGCGGTCCCACTAGTAAAGTTTGGTCGAAGTCACTTGATTTTTGCTCCTTTGTAGATAGAAACTCAAATTTTATTTGATTGAAGATAAATTGGTACACTTGCTAGTTTAGGCCCACTTAACTTTATTGCCCATCCAAAATTGTTCATGTATTTGGTCATGGCTATTGTCAGGTCTTCCTAATTCGAGACAAGTAGAGTTGTAAATTATAAATCTAGTCGGACTTTTTATATAAGAAAGTTTCTAGTTTTGAGTCCATTATGCTTCTATATTAGCATAGTTGGGATAAAGGCTTTGTTGAGTTGAACTATATGCTTCTATATTAGCAAGCCTTGTAAAGGATGAGCACCCTTGTTTTTTTCTTTTTTAAAGTTTCTTTGTTAGTGAAATCATTTAGAGAATATTTAACCCTTGCAAATAAGAAATTTTATCCACAGTTTCGTCTTTCTTTTAATGGTGAAACTTTATCCATTTCTTCTTGGTGAGACTCTCAAAACATCTCAGGCAAAAAATAGAGGAAGCAGAACCAAAAGAAAATGATGCGGATAAATCACGTCTTCTTGCACCAAAGATCTTTTCATTTCTGGCGGAACTGAAGTTGCATCTTTTTCTTATTTCCATTTAACTCGAAAGACAGATCTAGTACAGTGGTCAAATTGTTAGGCAAACAACTGTGACGTTGTGGGTTCACATCTAAGAATAACCAGTTTGTGCAAATAATTTCAAAGCTTAGCTTTGTAATCAATCCCCCCCTCAGCACCCTTGGTTAATGATAACTTATTTGAAAAATGACCCTTTATTCAGTTCAAGAGATCTTATGTGCTTCCACGACCCTTGAAACCATGAAAAATGGACAAATGTCTTTTCTTATAAAAAACGAGATCCATCACATTAGCCGCACTTTGGGAAGTAGATAATCATAACCATACATATATAAAATGACAGAAATGGAAGGCCAATCCTCGGGTTATATATGTTAAATCTAATCTTATTCTACCTATTGGAATCAGCTAGATAGACAATATAGCTGACTCAGGTCATCACCCCTGCATCATTCTACTCAATATAGGACAATACGTTATACTAAGTCAATGGTCATCACACCTTTACTCAGGTAATTTCCATTGTTTTAAGCTCTCTTGCCCTCGACTCAACCTATTATATTCAGCTTGAACCAATTAATATACTGCTGCGAAGGACATAAAAGCACCCAAACAACCTTATGTCCTAGTAAATGTAACTCACACCCATGTCATGTATTTCTTTCATTCTTTCTTTCTTTTTCCCCTTATTTATGGACTCATTTATTTTTGGGTTCTAAGTTCTGATCAATTTGATCCTTCAACATGTGTGCATGCACGTGCATGTGAGAGTGTGTGTGTGTGTGTGAGAGAGAGAGAGAGACCACATTCAAACCACTATGATTGGTAAACAGCACACTGGATCCCAAAACAACTATTTCAGTAGAGCAACTAAATCCAATTAGATTGGGAGTAATCTATTCACTTATTCGTTAGTTTGGTGAGCATCAGTTGAAGTGATTTACCCCAGAAAAGCAAAGTCCCATTGTGATGGTAGAATAAGTTGAATAGATGAAGCCTGGTAGTAGAATCCTGAAAGTTGAACTGAATTAGAGAAGTGTGAATATTACGACAACTTAACAAAGTAGGAAAACAAGAAACTAATGTCAACATTCAGAGGTATACAGGTATACACTAAATAATAAATCTATTGAAAATCAGAAGTACGGTAACCCCGCCCCAAAAAAATAGCATAAGATCCACAATGGGCAAATCCAAGTTTATCTGTTCATAGTTCATACTAGATTACACACCAGAATTCACTGTTTTTGAATGCTTTGCATGTACAGGCATTTTGTTATCGCCTTAAAACCTTTTTAGAGGAAGTAAAAAAAAAGGCCAAGAACATCAACAGTAGATACCAAGTTAAGATTCATTAGCTACTCTTCCAGTTCAAAGGAAAATTTCCTAAAACAAACAACAACATATTCTCCTAAAACAGATATTACACACAATAATTGAAATTTAATCACACACAAAGCCCACCCAAAGCTATTATCTTCTGCATCACATGAGTTGGCCCTTTTCCTTCTAACAAAAATACAAACAGTGATGAAGAAATAGAAATGCGAAGACAGATATATAAAAAGCTAATACGCATACCCAAAATTGCAATCAACATAATCCTTCAGCTGTAATTGTTTCGGATATAAATATATTACTAATAATACCGATCGAATATGTAAAACAGCAGAATACAATCGAAACAATAGACAGTAAAATACACGAAAGAGTTAAGAAAAAGTATAACCTCAAATTGAGCTTCGGATCTTGCAACGTCAACGTTGTTGAGTTCTGAGATTCGAATCGAAACCAGTGGGGGAGGAGGGAGGGGAGATATCAGATATGCATTGAATTAATGCAAAAAGTGATAATTTCCGGAATAAGAGCAAGAAAGTATGCATGCGTAATGACAAAAATTGGCATTGCGTGGCATAAATAAACTAATTAAGAAAAATAAAAAATAAATAATGTTCCTTCTTTGTTTCTTTTTATTAATTACCCGCGTATTAAAATTAATTAATCTAAATCATAATCAAAAGTTATCACAAATATATAGACACACATTTACTAAATCTTGCTCTTCTCGTTGTGATTTCATTTCAGGTGATTATAATAATTTATAGAGTGTACAATGGACTATAGAAATCCGATTGAATGATGATAAATAATTATCTATTTACCAATTCACATTGAAAAATGTTTGGAAAAGAATTACCAAATAAAGTTAGATTCAATGAACAAAGTAATATATTATAGTTTATTAATGATCACTAATGGTTAAGATAATTACACACACAATTGAATCATGAAGATAACATTATGTGGTAGTTTTTCCGGATATTGATATTTTGTTTGAGCAATAAATATGTCATATTATAACAAATATATCGAATTATAACATTGTATTTGCTATGTGGTGGTGGAGTTTGGGACGATTGTAACATTGTATTTGATATGTAGTAGTGGAGCTTAGTATGGAATATGCAGTGCGAAATATGCTTATTTAATTGTTTGGTTTTGCAGTAGCAAAAATCAATCTCATTACTATGAAATGTCTAGTTACAAAAACATAAAATTAGTCATTCTCAAATATTAGATGGCACTACCAATTACTAAAATAGTTAGAATAAGTCCAAATTTATTAAGAACCTCCACCACCACCACCACCACCACCACCACCACCACCATCCTATCCATCACTCACAATATTGTCACCACCACCACCACTGCCTCCACACCACCACCTCCACTACAACATCACCACTTATCACCATTACACCACCAACCCCACCATTATTGCCAACATTAGTGGGGTAGCAGTGGTGTTATGAAGATGACAATAAGGTAGTAGAGGTGCTAATAGCTAGAGAGAAAATGGTGATGTGGTAGTGTAGGTGGTAATGACTGTGAAGTGGTGGTTGCGACAATAGTTATGTAGTAGCACTAGTTGTAAAATTCGAAAAAAAAAAATTAAAATTATTATTAAAATCATAATTAAAGGGGTAAAAGAATAATTAATTGTTAAAGTATGGGTCAAAAACGTAAATTTAAATTTAAAAAAAAAAAAAAAAGTTTGTATATATATATAAGTGGAAGACTTTTGTCTTCCACTTTTTCTTCTTCAGGAGAGGCGGCGAGAGTGAGACAGAAAAGAGAGAAAAAGAAAAGAAGAAAAAAAAGTTAGACCCCTTTTCTTCTTTCTCAGATCTATGAAGATTTAACCGTCTAATCGTTTTGGGCCAAGAATTAAAGTTGCTCTACGCAACGAGAGCTACGCAACGATACCAAAGAGCGTACTTTTCTCCAAAGATATCACGTACGAAAATTTAGACCTAAGGCTTGAGAAGCTGAATTTGAGCTTTCTTTGGGGTCCTACTACGTGAGCTCACGCTATAAGAGGTAGGGTTTCCCCTATTTAGATGTAATTTCAGCCTAAAATATTGCATATGAAATGGGCAGGCTAAGGGTGTATATCACATGTTAGGTCTTGACTAGTGTAACTAGTGGGTCAAATATAGGATTTATAATTAATTTTATAATTAGTAAAAATCCTATTATGATTAACTTTGTGTAAGTTAATATTAATGGTTAAAGCATGTTAATTGTACATTAGCATGACTTGATGTTTTAATGGCATATCAAGTTTAATAAAATTATTAGCTTGTTATGTGATTATGAAATAATATGTATGTTAAATGATTATTTAGCATATGATTATTGTGGTGGACTTGTGCTTATGTTTATAGAATTAATAAACATGTTGCCATGTTGGAAGTAATAAACATGCTATTTGTGTAAATTGATATGCCCTCTAGGTGTTTGTTTAAATGCCTAGGTGAATACAAGTATGTTAATTGAGTTGATTATCTTATATAACATGCTTGGGATTGTGTTGAAAATGTCATTATATTGCATTCATTATATAATGGACATTATAAGTGGTACCAAAGGCAATTGCACATTGCATTGCATTATGCATGGGTTGCACTACATTCATGGGCATTGACATGGGTGAGAGTGTGTGCATGGTATGAAATCAATCACCATATAGGTGGTTGATCGTGGACTCGGGAAAGTCGTACCAAGGTTCGACTGAGTCGCACGGAAACTTAAATGGATAAATGTGTCGGGGATAGCAAGAAATGCTAGATTCTCCCTCGGGTGCAAGACCCGGTTACTTGGTTTATACACTTTCCGGCGGTGCAATTCCAGAAAAGTGTAACGGCGGAAACGGAGCCGCATGTGGGATGTCCTGAAAATCCGTTGATGGTTGGTGTCTCATTGGTGTAATACCATAAATCATCTCCTCACAAAGACACAAGAAAATGAATGAATTAGTCATTGAGTGTACATAACACCAATGACAGGGGGGCTTGGAATGCCCGGATACATACGCATGACATTGCATGTGTTGTGGGAGCTCGGGATGGGGCTCGGTGTTGGTATTGCTTGCTTGAGTTGCATCTCATGGCATGACATGATTTATGGCATTTATTCATAATAGACATATTTGAATGAATGCATGAAATGATTGTTGCATGTGATATTTCATATGCATTTAGGTTGAGAGGAATTCTCTATAGGAGTTACCCTATTGAGCGTTGGCTCACCCTTTATGGGAACATTTTTCAGGTATCGGCCAGGCATCCACCGAAGGCGAGGCCATGGGCCCGCTTTGACGACAGAGCCGGTTTGTGGCTCTTAGTTTCACTTTGCAGTCCCTTGTATATGTTTACTTTTGGCCTTGTATAATTTTTGAAACAAAAACTTCTTTATATTTAAAAGGCATGTATATGGGACTCTTTTTGGACATTTATTCTTTTATGAATGAATGTACGTAGTGATGGTGATTATGGTAGTATTTGATATGGATAAATGGACCCGGTGTGGTCAATATTGTATATTGGACCTCGGATGGGTCATATGATTGTATGATTACACAGGTTGTGTTTTGGGTAAAGTTCCTCGTACAAAGGAGACTCTGCCCAAATTTTGTTAAATTAAGGACCCCCGGTTTTTGGGGCGTCACACTAGTGGTGTGAAGATGCGATAGGGTGGAGGAGATTGTGGCAATTGTGGTGATGAGTGACGATGGTAGTAGGGTGGTGGGAATGGTGACAGTAAAAGAGTGGTGTAGGCGGTGGTGTTGGAGTATTAAGTTAGAGTTATAATTATTTTATTCTTATCAGGGGCATTTTGTTTAATATTTTTCATTGCAGCTGAAAGACTAATTTATTCAAACATTGGAATGGATTGTAAACTTTATTTTAGCATTTAATCTTAGTTGTTGTCAAATTTCAGAATAACAACGCATTTCATCTTATTCTCAAATATATTCAATTTCACATTACCATCTATAAAAGGAAAAATAATATTTTTAGGCTAGAACATACCTACATACAACAACAATCTATTAAAGCCTTGTGTCACTAAAACAATTTTTCATTCATTTGCATTGCAAAACTATAGATAGTTTCCATGAGCTCCAACTTCAAAATATATGTTATCACTTATAAACAGTTTGAACAGGGACGCCAACAACCACGCATCTCAAACCAATTTTCCTCACAAATACATTCACATGTGCATACAAAGATCACTACTAAAGCTAATGCAAAAGCACAAATGAGATGATAATAATACCAAAAAAGAAGTAGCAACAACAACAGCAAAAGTTGTTATTCTTAGGCAGCAAGCAAGAAGATGCACTGATTTTTAGTTTCAACTAAATTATCCTATTAAGAAACAATTAAATGGATAAACAAAAGGTGAGCATCTGAAAAAACAACAATCTCACTAGAAATGATCAAGGTCCGTAAAGGCGTGTTTAGTTTTATAATTTGGAGTTGTCACGGTGATTCATGATTCTACAAACTAAAAACCCAATTGTTACTCATTGATTCATAACCTATGGGAAACTCAGTAATTGTTAATCGTGGAATTCATAACCTAATAATTGCTAATCTTGGGATTCATAACCTAGTAATTGCTAATCATGGATGAAGCAATTCTATTTAAAGTTGAATTTAGTCACCACCCAACAATAATTAGGTCTTAAGCGATAGTAAGATTGGTGACAAGCGAAGTACAGAGAATAATTTCATATTATTACTGAAAAAATGAGGTTAAGTGTACACTATATTCGGTAAATCAGAGTATCAAAACATAAACCTTAGAGATGATAAGCGTTGGGCTCCATTATTTTTTAAGGATATCAAGACAAATGTTTCCATTGCTATTGGTGTTTGGGTGGAAGACCTTGGTCTTAAATGCAACCAGACAAGGAAAATATTGTTAGTTTTCTCAAATATAAAATTATGAATCCCACATATATGAAATGACACTTTTCTTAAAACTCATGCTCGTATACTCTAGCACCATAATGGACAATGTTGTCAATCACACAGCTGAAACCTTAAAACCAAGTATAACATTGAATAGGCTTTATAAGACATGTCTCCACTCATACATAAACATAAGAGGACATCACATTTTATTTATTCAAGCATGTACAATCATTATCTGTTATGAGCACCTTACCCTACATCAACTCTAGTCTCTTTTCACCAATTAGATCTAGGAGTCACCTCTCATTTTTCCATTGGATAATCAGAAATTATACATTTGACAAAGCCATGTTATAACAAAGATGTCAAAAGTTCTACATCTATTTGGATATCAACACAAAAAAAATAAAATGGAAAATTGCCAAACTGACTAACTTCTTATATGCACACAATGCCTTGATCCACACAATGCCTTGCTTATCGAACTACACATATTTGCACCGACAGTGAAAAAGGTAGGCAAAATATAATACAGTTAAATAAGACCAAATAGTTATCCTAACGTAACGCTCCGATTTCTCGGATGTGTTAATTGATTAATCGACAACAATATATCACAAATATATACCCAAATTTGGGGTCAAAACTCTAATTATCACGAAAATAAATAAAAATAACCTCCAAAATATACAAATGGATCTCCTCAAATAATATATTGCAACAATATACTCAAATTTGACTCTTTCCCCCACTTATCATCTCTCTATGGGACTTGTTCCCTCTTCAACTCAGCGTTTTAATTCTCCCTCCCTTTCAGGTGAATTCCCCGTTAGTCAATCGTGATTCCACCCACCCACCTCTCTGTAGCGCTCTTGTGAAACTATTGGCTAATAGTGCTTTTCGTCAGCTACTTTAGACTAACCCACAGAAACAGAGTCACATCACAAAGCTAGGTACTACGCTCATGTTTCAAAGTTCTATGACCGATTCCGATTTTCGATCAAAGGTCGGGCTTTGAATCGTTTTAGTACACAACACTCAAAATGGCCCATGACGATAAAACCTCGTAATTAGAAAGAGGTCGGTCTAAAGATTTGGAATAAGCCAATAGAAAGGTTATAAATCTGCAATTCTTTGATATCTCAACTCTGATCCTTCTCTCCGAGATCATCCTAAAAATATTAAAAGCAAGGCAGTATACAATACCGTAACAATATGCTCAAAGATAAACAAAGATATAACTGATTAGATAACACATAATTCAGATGATAGAAAACATGAACAACGAAATCATCAATCAAATTTGGCATGCCACATAGCTTAACTGCTATCAAACATAGTCTTATACTCGGTTTATTTTGATGACATGACAAGTGATACTTGGGCACATAAGTTCATATTATACTAATCAATCCTACCCCGTAAAGTCATAATCAAATCACACCCCATAGAACCATAACTACACCCATAGGGTATGTTTGGGTAGTGGGATAAAGTGGGTTAACACTCATAAGGATAGGCTAACAATGCAGTGGATCCCACATATCCTTTGTTTGGGAAGCCAAAATTGAGCCTGGATATTAATTCTGAGTCTATCCTTGACCCGTGTGCTACAGTACCTTTTAGCCTTCCTATATGGGTTAAAATTAACCCACCTCCACCAGGGGTTTCAATCCCAGCCGGTAGGTTTTGTATGGGTATATAAAAAATTTGAATTAGTTTCATGAAATAAATAATTATATAAGATGTAGTTTCATCTGTTTTATAAAGTAAATAATAACAAAAACAACACCGAATAAACAAAAAGAAAGAAAGATAAGAGTATGAGAGAGAGAGAGAATGATAGAGAGAGTTATATGATAGATGAGAATCTTAGAGTTGTAAAAAAAATGAAAGACCAGTTAGGATCATTAGATCAAAACGATCTGAGCCGCAAAAAGTTCAAGACAAACAATCTAGCTACTTTATTATATAGATACAAAGTTTTTTCATTCTTCAAATACATTTCTTCTATGACTTTGCACCCTAAATCCATGATTTTTTGGACAATTTTGACTTTATTCCCTTAAACTGTGATCTTGATTTATTTGACCCATCTACTATCAATGTTGAATGAGAAATGTTTGAATGTGTCCAAACTGATAGTCGAGGGATAGAAAAAAGTGAAGATAATAATCTCAAAGATATAATGTATATTTTAAAAAAAATTATAGGACCATATAAAACAAAAAAAATGTTGGGGATCCAAACCATGATTATGAAAACTTGAGGAGAGGGGGCATGCCCCCCTATGGCCATAACACTAGGTTAGTCACACATTTTATTACTCAAATATGCTAAATTAAACTTACCCTCACTAATTTTGTAGTTATTTATTAAATGTAAACACGAGTTTCGATATGCAATTCATCTTGTCAGCTCAGTCGGATGCATAGTTATCAGAACCGGATCGGTCAGTGAACCGGTAAAAGGACCGGGTCAATGGTTCACTGGTTCAACCGGTGAGTTAACTGGTCGGACCGGTCATATAATAAAAAAATAAAAAATTATAAAACATAATAATTTAATTAAAAAAATATGAAGAAGATATTTTTCTAGAACAAAAAAATTTACAAAGCATAAAACCCTTACATTACAATAAAAATCTCAATCACATGACACTTAAAATTCCTAATTAACTTGAGAATTTCATTCAACAGCCTTCAATAAGACCAATGCCCACTACCTCCAATAGGACCAATACCCCTACCCACTGCCTCCAATAGGACCAATACCCACTACTACTCACTGGATCAGACCCCTTTCTTCCATATAAGTTACAGACCCCTTTCTTCCATATAAGTTACAGACCCCTTTCTTTTCTGTCTTCCATCGAGTATATGTTGTGTGTGTGTGAGAATGAGACAGAGAGATTGAGAGAGTGTGAAATAAAGCAACGATGAAGAAGAGAAAACGAAGCTGAGTTGCAGAGAAGGGAGAGTTCAAAACTCGAGTTCCAGAGAAGGGAGAGTTCGAGATGAGATACTGGTTTATGTCTGTGCCTATGAGTCGTTTGGAATGGAGAAGAGAAGACGAAGCTGCCTAGGGCTAAATTTGCCCCAATTTTTTTATTATTATTATATATGAGGAGTTATTTGAACTACCCGGGTTATATGAATACCCGGTTCACCGATTTTCACTGAAAACCGGCCGGTTTTATGATTCTTTAACAGTTCAAATGCTCAAGCAGTCTTTTAAAGAAACTGGACCGGTATAAGACCCGGTTCACAGTTTGACCGATCCGATTGGCCGATTCGGTCCAGTTTTGATAACACTCGGATCCTTTAAAATATGACAAAGTGAATTAATATAGCACGTTAGCATTTGGCATAAATGTAATTAGTTTGCTTTGTCAGAAACTCTCAGCCAGCCAGCAAGCAACGTGTAGTAACGCCGCATGACGCATAGGTAGTGAAATCCCTAAAAACTCCCTTTGAAAAGTATGTCACTACTTACTTGGGTAAATTTACCCCTATACTCCTTAAAATTGGACACAAACCTTTTCAGGTATTACAAATTACATTGACATCCCCTCTCAGTAACGGTGAGCTAATGGACCTAACGGAAGCTACAAATTTCTACATTGCCCTCAAATAAAAACCAAATGAAATCAACGGAAAATCGGATGTGGGTACCTTTTTCAGAACTTATTTGGCTTTAAGTACCACCTCCAAACTTATCCTCCATTAAGTCATCTTTTTGATGAAATAGTTGTCAATAAATACACATTTTAAAACATTTCAAATTCAGGCCTGAAATGTATTCCATAATTACATCTACCATAAATAGTGCATACCTAATTGACAGCTTTTATATTTCCAATATCTAAATATTAAAATGTAAAACTTTCAATATTCCTTTGATATTTGTGTATCATTTGAATTTTGAAATTTCAAACGAAATTTATATTTCATTATCATCTTTTACCGAAGTATTTTTTATTCTCAAGTTCATTATCATATTATTCCATTGTTTCTTATTCCCGGTTCAAGAATCTCCCATTGTATTTCTTCTTCACCGGTTCAATAATATCTCCCATTGTATTTCTTTTTCACCGGTTCAAGAATATTCTTCACCAAACGGGACGCCATTAATCTGTAAGTATTCAAGATTCCGGCATTATGTTGTTCAGCATCTTCATGAAATTTTCGGAATTATGGAGCATTAAAATTTCTTTTTATTTTATTTTATTATGTTTGAATTTTTTAGAAACATGGAACATTAATTTTTGTTGGAAATTTAATATTTTCAATGCTTACTATCTTTTTCCATTCTGAAAAGATAAATGAAACTCTCATTCTAAAATGTTTTCAAGATTGGAACTAGTTTTTTTAAGTTTCTATCTCACTTTTATCATGAAGAGTTTTGATTTTTATGGTCATCGATGAATTATTTTTTTGGAATCGAATATGATTTACTGTTTGGTGTCACTCTTTCGTTTTTTATTTTTTTTTGTCATTGATGAATTATGGAACATTAATTTTTTGGAAATTACATTAAATCTGGAACATGCATTCTCGTATATGATTTACTGTTTGTTGTCATTCTTTCGTTTTGGGAACCTGTTTCTGATTTTATGTTTAAACACATATTTAAGGTCATGGAAGAAATGATCATGCTACTATGCAAATATCGTCTTGAGACGTTAGTTATGAGATGTTCAGTTCTATCAAGTTTTGATTTCATTTTGCATGGAGTTTGCGAGGAATGGGACGAGTTGAGAAATTTGGATGTGCGTATATCATATTCGATTCCAGGTCATCCGAATTGTTCACTACGAAATGATGATGACTTGAAGAATATGTTTGAGTTAGTACGATTTATTAATGTCAATCATATTGAATTGAGGGTGTATGTGTCTAATGATACTTCAAGTGTTGTGATTGATAATGAATTGCTTGAAGATGTTCATATTGTTGAAGAAGGAGTTGAATTTGAGGTCGATTTACTTCCTCGTTTTTGTTCACATGCTGAGAAAGTTCTTTTAACATCTGGGTGGGCAAATGAAATCAAGTGTGAAGGTCATAAGTTTGAAGGTGGTGTTACCCATTTTCGGAATGCTCTATGCAAATATGCAGTTGAGGTTAAGTTTAAGTTCAATTATGCGAAAAATTTTAAGACAAGGGTTGCTGTGGAATGTGCGTCGAAATACCTTACAGGATGCGAGTGGCATGTTATTGCTACTCTTCAGATGGTGAATGATTTCTTTTATATAAGGAAACTGCAAAACCAACACACTTGTGGAGTAGCTCTACGCACAACCCAAAACAAGAGGATGTCTTCCAATTTGATTGCAGAACTAATTGTTGAAAATGTCCGTGAAAACACGAACACTCGTCCAACTGATGTGGTTAGCGATTTTCGTTCATCGTATGGACTTACAATATCATATGACCAAGCATTTTTAGTTGTGGAAAAAGCAAAAGCAATGCTTTTTGAGGATTATTATTTGTCTTATGATCAGTTACGTTGGTATGTAGATGCGGCGAATAATACAAATGTCGGTAGCCATATAGTGCTTGATTGTGATCAAATATCTAACCGTTTCTATAGGTTATTTGTATCCTTCAAGGCATGCATTGATGGGTTCAACTACTGTTGATCTATTTTGTTTATTGATGGAACTTTCCTTACAGGAAAGTACAAAGGAAATATTCTTTTGACCATTGAAAATGATGTAAATCAAGATATAAGTTTTTTTGTATTTTCAAATTGTCATTGTTTATTGTTATTCTTTTTTGTAATTGAATTTGTATAATGTCTCTGCTTTTTTTTTTTTAATCTGTATGTTATCACTCTACTTGGCAGGTTTATTCCCTTTAGTCTATGCGGTGGTCGATTCAGAGAATAAGTCTAATTAGCATTGGTTCTTACAACAATTGTCGGTGGTTTTGGATCCCGTCGAGTGCTTACATTTGTGTCTGACCGGAATGTTGGGTTGTTGGAAGCTATGCCCAAGGTTTTTCCGAGGGGCCACCATGCTTTTTGTTTGCAGCATTTGAAGGCAAACTTGAGGGACAAGTTCAGCGGGTTTCAGTTTTTAAGTATTATGAGAAATTATCTGATAAATTTGTTTCATGAGGCCGCATATGCTCCAACAATTTCAATATTTAATGAGAAGATTGAAGCTTTAAAATGTGAAGGTGGACCCAATGTGGACAGATTCTTGGATAATCTTCTTTATGAAAACTGGGCAAATGCTCATTTTAAAGGCAAACATTACGGTGAGATGACCTCTAATGCAGTTGAGTCATTTAATTCTTGAATAATTAAGACACGAAATTTACTGATCACAAGCATGGTGGACACTATAAGGGGACAAATTATGAATCAGATGGGGTGCAAGTTGGCTACATCCTACAAATGGAAATAAAATTTGTGTCATGATATGGAATCTAAATTACAAATTGCGTTTGTTGAAGGTAGGTCTTGGTCTGTGAGGGTTTCAAGCAACGAAGTCTATGAAGTCAACTCATGTCTTTCGGTTTCTATTGACATTCAAAATGGAACGTGCACATGTTTTCAATAGCAAATTAATGATTTTTCTTGTTCTTATGCGGTAACTGCGATACGTAAATGTGGGAGGAATATGAACGATTTGTGGATTATTATTATCATGTGAGCACATATAAGAAAGCATATTCTCAAGCTATATTTCCTATCCCGACTCTTGGTCGTCCAGATTTGTCGGTGGACGAAGCTGAGATATTGCCGCCATAATTTAAGAAGCAGCCTGGCAGACCAAAGAAGTGTAGAATAAGGTCACATGGTGAACTTATTTGGTGAATTCGATGTGGTCGTTGTGGGCGGTTAGGAAGCCACAACAAAAAAACTTGTAATGTGCCTTTGTGATTGGATTACTGTTTGAAATTAATGTTTTTCCAGTACTCATTTAGTTTTGTTGATGTGAATTTTTTTTTTTTTTTAATTCCATAAGAAGTTATGTACAAAAACAATAAAATTTATGACAACAAAGTGTGTCAGCTAATAGTTACTTATAAAACTAAAAGTAGACCATTACAATCCGTAAAAAATAAGTGATACCACATATTAAAATATTTATTGCCATCAAAGAGTGGACACGAATATCTGACATACAAATAGTGTCACTAAAAATTTACAAGAGATAGTGAAAAATATACACCAATCAGTGGCATCATATAATGCCCCATAATAATGCCCAAAATAGTGTTACTAAAGAGTGACAACAATACATTGAGCCCAAATAATGTGAATATATACTGCTTTCAAAGAATGACTGCAAAAAATGGACACGAAATATTGCCATACAAACAGTGTCACTAAAGAGTGACACGAGATATTGAGAATGTACATCAATCAGTGACATCATATAATGCCCCCTTAATATTGTCCAAATAGTGTCAGTAAAGAGTAACAACAATAGATTGAACCTAAATAATGACAATATATATTGCCCTCAAAGAGTTACACCTAAAGAGGGACTCAAAATATTGTCATGCAAACAGTGTCACCAAAGAGTGACATGAGATAATGACAATGGGGCACCAATTAAAAGCATCTTATAATGCCCCCTACTAGTACTCAAATAGTGTCACTAAAGAGTGACAACAACATATTGACCCTAAATAATTACAATATATATTGCCCTAAAAGAGTTGCACCTAAAGAGGAACACGAAATATTGTTATGCAAAAAAACAATATTATCTCAGGTGCCATTATTCCTACTTCTGCAGCTATCGGTTTGCACTTTTACCCAATCTGGGAAGCGGCATCCGTTGATGAATGGTTATACAATGGTGGTCCTTATGAACTAATTGTTCTATAAATGTTTTTATCCGGATCATTTATATATAGTGTCACCAAAAATTGACACGAAATATTGAGAATGAAAACCAATCAGTGACATTATATAATGCCCACTTAATATTGCCCAAATAGTGTCAATAAAAAGTGACAACAATAGATTGAATCTAAATAATGACAATATGTATTGCCCTCAAAGAGTTGCACCTAAAGAGGGACTCAAAATATTGTCATGCAAACAGTGTCACCAAAGAGTGACACGAGATAATGACAATGGGGCACCAATCAATGACATCTTATAATGCCCCTTACTAGTGCTCAAATAGTGTCACTAAAGAGTGACAACAATAGATTGACCCTAAATAATTACAATATATATTTACCTAAAAGAGTTGCACCTAAAGAGGAACACGAAATATTGTTATGCAAATAGTGTCACCAAAGAGTGACACGAGATATTGAGAATGGACACCAATCCATGACATCATATAATGCCCCCTTAATATTGCTCAAATAATATCAATAAAGAGTGACAACAATAGATTGACCCTAAATAATTACAATATATATTGCCCTAAAAGATTTGCACCTAAAGAGGAACACGAAATATTGTTATGCAAATAGTGTCACCAAAGAGTGACACGAGATATTGAGAATGGACACCAATCTGTGACATCATATAATGCCCCCTTAATATTGCCCAAATAGTATCAGTAAAGAGTGACAACAATAGATTGAACCTAAATAATGATAATATATATTGCCCTCAAAGAGTTGCACCTAAAGAGGGACTCAAAATATTGTCATGCAAACAGTGTCACCAAAGAGAGACACGAGATAATGACAATGGGGCACTAATCAATGACATCTTATAATGCCCCATAATAGTGCTCGAATAGTGTCACTAAAGAGTGACAATAATAGATTGACCCTAAATAATTACAATATATATTTTCCTCAAAGAGTTGTACCTAAAGAGGGACTCGAAATATTGTCATTCAAACAGTGTCACCAAAGAGAGATAGGAAATATGAAAATTAAATTAATGCAACATAAGCTAGAACAATAGAACTCCCAACATTGAAATCTTAAAATTGGAACCTTAAATTACATTTCAAAAAATTGACAAGTCAAAGTATGAATATATGCAATAAACTCCCAACATTCAACTGTATCCGGTTAATCTTTGACTCCATATTTTGTCTTTAGTTTCTTCCGTTCATTGAAATCTTCTTCTGTCCAAGATTTGGGATGGTTCAAGAACAGTTCAATCATTTCTGATCGGAATTGTTTCACCTGTGCTATTGTTATTTCGGTTGTATTTCTTCATCAAGTGCTAATTCCTCATTATATAGCAAACATATAGGCAACAATCAACCCTGCATCACGTGTATTTTTTCAGTATCAGTATTTGTATTTTTTCATTCACAAAATATTATGTTAAATACGTACGAGTCAACTTTTTGTTGTGGACATTTGTCAGACGAATGAATTGGCAAAACCCTATCCTGAGTGTCGACTAACATTCCGTTTGACATTTGCATATCGGATATCTTCTGCTCAACATAATCTTTCTGCATTTCAAAATAAGCAGTAATTAATTGAAATGTAGTAATTATTGAACTCATAAAATTTTATAAAATGTTGTATATGGTTATTTGATTACCAGTATGGTTGTATCTTTGAGCCAAACATCTCTAATCTCGCTTCTTGGTTTTAACGAATTGTAGTGTCCAAATGCCAGCATCAGTATCCAATACTAGAAGTGTCTAATGGTTTGGTTGTCCATCCTCGCTTTCACCGATTGAATTCATGGGAAATACGAGGTATTAGTACTCTCTTACAAGTAGGAGTTTATTGTCAATTTCGACTTCACGTGCATAATCTAACTGTGAGGAAGTCACCAATGTCTACAATTTTCGTAAAGTGGATGATTAAATATGTGACAGATGCATATTTCAAAATATTTGTAATATTTATATAATTATTCATTTCATTCCAACTTACCCAACAAAGACTGTTGAAGAAAAAATGTCTCTTAAATGTTGATTGTTCGTGGGCTTCATCAAATTCATGCAAAATATCACCCCAACAGTCCATGATCTATAACAAAAAAGCATGGCTGAAATTAGAACCATTTTCATAAAATGAATGAAAAAATTTAACCACTATAGTACGTACATTGTTGTAAAGCTCAGATCCTCCCATCACTTTTAAAGCATCTTCGATATTTATATAGCTTCTCACGGACATTCCGGGCCAAACTGTTGACCTGCATAGTTATAACGCGATGATACTTAAAAAACGAAAGAGTGACAACATACACAAAATAATGAAAACCAACCCCTAAAAGAAATACACATATAAAATGATGCAGTACACTTACATAATTCCTTCTGCTTGCTCAATCTGTCTTAATTTGTTGTATATGGATGGATCCGTTGATTGACAAACTTTCCACAACCTTTTCATCTCCATTTCATACTTTTCTTTCTCTTGCCTTTCTCTTGTCTTTTCTGATGAATCAACAACGATGATAATGTCATTGGATGTTTCCATGTGTTCCTTACTCTTTTTTTTGAAGTTGTACTCATAGTTTGCATCCCTTTTCCTTTTCCTCTCTTTTGCTTTTAACTTTCGAACCATTGACGTTTGAACTTTCTTCAAGTGCATTGGGTCTCTTTTGGTTTCCTCAACTTCTTGTCCTCTTTTTTTTACAGCAGATTTCTTCTTTCCTTTATTTTCAGCACTGTGTGGAAATACTTTAGGTACATTAGCATTCTCATATTGTTGGGTTATGACATGAACATACAACTCATTAATCTGTTCTATCATTTCTTCTTTTTCTGATTCAAGTCGTGTCACGGTTTGTTTCAGTTGTACATTCTCAGCCTCTGATGTGTCCTTTTCTTTCCTCCTTTGTTCAACCGAACCCTCAAGATCTAATATTTTTATGTCCCGATCAATCAAATTCAACATGAATTATGTGACTTGAGTTGCCATGAAAGAATATAATGATTGGTTGTCTTGTTGCAATCCAGAATGTTGTTACAACAAATAGTAAAACTCAGTGCAATCAAAGAGTGACACTAAATAGATTCAAACTACAATTTTCAAACAAAGAATAACCTCAAAGAGTGACCCCAAAGAGTAAAAGCAAAGTAAAGACGCTAAATAATTGCAACATATATTGATACCATAAACAAAAGTTGGTTAAAAGTACGAAAAACATTTCAATGGCCTCTCTATGAATTGTAAAAGTGCGATACCAAGAGTTAACACCACATAATTTTTTTTAAAAATAGGATTCTTAATAAAGTTCTTGTACTACTTACCTATTCACTCTCTGTGCTGACAATCTTTCGTATGATTGTTCTAAGAATTTCATTATCCTTTGATAGCTTCTCAATTTTTTCCATCCTTGATTGATCTTTCTGCCTTTTCTCCAAAACAAGTCTCATAGCTTCATCTCTTTCTCTCATGATTTTCTCTTTTTCATTTTCGTTACAAACAAACTGTTTAGATGATCGTTTCTCTGTTGAGTCACTTAGAATCACATCAACTAGAGCATCTAATGGCCTCATTTGTTGCTTCTATTCTCCCGTATTATTTCCAGCATCATAATCGACATGTTCTTCTTCATCAAGCTCATTCCCCTTATGATCAACTAGGTACTTTTTTTTTCCTTCAACAATTTCATTCCTCTCAATTTCATCAACTTTTTTTCCTTTTTCCTTAGTAATCTTTCGTGATATGATAAACAACTTTTCTTCTTTTGTTCTCTTCAATTTTTTCTCATTACCTATAAACAAACAACGGCATCAACAATAACAATAAATTTTGTAAAACATTTGGTATTCTTAGATTTTAACCGTAAACAAATACTGAAACTTACGTCTTTGGCCTTGATTTTTGCCAACTTTTTTTGTTTGATTGCCAGGCTCAGGTGTGTTAAGTTCCATTTGAGAAACCTTGGAAATTGTTTTGAGCAATCTGGTGTGATAATTGATCTGTGCTCGCATATCCAAAATTGCAAATTTTAAATACAACATTAAAACAAATGTGTGATGTTTATAAAAGAACAACTCATTAAATTGAACAGACGACTTTTATTTAAAACACTAACCGGTATTACAAGGACGCATCCAATGACTGTGTCAGGTGTCTCTCTTTTTTTGTAAGGGATGAAATTAGTGCATTGAGTATTGATTGAGACCAGTTAAATTTTCTAATCTCATCCAAATCCTCTATGTATGAAACATACCTCCAGCTTAGTGTGTGCTCCGTCGTGGGGAAAAAACTGTGACTAATAAGTAAAGATACAGTAATCTGGCAACATCCTCGAAATCATTTCATGTGCTCCTTCTTGATGCTTGGATAAGCCTGCTCTTTATAATTGGTGTTGTCAACCTTCGATCATTTTTAAATCTTCGTTCAATAAATGGGGTCAACACCCTCCCATTTAATGTTGAGTCAATTTCCTCGAAACCGTCTTGAATCCCAAATATCAGACTCACATCATTTCTCCGCATTTTTACTTCTTCGTCCCCTATACAAAATCTGAAAGTGTTGGCATTGAAACATAAAATTATCTCAAGGATAATGTTGTCACTTTTTCTGCACCATTTTTTGTCAACATGTTTGTCTATAATGCTCTCAAATAGCAACCAAAATGGGGTCTTCTTCAACGTTCTCTTGTGCTATTCGTTGAAAATAATTTCATCAATTGCCCTTATAATAGCAATCATATTAGATCTATATTGTGGATCATATTTATCCATATTATGAGGTTGTTCAGATTTTTGTTCTTCAACTGCTTCCCTACGCTTGAACTTATATTTTTTTTGCTGATGACGACCGTGTTTTTGCCATGCTACTGTATAATGTCACGGTATAATGTAACTATATTACAATAACTAAAACCAAAATCAACATCAAAGAGTTTAGTTTAATAATATAGATCTAATATATTTAACATTCATGAAACGAATTTATTTAACATTAAGAAGCAAATTTAAACAAATTCTCACTAAAAATAGGGTTGTGTATTTTATGTTTTCGGATTTTTCAAGGAAGAAAAAGTTCGAAGTAGGTGATGTTTTACGTCAAAGAGCTTCGAATTCTCAAAAGAGATTTATCATACAGTAACACAAGACAAATAGTTTATGAAACTCCTATAATTCATGGAAAATGAATGTATTTAACATTAAGAAAAAAAATTAGAGACATTCTCACTTATTTATGATTATGTATTTTATGTTTTCGAATTTTTAAACTAATGTAAAATCTAAAACACTCAAATCTACGTTGAATATATTCGAGTTATCAAAATAGATTCACCATGCATTCGTGGAAACTAAAATCAACATCGAAGAGCGTCGAAATCTCAAAAGAGAAAAAAAAAAATACAGTAACACCATGCCTACAGTTTCTGAGACTATTATAATTAATGGAAAACTAATGTATTTAACATTAAGAAACAAATTTAAATGCATTCTCATTAAATTTAGGGCTGTGTATTTTATTTTTTTTCATATTTTTCAAGCAACAAAAAATTTCAAATAGATGTTTCTCCAAAAATCAAAATCAATGTCAAACAGTTTCGAAATCTCAAAAAGAGTTTCACCATACAATAACGACATGTTTACAGTTTCATTGAACTCTTATAATTCATGGAAAACAAATGTATTTAACATTAAAAAACAAATTTAATGACATTCTCACTAAAATTAGGGCTCTGTATTTTATGTTTTTGGAGTTTTCAAACAAAAAAAAAAATTAAAATAGCTATTTTTCAAAAAACCCAAATATACGTCGAATACATTCGAATTCTCAAAAGAGATTCACCATATAGTAACTTCATGTTTACAGTTTCATGGACTCTTAAAATTCATAGAAAACAAATGTATTTAACATTAAAAAACAAATTTAATGACATTCTCACTAAAATAAGGGCTCTGTATTTTATGTTTTTGGATTTTTCAAACAAGAAAAAATTTAAAATATCTACTTTTCAAAAAACTCAAATGTACGTCGAATATATTTGAATTCTCAAAAGAGATTCACCATACAATAACAACAAGTTTACAGTTTCATGGAACTCTTAAAATTCATGGAAAACAAATGTATTTAACATTAAGAAGCAAATTTAAAGACATTCTCACTAAAATTAGGGCTGTGTATTTTATGTTTTCGTATTTTTCAAGCAAGAAAAATCAAAATCAATGTCGAAGAGTTTCGAATTCTCAAAATAGATTCACCATAAAGTAACACCATGCCTACAGTTTTATGAAACTCTTGTAATTCATGAAAAACGAATGTATTTATTATTAATAATTAAATTTAAAGACATTCTAACTAAAATTAAGGCTTTGTGCTTTATGTTTTCGTATTTTATATGCAAGAAAAAATTTCAAATGAGCGATTATCCAAAAACCAAAATCAATGTCGAAAAGTTTCAAATTCTTAATAGAGATTCACCAAACAGTAGCATCATGCCTACAAATACTGACACTATTATAATTCATGTAAAACGAATGTATTTAACATTAAAAAAAAATTAAAAGAAATTTTCACTAAAATTAGGGCTGTGTATTTTATGTTTTTGGATTTTTTTAGCAAGAAAAATTTTGAAATATGTGATTTTATTTACTGGTTGAGATGACCCATTGAAGCCGAACTAATATTCACAATAATTCCGGCGAAATAAAGCCAAGCTTATTTTTTCAACCAAATTAGGGCTGATATCTTTCTATTTTGGGGATTTTTCAAGTAGTAAACAAAAAAAAATTAAATAGTAGAAATTAATACCGTTAGAAAAGAGAAACTCAAATACTCCGGTGAAGTACAACAAAGATTTCTGGCGAAGAGCTTCCCAAAACCAAAATCAATGTCGAAGACCTTCTCCTTCCTTCTCCGTATACACGATCTCAAACGTAAGCACACTAAGTTTTTTTTTTTTCCTGCAACCCACAACTTTGGCGACAATAATAATGGGGATTCCCAACTCCGGCCAGTGCAACAAACGATTCCGGCGACTGTATTTGAAGATATTGAAGAAATATTTGTCAGACAAATATGGAAGATTTCTTTGATGGTAAGGATTGAAATCTCAAAATCTTTGGAATTCAGAAAGTTTTAGGAAATGTTTGGTTTTGGAAATTGTCGTTAATGACTCTTTGGTAACTGATGCCAAGAAATTAACGATACTATTGATTCCCAAAACCAGAAGTCTCTTCATCTTCCTCATCTAAAAAAGGCTTTTATAACTTTTTTTAGCAGATGTACTTCTATCCCAATTATTTTAAAAAGTGTACTTGTATCCTATTAAATTCTTAGAGAGGTATCGGCCTCCCTAAGCCTCTGAAATCAAACCCAAACCCAAACCCAAATATCACAAATGAATTTGACTAGTCAGACCCGATCTGACCAATAACCCATAACATCTTTTCCCTCTTCCCTTCCCTTCACCGCATGAACCCAATTTCTAATTCATTACCACCACCGACTGCCAATAGTTAACAACCAAGCACCACCCCCAAAACCACCTATTTCATCCCTGAAACCCATTAACTCGTCATACCCACTACAATCCCGAAGCTAGTTATCCCAGTCCCACTTTTTTGCAAAACTCCCTATGCCACATGCCCTAACCCTGTTGAATGGTATGATTGGACTGAAACCAACAATTCGTCACAAGCTTCTTTGATCTTTAACTATACGATCCTTGACCCATAACTCGTTAATGTGTGGTGCTGGTACCAGATCTTGTTTCTCACCCAGGAACCTAATGAATGTATGGTTTCTTGAGAAAGATAGAAATGTTAGGTGTTCTATATGTATAAGTGTTGTTTGTGGTATTCCAAATATAGTAAAATCACTTAATGAAAATTCTGATTTGAAACATGTAAGGTATAACAAAACAGTAACAGTCAAGTACAAAATAGTTACACAGAATACAGAAAAAGTTACAGAAGAATTAACGAAACAATTATAGTTGTCTGTTTAAACAATATAAATACTAACCCGGTTGCAGAACAGAAACTATTATTGAACTTTAGGTAAATCAAGGCTAGTGTTTGACACTATGTCCTTAAGACATATTTCTTCCCCACACACGGTGCTTATGGAATATCAAGCGTCTGCCTCTCAGGATACAATGATCTTCACACGAGTAGAAGTAGCACTCCAATCTACCCGTCCAGCGAACCAGAAATTGTGTTATGTAATCTCCAAATGCAGACTTCCTTAATGATGTATGCGACTGTCTTAAAGATGCAAAATGATTATGTGACTGAGTTATTTATAGAAAGAATGGTGACTGTCCGGATCAGTCACCATATGAACGGATGTAATCCAACAGACACATGCAAGCAGTAGATACCACTTGTGTAACTGTTCTCTATGAACAAACACAACTCAATTTCGGACTGGAGGGAAGCAACAGATCCGAACCAATGCGATCCAACGGATACCGAAAATTAATTTCGGTTCAAAAATTCTCGCCCAATTAATTAAATATTTTTTTCCCAAAAAGATAGGGCTTAGCCACACCCAAGCCGGGCCGGGTAGGCGGCGTGCGTGCGTGTGTGATAGAACCGAAGGCATGTAGGCGCTCACTCTGCTCATAAAACTGTGGTATCCCTTGGAGCCCAAACCCATAGAGCAAACTTAGCCTATATATGTCCATATAGAATTTCTTCTTCAACCAATGTGGGATTGATGTCAAATTTCATATTGCACAACCTTTATTTTCACATTTCAAGATGATCACTTTGGAGCATATTTTTTCATTCATTTCTTACTCGATTTGAGCAAGTGAATATACTACATTATTCTCCTCACGGAGTAGAATATGAACACACGAAAGTTTATTTAAAACAACAACCGGATCCCACTTTAATTTAGGCTAAAAGTCGATCAAAAATTCAGTTTTTACACTTAAATAACTTTTTTGCGAAACTGTTTTTGGTCCAACAATAAGTGTGTGTGTGAGTGTGAGAGAGAGACAGAGATAGGTGCTTGTGGTGGGTGGGAATGTTTTGATTATGATTTTGGGTTGACAGTGGTGGTAATGAGTGATCAGTGGGGGGTGTTGCCATGGTGGTTGAAGGAAGTTGGGGATGTTGGACCAAAACAGATTTTTGGTCGACTTTGAGCCTAAATTAAAGTGGGACCCGATTATTATTTTGAATAATATTTCGTGGGTTCATATTCTACTCCATGAGGAGAATAATGTAGTATATTCATTTGCTCAAATCGAGTAAGAAATGAATGAGAAAATAGGCTCCAAAGTGACCCCCTTGAAGAGTGAAAAAATAAAGTAAAGTGCAATGTGGGATTTGACACCAATCCCACATTGATTAAGGAAGAGATCCAACATGGGCATATATAGGCCAAGTTTGCTCCATGGGTTGGGCCCCAAGGGGTACCACAATTTTATGAGCGGAGCGAGCACCTACATGCCTTTGGTTCGACCACACACGCGCGCCGCCCGCCCGCCACGACCACGACCCGACCCGGCCGGGCCGGGCTCGGGTACGAGTGTGGTTTAGACCAAGCCTAATTTTTTGGACAAAATTTGTTTAATTAAATGGGTTTAACCCGAAATTGATTTCGGTATCCATGGATCGCACTGATTCGGATTTATTCCGAAATTGGGTTGTGTCTGTTCATGACCGAACAGTTATTCCAAGGTGTCTACTGGCTGTTGTAGTTGTCTTCCTAGGTTGCGTCTTTTAGTGTCGTGACTGTCCGGAAAGTCACCAAAGGGCCAATAACTACCCAGATCATTACCATTCATTTTACAGTTAATTCATTCGGTCAGATTTTAGAGCATTACATTGAGACAGTAGGCAGACTGTGCATTGCATTTCGGCATTAAGGCAGTGCATTTGGAGAGTACACAACACAAGTTTGGTTCGCTGGACAGATAGATTGGAGTGCTACTTCTATCTGTGTAAAGATCATTGTATCCTGGGAGGCAGGCGCTCGAGATTCCATAAGCACCGTGTGTGGGGGCGAAATCTGTCTTAAGGACATAGTGTCAAACACTAGCCTTGATCTACCTAAAGTTCAATCTCAGTTCCTGGTCTGCAATCGGGTTAGTCATTATATTGGATTATATGAATTCTATTCTGTGTAACTGTATACTGTAACTGTTTCGTTCAAACTTTAGTCTGTGCAAATTTGAAGGATTTGATTGCTACTGTTTTTCCTTATAGTTTACATGCTTCATATCAGAAAGTTCCATAAGTGATTTCACTATATTTGATATCTGGAATACCACACGAACAACAATCTTAAGACAGATTTCTCATTAGTTTAATTACTTGTTGTGTTTCTGATATATGGTTTAGTATTCAAAAATATTGCAAATTGTTAAAAAACTTGTTTTTACAATCTGTGATAGTTTGAAGAGGTTTGGAAAATTTTCTGGAAAATTTGCATGCTCTGTTTATGTGTTTAATTCAAACAGTTACACCAAACAGTTACAGCGACTTAGTTTCTGTGTATGTTTTAAAACAGTTACATCAGACAGTGACTTTGTTTCTGTGTATGATTTAAAACAGTTACATTAAACAGTGACTTTGTTTCTGTGTATAAATTAAACAGTTACGTCAAACAGTTATATTGTTTCTGTGTATAAAATAAACAGTTACACCAAACAGTGACACCGTTAAACCAGTAACTTCAAAACAGTGACACTAAACAGTTACATAGACTGTTTCTGTTTTAATAGCTTACTGTTTTCCTATTTTTGAATAGTTTGTAATTTGTGTTTGTCAGAAATGGATGCAAATGATAATAATATTCCTGTTACTACAAATCATATTGTGCCTGTGGTACCTATTTCTGTTCCTACTCATGTGTCTCATGGGGAGAAACCCGAAAAGTTCAATGGGAACGATTTCAAGAGATGGCAACAGAAAATGATGTTCTATCTCACTACGTTGAATCTTGCAAAGGTTCTTCGTGAGGATGCTCCTGTTTGTAGTGAGAATGAGACCGACCGCCAAGTTATTGCTGCGGTAGATGCATGGAAGCATTCTGATTTTCTGTGCAAAAACTATATCCTCAATGGATTGGATAACACATTATATAATGTGTATAGTCCAATCAAGACGGCTAGAGAGTTGTGGGAATCCTTGGATAGGAAATACAAAACGGAGGATGCCGGAATGAAGAAATTCGTTGTGGGCAGATTCCTTGACTATAAAATGGTGGATTCCAAGACTATCATAAGTCAAGTTCAAGATCTTCAAGTGATCCTACATGAAATTCATGCCGAAGGGATGGTGCTTAGTGAATCTTTTCAAGTGGCTGCAATTATTGAAAAATTACCGCCAAATTGGAAGGACTTCAAAAATTATTTAAAGCACAAACGTAAAGAAATGAAACTTGAAGACTTGATCGTGAGATTGAGGATTGAGGAGGACAATAGACTCTCCGAAAAGAAGGTTGGCAATCATTCCATGGAGTCAAAGGCTCATGTGATTGAAGAGGGACATAAAACCAACAAGAAAAGGAAGTATGTTGGCCAACAAGGGGCCAAGGGTGGTGATTCCAAAAGGTTCAAAGGCAACTGCTTTGTGTGCAATAAACCGGGACATCGTGCAAAGGATTGTCGAAGCCGTAAAGCACAAGTGAACCACAAGAGGAAGGCTGCCCAAGCCAATATAACCGAGGTAGAAAAACTGTCTGATAATGTTTCTAACATGAGTTTTTCTGCTGTAGTATCCGAAGTCAACTTGGTGGGAAATACCAAGGAATGGTGGGTGGACACTGGGGCCACTAGACACATATGTTCGGATAAGAAGATGTTCTCTTCATATGAAGCAGTTAATGATGGAGAACAACTATTCATGGGAAATTCCTCTACCTCCAAAGTTGAAGGCAAAGGAAAGGTTATATTGAAGATGACTTCCGGAAAAGAACTTACTCTCAATGATGTGTTACATGTTCCAGAAATTCGAAAGAATCTTGTGTCTGGATCGTTGTTGAGTAAGAAGGGTTTTAGGTTGGTTTTTGAGTCCGACAAATTTGTACTCACCAAGAGTGGGATTTATGTAGGCAAGGGATATATGAGTGATGGACTCTTTAAGATGAATGTAATGACAATTGTATCAAAGTTTAATAATAAGAACACATCTTATGCTTATATGCTTGAGTCTTCCAATGTATGGCATGGTAGATTAGGACATGTTAATTTTGATACTATGCGTAAATTAATGAATTTAGAAGTGTTGCCTAAATTCAATATTGATGCAAATCATAAATGTGAGACATGTGTTGAATCAAAATTAACAAGAACATCATTTCATACTATTGAAAGAAGCACTGAACCTCTAGAGTTAATTCATAGTGATACATGTGATTTGAAATATGTTCAAACTAGAGGTGGGAAAAAGTACTTTGTTACTTTTATTGATGATTTGTACAAGATATTGCTATGTATATTTGCTAAGGAGTAAAGATGAAGCATTAGAAAAATTTATGCATTATAAGAATGAGGTTGAGAATCAACTTGGCAAAAAGATTAAGGCAATAAGAAGTGATCGAGGTGGTGAATATGATGCACCTTTCGATAGGTTCTGTCAAGAACATGGTATTATTCACCAAACTTCTGCGCCTTATACACCTCAGCAAAATGGGATTGCTGAACGTAAAAATAGAACATTGAAAGAGATGATGAATGCCATGTTGATTAGTTCGGGATTACCTCAAAACTTGTGGGGGGAAGCTTTGCTTTCAGCAAACTATATTTTAAACAAATTACCCCACAAGAAGTTAGACAAAACCCCTTATGAATTATGGAAAGGTCGGAGCCCTTCCTACAAATATTTAAAAGTGTGGGGGTGTTTGGCTAAGGTGATGGTTCCTATTCCCAAAAGGATTAAAATAGGACCTAAGACTATTGATTGTATATTTATTGGTTATGCAATAAATAGTAGTGCATATCGTTTTCTAGTGCATAAATCTGATATTCCTGATATACATGTCAATACAATCATTGAGTCAAGAAATGCATCATTCTTTGAAAATATCTTTCCTAGTAAAAATGCATGTGATGGGAGTTCTCTTAAAAGAACTCATGATACTGCGACTATTAATATAGACCATGAGTCTATAAATGAAGAAAGTGAAGAGGCACTTAGACGCAGTAAGAGGGCAAGGACTTCCAAGTCCTATAGTCCAGATTTTCTAACATATTTATTAGAAAATGAGCCTCAAAGCTTCAATGAAGCGATGTCCACTCCTGAAGCACCTATGTGGAAAGAAGCTGTGAACAGTGAAATTGAATCCATCATGCAAAATCACACCTGGGAGTTGGTAGATCTTCCTTCAGGAAGTAAACCATTGGGGTGTAAATGGATTTTCAAAAGGAAAATGAAAACTGATGGATCAATTGATAAGTACAAGGCTAGACTTGTAGCTAAAGGTTACAAACAAAAGGAAGGTCTTGATTACTTTGATACATATTCTCCTGTCACGAGAATAACATCTATTCGTATGCTCATAGCTATTGCAGCATTGCATAATCTTGAGATACACCAAATGGATGTGAAAACGGCTTTCCTAAATGGTGACTTAAATGAGGAAATTTATATGGACCAACCCGAAGGGTTCATTTCTCCGGGACAAGAGAAGAAAGTGTGTAGGCTTGTTAAATCACTTTATAGTTTAAAGCAAGCACCAAAACAATTGCATGAGAAATTTGACAAGGTAATGATGTCAAATGGTTTCACAATTAATGAATGTGATAAATGTGTCTATGTCAAAGACACAAATAATGGATATGTCATTGTTTGCCTATATGTGGATGATATGCTTATTTTAGGTAGTAATAATAATATTATTACAACTACCAAGAAAATGTTGTCCAGTAAATTTGACATGAAGTATTTGGGTGTTGCAGATGTTATACTAGGAATTAAAATTTCTAGAACATCTGGTGGACTTATATTATCTCAATCACATTATATTGAGAAAATACTTGAGAAGTTCGACAAAGGTGAAAGCAACATTGCTAGAACACCAGTTGATATAAATCTTCATTTGTCTAAAAATACTGGTCAAAGCATATCACAATTGGAATACTCTCGTATCATTGGCAGTCTAATGTATGTCATGAACTGCACTAGACCAGATATAGCATACTCAGTTAGTAAATTGAGTAGATATACGAGTAATCCGGGAGTAGACCATTGGAAGGCAATTATCAGGGTTCTTAGATACTTAAGATATACCCTGAATTATGGATTGCACTATACAAGATATCCAGCTGTACTTGAAGGGTATAGTGATGCAAACTGGATATCTGATATGAAGGATACAAAATCCACAAGTGGTTATGTTTTTACACTTGGTGGTGCAGCTGTATCTTGGAAATCCTCTAAGCAAACGTGTATTGCCAGATCCACAATGGAATCTGAATTTATTGCTTTAGATAAAGCAGGAGAGGAAGCTGAGTGGCTTCGACAATTTCTAGAGGATATTCCAATATGGCCTAAACCTGTGCCAGCAATTTGTATACATTGCGATAGCCAATCTGCAATTGGTAGGGCACAGAGTGACATGTATAATGGTAAGTCTAGACATATACGTCGTAGACATAATACTGTTAGGCAATTGCTCTCAAATGGGATTATTTCTATTGATTATATAAAATCAAAAGATAACCTAGCGGATCCGCTCACTAAAGGTTTAACGAGAGAGCAAGTAAATTGCATATCGAGGGGAATGGGGCTAAAGCCTATGACATAAGAGTCACCTTAATGGCAACCCAACCTAGTTGACTGGAGATCCCAAGATCTAGGTTCAAAGGGACAACCGAATTATGCGTGATTCAAAAGAAGCACTAAGGAGATAATATCTCCTACCTATTCCTATGATAACCTAGTGCTGCCTGCAGAGTTTATTAGGGTAAGCTATGCTTTTAATGACTTCTATAACTTGGGAAATCCAAGTGGGATATTGCAGGATATTCTTAATAGCAGTCACCTATATGGGTGTGAAGGGGCCGCTTCTGTGAGAATTTGTAAAGGCTAAATTCTCTAAAGCACTCATGAAAACCAGGAGTTGTTCAGGGCCAAAATGAACACAATCATGAGAACCAATTGTGTTAGGAAAGAGACTGTGTGAAGTCTATTCGATCTGATTTATCAAACAGCTGAATAGTTCAAGACATCACGTTCACTATTTAGCCGGTAAGTCCGATGGACTTTCACTAGGGAAGGTTCAAGGCCAAAAGCTACCTATCTCGATGCACGATCTTTCCAAAGATGTACTCTCTATAGTGTGTCAGCATTATCATTTGCATACTAACAGCCAATTTTCCATTCATGTGGGGGATTGTTGGACCAAAACAGATTTTTGGTCGACTTTGAGCCTAAATTAAAGTGGGACCCGATTATTATTTTGAATAATATTTCGTGGGTTCATATTCTACTCCATGAGGAGAATAATGTAGTATATTCATTTGCTCAAATCGAGTAAGAAATGAATGAGAAAATAGGCTCCAAAGTGACCCCCTTGAAGAGTGAAAAAATAAAGTAAAGTGCAATGTGGGATTTGACACCAATCCCACATTGATTAAGGAAGAGATCCAACATGGGCATATATAGGCCAAGTTTGCTCCATGGGTTGGGCCCCAAGGGGTACCACAATTTTATGAGCGGAGCGAGCACCTACATGCCTTTGGTTCGACCACACACGCGCGCCGCCCGCCCGCCACGACCACGACCCGACCCGGCCGGGCCGGGCTCGGGTACGAGTGTGGTTTAGACCAAGCCTAATTTTTTGGACAAAATTTGTTTAATTAAATGGGTTTAACCCGAAATTGATTTCGGTATCCATGGATCGCACTGATTCGGATTTATTCCGAAATTGGGTTGTGTCTGTTCATGACCGAACAGTTATTCCAAGGTGTCTACTGGCTGTTGTAGTTGTCTTCCTAGGTTGCGTCTTTTAGTGTCGTGACTGTCCGGAAAGTCACCAAAGGGCCAATAACTACCCAGATCATTACCATTCATTTTACAGTTAATTCATTCGGTCAGATTTTAGAGCATTACATTGAGACAGTAGGCAGACTGTGCATTGCATTTCGGCATTAAGGCAGTGCATTTGGAGAGTACACAACACAAGTTTGGTTCGCTGGACAGATAGATTGGAGTGCTACTTCTATCTGTGTAAAGATCATTGTATCCTGGGAGGCAGGCGCTCGAGATTCCATAAGCACCGTGTGTGGGGGCGAAATCTGTCTTAAGGACATAGTGTCAAACACTAGCCTTGATCTACCTAAAGTTCAATCTCAGTTCCTGGTCTGCAATCGGGTTAGTCATTATATTGGATTATATGAATTCTATTCTGTATAACTGTATACTGTAACTGTTTCGTTCAAACTTTAGTCTGTGCAAATTTGAAGGATTTGATTGCTACTGTTTTTCCTTATAGTTTACATGCTTCATATCAGAAAGTTCCATAAGTGATTTCACTATATTTGATATCTGGAATACCACACGAACAACAGGGGATGCTTCGGTGGTAGGGGCGACACTGGTTGAGGAGTCATCGATGGAGTTGGGCGCTGGTTGTTGCTTTTTTCTGAATCTCCTGCTTCTGTAAAAGCTTGAGAGAGAGAGAGAGAGAGAGAGAGTAAGTGGGTAGGGAATGGTTTCAAGGTATGAACAATGAGGAAGGCGAACCATGGAGCTGTAATTTGGTGTTATAATTTGTCGTGATAGACGAGTTAATTACATAAAACATAAATGCAAATAATGAAATTAATTATGTTAATTAAGGGTTAGTCGGTTTGATTAATGGATTTAATTTTTATGGTTAATTAACTTGATTAATGGGTTACATTGGCTTTGGTCTGGTAACCAACTGAGAGTGGGTTCAATATAAAGGATAGTTTGATAAATTATATTTATATGTTCGGATGACATCAATATCAAGAATTTTAAACAGTTATCTTAACTTAGACTAAGGATTGAAGTTATGTGTTACACGTGTACATATCTTAGGGAATTTAAATGTAATAAATCAAATATGAAGGCATTTAATTGATTAAGTGATAAAATTTAGGGCTTGGGATGTAATTTGCCCTATTTATTTTTACCCTCACCTGTCTTTCTTCATTTGAATGAATGCCGTTTTACTTTACACACTCGCTCCCTTTCCTCATATCCACGCCCAAGCCAACACGAAGAAGAAGAAGAAAGCCCACGGAAAACTTGCGTCTCCTGACTTGCTTCAATTCCAAGCGAAAAAAAAAGAAAAATTCCCTAAGCCTCCCGAATTCGTTACTGTACTCAACTCCAAAGAGCATCTGGATCTGCACGTAATCTTCCTAAATAAACCCACTATTGTGTTTTATTTATGGTATAAATTGAAGGGAGATTATGAACGGTACTTGAAAATCATCATTTTCTATTTTATTTTATCTGTTTCCCACATCGCTACCTGTAATGCATGTATATATGTTCGGGGTTTTATGCGGCCACACATTTCTATTTTTGATTTCTATTCACCTATAAATATTTTGGTTCCGGTCACATAGATTTGTTTTTGCGTGGGCACAAATTTGATGCTGATTTAGCCTTTTTATATATTGTGGGTAAATAGATATTTGTTTATATATGTGTGTGGATGTTTGTTGTGGGTCTGATTCGAGATCTTAGGCTGATTTGGATAAAATTGTTATATATATATATTGTGTGTGTGTGTAATCACGAGTTTGATTGTATAGCGGTTATGTGTTTTTAGGTGAAGAAGTGTGAAGATCTTATCTGGTATTCAAAGTTGGTGGATTTAACAAATTTGTTGAAGGAATTTGCCATCAAATTTTTAGCTCCATAGTTGGATTTGAGCTTCAGGAATGGAGGATGAAAAGAAGAAGAAGAAAAATAAGAAAAAGAAGAACAAGCTGACAAAAACAGCAGACAGTGTTACCGTGGGTGTCAGAGAATCGACCTCTGTTGATGAGAATCATGCCGCCGAGAATGGGCAGAATAGTTTTGGCCGAGTTTCTGAGGCTGCAGATTTTCAAAATGATGTTGTGAGAAAACCAGTCGTGGATCTGGATGCACATCATGCCAATGGCACTAAAGACGTAAGTTTCTTTTTAAATCCAAATGAAGTATTACTCCGAAATCAGAGTAAGTTGGCAGTGTAATGCATGCGTGTACAACTAGTCAATTGGTTGGAAATGTATTTCTGTAGGGAAGATATCAGCAAGTAGTGAATAGCGTGTGTTTTTTTTTGAATTAGGAACTATTCCATCTGCAGTCAACTTTGAGATTGAGTGAGTTATGAAATTTGCTGATATTATTTTTTATCAGAGATTTTTTTGAACCCTTTACTGTTGGCTTGTGTAAACCCATTTGCATTTATACGTGTTCTGGCTGAAAACTTCGCATGGTTTTTCAGTTAATTAATTTGTTCAACATGTATTTATTTTTAATAAAGAGAGGAAGGTGATGTGTGCCATCATTTTCTAAACATTTTTTTGCTTCTCAAATTCTTTGGGTTCTCTTTATTCCATTTCTTAATGTTCTTGTGCTAACTTCAATTTTGTTTTATAGTCAATTTTTCCTGAGGAGAAACAATGCTGGCTGGCGAGAGAGGTGCGGATAGAGTCTCAAATTTGCATGACCATTTAATTTCATCATTTCTGAAGTAATTAGTGACTTTTTGCCTTTTGGCCTTTTTGGGCTTATACAGGCTAGCCTAGCAGAGAAAATTAAAGAATTACAAAAGGAAAAGGAATCCCAAGTACTGAAAGAGGTAATATGCACTTCAATTAATGTGGTACCAGACTGCTATTGCAATAACAACTTTGTAAATTTGCTTAATTTATTTCTCATATGCAAGTTTAGCTTTCTTCCATTAGTAAATAAGTTAATGTAAAACTCTGAAAAAAAAAAAATTCCCTGTAAAGCTATCTTGGAAGAGAACATTAAACAACTACAAAACAAAAAAGATGCACAAATACTAAAAGAGGTGATTGAAATGAAACTTGAAGGGGACATAGATTGGCACTGTGATAAATTACTTTTTCATGTGCAAAATTGTTTTGTTCTATTTATATTTTTCAAAAGCAGTTGGTAACACTCTGGGCTTCTACAGGCTATCCTCGAAGATAAAGTTAAACAATTAGAAAAAGAAAAAGATGCTCGAATGGAAAAAGAGGTAATGAAAACTTTATCTTAAGAAGGAACTGATTGATATTGCGTCGTAGAACTCTGTGGATATGCCTAATTTATGCCTCATGCACACTTTTATTTTCTTTTTCCCTTAACTTTTTGCAACTCCGTTGATTGCATTTATGTGCTTTTACAGGCTATCCTAGAAGAGAAAATTGAACAATTACAACAGGAAAAAGCGGCACACTTACAAAAAGAGGTAATATAAGCTGGATTTGATGGAGGAATAGATCGGTATTGTGATATAGAATTTTGTGGATGTGCAATTTTTTTGTTTAAGAAGACAACAAAAAGAAGCAACGAGTGACCAAGTGGGCTTTTGCAGGCTAGCCTAGAAGAGAAACTTGAAAAACTACAAAAGAGAGAGGATGCACACATTCAAAAAGATGTAATGAAACTTAATTTAATGGGAGGAAGTTTGATGTTGCAGTATTGGAGTTTATAATAGGCTTAATTTATATTTTTTATTCAATTTGCAGGCTTGTCTCGAGATGACAATTTCACGATTGCAAAGTGAAAAAGATTGCTGGCTTCAAAAACAGGTGATGTTAGAGGAATGATTGGGGCTATGTGGAAGTTGAAAGAAACTAGAACTTAGAGAGTTGTTTAACTTTGACATTTGTTTTCCCAGAATTTCATAAATAACACCATTTACTTTTTGGCCAGATGAAATTTGGGGAAGATCTGTTGATGTCTATTAATTGCTTCAATTTAATGTCTTGATATTTTCAGGATGGATTTGAGGAGAAAATTAGTCAGTTAGTTGATGAAGCAGCCACTCTGAGTTTGAAACGGGTAATTGGTTTTGAACTATAAAGTTGCCACATACTTTTAATTTCCTCACTTGGGAATTAGTTTTTGTCCCTTATTGTTCTTGTATCTTATGGAGTTTCTTTGTTTATTATTGGTCATTTGGTATTCTGTCTAGTCACTTGCAGGAGAATTTGATTTGCTTCAGTAACTTAACTTCTACTCTGTACATTAGGTGAGCTTAGAAGAAAAAGTTAAACAGATGGACAAAGATAGAGATTATTGGGTCCAAAAGGAGGTAAATGCTTCTCCGTGCCATGATGCATAAAGTTTTTCCCATTTGTAGTTGTTATCAATTGAATGATATTCGCAAATTTGCAGACATATTTGTCTTCACTCTTCAATCACAAAAGGAAAAGAAAGGGAAGAAACTAGCAGGAATAGTTGCCTTTCCCCTCCCTCTTTTTAGGTTCTACCACTGTAGTGTAATGCAGGATGAATCAAATGGAGGAATGCATCCGGTATATTGTGTGATAAACGTATACCTCTTAAGTTAAAAGGAAAGTTCTATAGAACATCCATAAGGCCCGCTATGCTTTGTGGTACTGAATGTTGGGCAACTAAGAAATATGTTCAAAAATTGAGTGTGTCAACAATGAGAATGTTAAGATGCATGTTGTGGTAAAACTAGGAAAGATAGAATTAGGAATGAATATATCCATAAAAAATAGATGTAGCAAATATAAAATATAAGTTAAGGGTGAATTGACTTAGGTGGTTTAGACATATTTATAGACGGCTTACTATTGCACCGGTGAGAAAGAGTGATATGATAGTTATTGGCGATAAACATAGGGGAAGAGAAAGACAAAATTAACTTTAAATGAAATAAAAAAGAAAGAAAGATAACTTATGGTTTAACTCTATGAAGCACGAACATTCTCAAGAAGGTGACGTATTTGTGTCGGACCGACACTAATTGAACACTCTAGGACACGTGTCCGATACTCTTTTATCTGTGTCCATAATTAAATGATAAAATTTTAATTTCGAACACTTGTTCGATATTTCTTTAAACCGTGTCTACTATTAAACAATAAACATATGTTGACATGTGATTAATAAGTTTAAAATTTTGATTCTTAATTGTCTTATACTATGAGAGAACATATAATTACCAAGATTAGACATGTTAAAGTTGTACTCAAAATATAATAACAAAAGCAAAAGATACATAAAAGATTTAGAAAACAACAATTGAGATGAGAGCAATCATTTAAATTATATATGTATAGTATACGTCTACAAAAAAAAATTGATAATTATTTATTATTATGATGTTAGTCTAAATATTCACACTAAATTATTAGAGATAACATTTACTTATCATAAAATACTGATTTTTTTTATGAACAATATATCATTACCACTATATTTGTGATAAATTGTATATATAAAACACAATTATCTGTAATGTGTCCACAACATGTTCGTATCCTACTTTTTTTGAGAAATGTCGTGTCCGTGTCGTATTGTATCGTATCCGTGTCTGTGTTTTTTAGGTTTAACTAAAAACATGACCTTTAATAAAGCTTCGTGGCGAGACTGGATCTACAAAATATTGGGACAAGACTTTGTTGAGTTGAGTTGACCTTTCGCCATTTTGGCAAATAATCAAATTTGTTCGGCTTTTATATTTTGGTTCTATTTAGATATTGAAAGGACCATGTTTTCTAGATTAGACTATTCAAAAAATAACTTTTGTTTATGAAATCAAAAGATGATCCTTTCCTCCTTTTTTCAGTTCCAAATGTTATGTCTTATTTCTGCCAATAAGAATTAAATCCATATCTGCGACTTGCACCGTTTCTATTTGATAAATTGACTTACTTTTTTTTTAAAGAAAAGGAAAAGAACTTTGGCTTTATTATATGTGTTGTTTCTTTGGCACTGTTTTGAACTATTTATGATCTTATCTCCTTTTTTGTTCTTACATGACCTCTAGACTGTTAAGTGTGCTCCTGATATCTCAAAATGATAACCACCTATTTAGCATGGCAATTTTGTTGGTGCAGGTTTTTCCTGAAATCTTTGACTAATTTGCTTTCCTCTCAGACCCCCTCCTTTTAAATTATAGTTGTTATAGTGTGTGTGAACATCAATGACTAGGGAGTTATCAGCCGAAGTTTTTCCCTATTTATTTTGTTTTAACGACGATAAAGAATTCAAGAAAGGTACTTGTAGATCTGATTTTCAATCCCTCTTCCTTGACATAACTCAACCAAAGAAACAATTGCCATCTTGGATGGTGAGAAGACAAAACTACAGGCACAGGTAATATTAAGTATAATAATTGAATTATTAGTTGATTCACCAATGGGCTTGTAGTTATAGCAGATCAAGCCATATCTGATGGCTACAGGATGTTTTGATTCTGCACTGGGCACCCATTAGGTGCCATAAAATATGATGCCTTTGGTAAAAAAATAACTTCTATTTTCATCCATGCTGGCTTGTTGAATTTGTGTTTTACATTTTTGTCATTCCCCATATCCGAAAACATTTCCATTCCATTGTTGAATAATAATCCTGAGATAATTTGAATAGTATTCCACGTAGAAGAGTATTTAGGTGCCTCTGCTGCACATGGAGGAGGATTCAAATAACCAATAAAGTTCTTTTGCTTTGAAGTTTCGTGGTTTGAAACAGTTCCAATCTCAGGATGCATTTTTAAGACCTTCTTTTCACATTAGCCTTAGGTTCTGCATGTAGAAGCCATTGGATAAGTTGGGTTTGAGAAGTGGTGTGGTCATTTCACTTTACCTTATTTGTTTTATAGTTTCTCTTTTCCCTCTTCGTAAGCGCATTATCCTTCCCAATCAAAAAGCACATGATCCATTGCTATTTTTTGTCCAAATACAAATATCTTCTATACTTATTTTTGAGCAGAAGAACATCATAGTTCCATGCACATCGACCCTTGTTCACAGCCTATTCACAACTCATCTATACTTGTTCTGATATGGATATTAAAATAAAAGCCTGACAGGTGAGGGAGTTGGAAGAATCCAGGAACAGCCTTTTACAAGATAACCAGCAGCTGATAGAAACCATATCTGGTCTGCATTCAAAGATTCAAAGCCTTGAGAGGAGTACTGCTTCTCTTCACTCCTCAATTGAGAACACAATGGTTTGTTTCCCATATTCTCTCTTCCAGTTCCTCTGCACATGATGGATCTGCTCACAGAATATGTTGTTATTTATTATGCATAACTGGGTTTTGGTGTATCTTTTGTTCAAAATCCCAAATTATGAATTTTGTGTCTGGCCCATTTTGTGGAGGTCTTGTGCCATAAATGGCTTTTTGGAGTTTTGATAGATGCTTTTACGGATCCAATTTTCTCTCTGTTGTATCTTCTTGAGAAAGTATGACTAGGTTTGGATGGGTAATACATTGTGTGTGCGGACTGCACTGAGTAGGATGCTCCTTGATGGCCACATGAATCAACATATTTGGCATTATCATCATATAATAGTTAGTGAGCAGGAGAAACCGTACATTTCCCATGCAACATATGTTGTTGAAAGCATCCTCCTTAAAAAAACCTTTCCCTAAGTTAGAATATGAAGTTTTATGATTAGGGTTTGGAGAAGGAAGAGAAGAAGAGACAAACGGCTGTGAAAATGTAGTAACTTAGGTTACACAACTACAACCCCAACTTATATATATATAAGCATAAAGTATAAGAATACCCTCAAGTTAAAAATAAAGCATAACTAACAATAACTAACACTCCCCTTCAAGTTGGTGCATAGATATCTCTCATGCCCAACTTGCAAACAATATGAGGAAAAAACTTGTTACTAAGTCCCTTGGTGAAAACATCGACCAATTGGTTCTCTGATTTCACAAAAAGCATGCAAATTAAACCCTTGTTCAAGTTTTCTTTGATAAAATGTTGGTCAATCTCAACATTTTTGGTTCTATCATGTTGAACTGGATTTTGAACAATATTGATAGCAGCCTTATTATCACAGGAAAGTCTCATAGGCCCATCATCATGAATTCTTAGCTCTCCCAGTAAGGTTTTAAGCTATATAAGCTCACAAATTCTATGAGCCATTACTCTACATTTAGCCTCAGCAGTAGACCTAACTACCACTACTTGTTTTTTTGTTTTGCCAAGTGATAAGGTTTCATCCTATCAAATTGCAGTAGCCCAAAGTAGATTGCCTGTTATCGACAGAATCTGCCCGGTCTGCATCAGTGAATACTTCTAACTTCAAGTGACCATGTTTGGAGAGTAAAATCCCTTTTGCTAGAGTTGAGTTCAGATGCTCAAAATACGATAAGCAACTTCAAGATGAGGAGTTTGAGGATCATGCATGAACTGATTGACAACAGCCACTGCATAAGCAATATTTGGACGAGTATGAGAGAAATATATCAATCTCCTACTAATCTCTGATATCTCTCCTTATTAATTACATAACCAACTCCACTACTCAATTGATGATCGACTTCAATGGGAGGATCTCTAGGTCTATATCCCAACATGCATGTTCCTTCAAGAAGGTCAAGATCATACTTTCTCTGAGATAAAAATTTATTTATCTGATCTAACAATCTCAATCCCAAAAAGTATCTCAATGGACCCAAGTTTTTGATTTGAAACTCCTTAGCCAACTGAGCTTTAAGTTTGGTGCTTGCTTGTACATCATTCCTAGTTATTACAATGTCATCCACGTACACAATCATAACATTTATCTTATCATCAACCAGTCCGATGAACATAGTATGATTAGCATGACTTTGTTTATATCTAAATTCAAGCATAGCTTTGAGAAACCTATCAAACCAAGCTCTGTGAGACCACTTTAGCCCATGAAGAGACTTCTTCAACTTACATACATTTTCTTCGGTTAACTGGGATGAAAAATCTGGTGGAATTTTCATATACACCTCTTCTTCTAAGTCTACATGAAGAAAAACATTCTTCATGTCCAACTGCTAGAGACTCTAACCCAGATTAGCTGCACATGAAAGAAGAACACGTATGGAGTTCATCTGTGCCATAGGGACAAAAGTCTTTTGATAATCAATACTATAGGTCTGGGTGAAACCCTTGGCAACCAACCTTGCTTTGTACCTCTCGACTGTCCCATCGGCTTGATGTTTAACAGTGAACACCCATTCGCACCCTACTGGTCTTGCTCCATTAGGAAGAGGAATTAGCTCCCATGTATCGTCATTTCTCAAGCCTTTCATTTTTTATACCATAGTTTATCTCCACTTAGGAAGGATCAGTGAGAGCTTTTTTCTAATCCTGAGGAATAGATGTAAAAGACAAAGAGGAAACAAAAGTACGATAGGATAGGGATAAAGAATCATAAGATACAAAGTTAGAGATGGGGGGTTGAGTGCAAATTTTAACACCTTTTCTGATTGCAATAAGAAGCTCAGAATCATCAAGAACAAGATTATCAACAGGAGTAACATCTGAAAGTTCATTACCTGATAAATTACTGGAAAATGTTTGAATTGGAGTTGGGAATTCAATTGACTTGGTGACACATGGGTAGTTTGTCCTTGTACCTTTTGACACCGAGAATAAGTCTTTAGGTTATCCTTCTCAAAGCGAGTACTAGATGGACTAGTATTACCTCTATTTTCCTCAATAAGTTGTTGCTCTCCCTTACTAATATTCTATTGAACAGGCAATTGAAGAAGAGGTTCACGACATACCATCTCTTCCCCAATGGCAATATTTTCTCCTTGAAGAGATGGTTGAACACTAGGAAAAAATACCTCAGTTTAATGGAAGGTAACATCCATGCTAACAGACACCTTTTGAGTATGGGGATGATTGCATTTATATATTTTTTGAGTAGGAGAGTAACCAATAAAAACACACCGCTGGGCCTTCTCTAAGAATTTCTATATACTGTAAACATGTATCATGTATGTATATATATAAGATGACGTTCTAACGGCGCTCCTAATTTTTTTTTTTTTTAATTTTTTAGCTTTTGCACTCCCGCTCCCGATCTATGTGATCTAGAGCACACCTAATTGTCAAAGGCTACACTCAGACATATGGTGTGAATTACTATGAGACTTTCTCTTCAGTTACTCATCTTAATTCTGTTAAGTTCTTATTTCTGTTGTGGTTAGTTGTGATTGGCCTTTGTATCAACTGGATATAAAAAATGCTTTGCTATATGGAGATCTACAATCACTGTATGGCTTGAAACAATCACCATGTGTTTGGTTTGATAAGTTTAGTACAATGGTACTTCAGTTTGGTTTTCAATATTCTACTTGAGATCATTCAGTTTTTATTCGTCGGTCTTCTGCAGGTGTTATCATTGTTATTGTGTATGTTGTTGATATTATTATTAGGGGTAATGACTCTGATGATATTGTTCACTTCAAGGTCCATTTAGGGAGGTAGTTTCATACTAAAAGTTTGAGTCTTCTTTAGAAATTCCTAGGGATTGAGGTTGCCTGGTCAAAGGAGGGTATTAATTTATGTCAACGGAAATATGTATTGGACTTGCTATCTGAAACCATAGTTGTTAGTATCGTACGATGCGCGATACGTATCGTACGATACGTTCCGATATGGAGCCAAAACGATACGGGTCGTAGGTCTGTATCGTTTTTGCGTCGTATCGTCCGATACACGATACGCTTTTACGATACGATACGTATCGGTACGATACGAACGATACACGCAAAAGATATATTTTTTTTTTTTTCCTGGAATGACGTCGTTTTGTATTAATAAGAGGCTGATTTTTTTTATCCCTGCCACTGAAACGACGTCGTTTAGTGGCTAGGGTTTACAAAAAAAAATAAAATCCCTCTTTTCCTCTCCTCTGCGATGTTTGCTGCCTAATTTATTTACAAAGCCAAATAATTTTTTTTTTTGTGAATTATTACAAAGCTGCAGCTGCCTTTTTGGTCCCTAATTTATTTACAAAGCTATTTATTTGGTCCCTAATTTATTTACAAAGCTATGGTTGTGAACTTTGCATTATAATATAAGTGAACTATGTTGATGACTTGAATAGTTGGTGGAGTATTAATGAAATTCTATGTTTTTATGAGTGTAATCTTTTTTTTTCAAAGGTATATATATTTTATTACTATTTATTTAAAATTACACCGTATCTTACGATACACGATACGATACATTATTTTTAAAAAACGATACGCCTTCCGATACACGATTTGATAACTATGTCTGAAACTGGTATTTTTGGTGCGCGTTCGGTTGATACTCCCATAGACTCTACAGTGAAATTAAATGCAGACAATGGAGAAGTTTTTGATGATATAGGGCGTTATTGGAGGTTAGTTGGTAAGCTAATTTATCTCACTGTGTCACGTCCTGATATTACATATGATGTTGGTGTGGTTGGTCAATTCATTCATGCTCCTCGTAAGCTTTATTGGGAGGTTGTATGTTGCATACTTCGATATCTGAAAGGAGCTCTAGGGAAAAGCTTATTATATCGTCCATCATCACCCATTACTGTTATTGGTTTTTTTTTTATGCTGATTGGGCAAGTAGTCACAGTGATAGACGATCTACTTCTAATTATTGCACATTTATTGGTGATAATCTTGCTACTTGGGTTAGTAAAAAACATAATGTGGTTGCATGTTCAAGTGTTGAGCCTGAATATCGAATTATGACTCAAACTGCATGTGAGATGTTATGGGTTCGCTCTTTACTTCATGATATGAGAATTAATGTGCGTTCCCCCATGAAAGATGCATTGCGACAACCAAGCAACTATTTTTATTGCAAGTAATATGGTATTTCATGAGCATATCAAAAACATTGAGGTGGATTACCATTTTATTCGAGATCTCTTGATGCTTAAGGAAATTATCACTCTATATATTCAGTATGGTGAACAGCTGGGTCACATTCTTACCAAGCCATTAGCTCGATATGCCTTTAGTAATTTATGTTATAAGCTAGACATTTTTTGTCTTTATGCTCCAGCTTGAGGATAAATGTTAGAGCATAGTTACCACAATTCACTCAACTCTTGACGACTCACGATTTGGGTACATTGATCCAAAAGAGGTGAGTTCGCGATCCAGATTACCAAAATGGATGACCCCAAATTGTAATACTAACCCTAAATCAATTTACTTTAGAACATGTAGGACAAATATAAAATACATATTAATTGACTACATGTATATAAATTTATAATTATATATTTTTTTTGATAATAGAAAATCAAGCACAACTATAAGATAAATGGTAACTTAGTGTTTATGAATGTTCTGTAATATATAATGTTGTATAGTAGTAAAAACGATCTACATAAGAGTTCCAAAATGAATTGCGACCCAAATACCGTACCAGCTAAACCTACTCCCATCGTACCGCATACCTAAGAAAGTGTCGTACCATGTACCCGTATCCGTACCACGTATTAAAGCGACCCATGATCCAACTAACATTGTGTTAGAGTTCTTATTTTTTGAATTGGTCATATTTAGTGAGCATAAGGTAATATTGTGATTACCCTAATTGTTTCTCTACTATAAATAAGAAGTGTAGGACAGCATAGCTATACACACATTTTTCTCCAAATCTTATTTTTCTCTCTTCTTCTCTTCTACTCTCTCTAAACCGTAATCTTGATTTTACATTTTAAGTATTTTCTCGGCCTTATAAGCTTTCATGATATCATCATGCCCATATTGCATCATTGGTTAGGTCTTTTTCTAATCCGACATCATGCGACTTTGGTTTTCGTAGGAGTCTAAATGATAGGGAAACGTCGGAATTGGTCTCATTTCTTTCTTTGCTTGGTAATGTAAATTTACATTATGATTGACAAAAGAAGTTGGATCATTGATTCAACGAGCTTTTTTTCTTGCAAACCTTACCTTGATTCTTTGGTTGATGAAATCAGTCACCCAATTTTTTATACATCTTTGAAAATTTGGAAGGGTAAGATGCCTTAAAAAATACAAGTTTGTGCATGGGTCCTTGCTCATGTGAAGATTAACACTAATGACTTGCTTCAAAAAAGAGGACCTCAGATTTGACTCCACCCTCAATGGCATGTTATGTGCAAGAAGGATTTCGAAAATGTGAACCATTTGTTTTTGCATTGTCCAATTGCATTAGATTTATGGAATTAGTTGTTTGAAATGGGGGGACATTCTTGGGTGGTTCCAAATTCAATTTCAACAATGTTGTGTGTGAATTATAAAGGATTTGGAAGGAAAAGTAAAGGAAGCACTCTTTGGGAAGGTACTCTTTTGCAATTATTTGGGTGATTTGGTTGGAGAGAAATTTAAGAATATTTAAGGACAAGTATGAAATGTTTGATGGGCTTTGGAACCGAATTCACTTTTTAGCAATTTTTTGGGCTTCGGTTTCAAATGAGTTTGCAAATATCCCTCTTTTTGAAATTTTGCCGAATTGGAAGGCGGCTTGTGATTGATTAGCTTGCTATCATGTTTTTTTTCCCAATGTAATGTTTTTTGATGGATTGCATCTTGGATGGATGACTTGTCCAGCCATGAGTTTCATTTGTATGATATCTTTTTACTTTTAATAAAATTGTGTTTCCTATAAAAAAAAAAGATAATATTAATTTTTTGTGTAATGTAACATGGATGTGGCTTTACAACTCAGGTAGTCAAAACTTGTAAGTGTACAAATCTGCAAAAGGGAATTTTTCATCCAAATATGGATAACACAATAAAATTTGAGGGCAAAAAATTCATTGAGAATGGACTTAATCTGCTGCATTTATCCTTCTCTTATCCTATGTGTGATATCTTCTGTTGTTGTTTCCACCCCTTGATGTAGCACGCTTCTGAAAATGGGGACATGGAGACTCAGATGGAAATCGCACCAGTTGAGAAATTGACTACCGAAAATGCAGAACTTGATGAGAAGGTAATAAACCATGTCCAGATGCAATGGGCATTTTAAAGATCCATTGACCCTGACCTTTGTTATATATCTTGAAAATGGTCTCCAATTTGATTGTCTCGAGTTAATGAAATTCATCTGTAGGCTTGTGCCGAAAGTTTTATGTTCTTATGTGATTTGTTTTATGGTCTCGCCATTTTGTTTCAGGTGAATGAATTGTATGTTGAACTTGACCAAAGGAGTGCAGCAACCGAGCTGCCTTCATCTGTTGGATCCGGTGCAATGGTTGGAACTGACCTATCTGCTTATGTCACTGAAAGTTCTGCTATTGGACCTGATCCAATAGTTGGAACTGCTGAAAGGCATGAAACTGCCCCTGTTGCAGATCCCGTGCTTGAAGTCGGTGAGAGGATGCCTGTATCAGGTGAGACTATGGAGTCCGTGCAAGATGTATTGATTAAAGATGAGAGAAATGGTGGTGATTCCATGAATGCCGATTATACTTCTGTGGTTCCAAACCCTTCAGAAGCCATAGAGTCAGAAGAAATTGTGCAAATTCCATTGGATGAGAGCGAAGTGCAGAATACAGATTCAGAGGCTGCTCATAATGAAGAGGAAGCTGATGTGCCACTCTTAGATGCTCCATTGATTGGTGCTCCATTTCGATTAATATCTTTTTTTGCGAGATATGTTAGTGGTGCTGATTTGGTCGATAAGAGCTTTGTAAATTCAGGGCGATAGCTTCCTTCATTAGTCCGGTTATACATTATTGGGTCAAATGACCCCCTTAGTTAGATATGAGCCACAGAGCCAGATAGGATAAACTACTCGGTATACCATTTTTTCTTGGATAGTTTGATGCAGTTCAGTTGTTCCAATGCAAACCCAGATACGATTAATGTAGACTATATTAATAATATTTTGTCGGGCATTAGTGGATGTACAGGGAAAGGAGAAAACAATATATATATATATATATACTAGTTATTTTCTGTGCCTAAAGACACGAAATAATAAAAAAAATGGTCAATAATAAGTATATTTGTATTCACATTGAAGATTAAATTACAAAAATAGAGGAGGGAGAAAGGAATTTAAGCAACGATTATAGTTGGGACGAGCGGTGGTAATAGTGGTGGGTGGTAGTAATGGTGGTGGAAGATGGTGATGGGTGATGACGACCGGTTGTGATGGTAGTCGTCTTTGGTGGCAATGGTGATGGTGGTGGTGGGGCGGTAGGGGTGGTGGTGGTGGTAGGGGTGATGGTGAGATAGTGACGGTGGTAATAAGGTGGCAACAGTGGTGGTGGGCGTGGTGTTAAGGGGGATGGTGGTGGTAGGGTGGCGACAGTGGTGGTGATGGTGGTGGTGGGGCGATGAGGGTGGTGGTGGTTGTGAGGTGGGAACAGTGGTAGTGGTGGTGGTGGCTATTATGGCAGAGGTGGTGGTGTGGGTGTTGGTGATGGTAGTGGTGGTTGGAGTAGTGGTGGTGGTGGGGCGATGGGGGTGGTTGATCGGTTACAAACATTATTTTTTATTAAAAAAAATACTTATGAGAAATTATAAGTTCTAGAAGCACTTTTAAAAAGTTAACCCAAACACACCCTTATGAGCATTTTTTCTATTAAATTTGGGGTGTTAATATTAATCGTTGAATTAACTTGAAAAAATAATTTAAAAATATCTCAATGGCAGAAAGTAAAAGTCATTTTATTTATTTTTTAGATTTAAATTGTATTGTATTTTATTTTGTATATATATATATAGATGACTTATCGTCAACACTGCGCAGCCAATTGGTGTTCTTCAAGTCGTCTTTGAGCAGAATTGCATCATACGGGCAGCTCTCATAGATGTCCACACTTGGTCCATTTCTCCCCCTAAAATTTCTTCGTGGGACAAAGTTTAGAAAGACCTCCACAGGTTCTTCATCAAACATCATATTAAAGTAGTTTTGGTGTGGAATAACTGATCTTTCACTAGCAAAATATTGGTGGTGGTCTTTGATTTTCTATAGGACCGGTACTTCCTTCATCAACCACTTGATTTCTGGTCATAGTATTTGTTTTCTGATTGAATGGTCCTTATAGTGGTGTTGGAATATTCATAATTCATACATGACATTAATTAATTCTTACCTAATGTCTGAATTGGGGTTGTGCAATACCTGTTTCAAGTTCTGCACAAACTCCTGCATTTACTCACTTTCTTGGCAATTAGATTGGTCATTCACTGGATTTGCAGACTCCACGGGATGAGTACTTACTTCATGATTGCCATCAACTGGTGTCATTTTCACAGTTTCGTTAGTTCCAAACATAATCTCGTCTTACTTCCTCATTCGCACTATCTTCCTTGATCCAATTTAGTAATGTTGTCTCACCGGGCATGCCAAAAGATTGTTACTCCAAAATTTGTTGCGATCGACATAAATGTCTCAATTGACAGACAATTCTCTGACGACTGTTTGTGGATGAGTTAAAATGTCTTGTTTCAAGACTTCCTTGGATGAATTCTTAGAACGATGAGCGCACATAATAATGAATCAATAAAAACAAATTCATTTATTAATTTAATCAAATGAGTTTTAGTTACAGAGAGACTGATTTAATAGCCTTTGATTACAACACTAACTACTTCCTAAAAATAACTTTAGCACTACTCCTAAATGCTCTGATCGTAGGTCTTGTGGGGGTTTAAGTTGTCCTTCAACTTTCTTCTTTTCCTCATTTTATAGATACTTCCTTAGACGATTTTCCTTTGTTGATGGTTGATTGGTTTTGTAACTCCCAGTTATTTATTCTTTTAAACCAAAGTTATGGTTGATCGTTTCTCGTCTTTTTCTCAAATCTTGACATGTGACAATCCTTTAATGATTTTAGGCTTACTAACAACACATGCATCAAATATTTTTTATAATTTTGTATTTTAAGTCCAAACAATACCTCACTCAAGTATTTCTGAACAAATTCCAAACCCACCACCCTTATGAAGGCTATTGTTGTATGATTAGCAACAGCCTTGGCAAGCATGGTTTTACCGGTCTGGTGGACCATAAAGCAACACGCCACGTGGAGGATCTATGCCAATCTGCTTGTACAGTTCATGATTTGTCAGAGGTAATTCAACAGCTTCACGAATTTCCTGCTTCTAAATATCGCATACTCCAATATCCTGTGTGTGTGCACGCGAGAGAGAGAGAGAGAGAGAGAGAGATTGGATGAAAATCTAAGGCGGTGATTGGTAACCAGTTATTTTTATTTTTAATTTTTGCCAAAAATAAAAATAAAAATAAAAATATGTTTGTGATGTGTTTCTATTTTTTTAGGAACTCTATTTTAAAAATAAGGTCAAAAAATGAAAACACAAAAAAAGTGTTCTCATAAACACCAAAAAAACAAAAACATGCGGGGCGTCATCTTAGGATTAATGAGATCTTGGCTTTGACCTTCTTAGCAACAAAAAAATGAGCTTTCTTACTTGAGTATAAACCCCCTCTTTCACTTCATCTTTTTCCCGTCTCCCTCTTTGCGCTTCTCTATTTTTCTCGTTGGCCTCTCTCTCCCTCTCTCACTCACCCCTATCTGAATTTTTTTTTTGTGGTTGGTTGGTGGGTTTTTGGTGGTTGAGTGGTGGTTTTTGTAAGGGGGTTAGGTGGTGAGTTTTTCAGGGGGTTGGGTGCAGGGGTGGCCCGAGACATTTTGGGGCCTAAAGCGGAAACGATAAATGATGTTTTTTTATTTTTAATATTAATAATAAATTTAATTTTTAATTTTTTTAAATACAAAAATATTAATTAAATTTTTATATTCAAATTTTTGATATCATATTTGAACTTAATGGTAAGAGAGAAAGAGAAATAATGATTGAAAAAATGGTAAGATTAAACTTGACTTTTTTTAGGGTTAAAACTAGATTTTTTTAGTAGTTTTAGTTTTATATTTAGTTTTTTTTTCTTTATTTAAAAAAATAAATTTTAGGGCTTTTTAATTTTACGGCTGAATTAATAGGTCCAATCTATTTAAGTTGAAATATTTTGTTTAGGTATGAATTTAAATTTTTTATTTGAACTATTACTGTACACCTATAAATTATGGGTCTTCCTTGAAATGAGGCATTAAATTTTTTTTTTATTGGACTTGTATTTTTATAAGGCCTTTTTGTAGAACTTAAAATATTTATATATTTAATTTTTTTATATGGACTATTTATGATATTTAAAAATTTGGGGCCTTCTTTAAAAATGGACCTAAAACCCAAGCTTTTTTTATAACACTGATGAGCCGCCCCCGGTTGGGTGATGTGTTTTGGGTGGTTAGTGATGGTGGATGGTGAGTTTTCGGCATAATATCAAACATATTTTTTATTTTTATTTTCATAATTTTCTAAATATAAATAACTACTAAACATATTTTATATTTTTTAGTTTTTACTACAAAAAAAATAAAAATTATTTATGTTTTTTATTTTTTTTAAAAACACAAAAATAAAAACATTACCAAACATATCCTAAGAGAACTCGGCCCAGTCAAATTTGGACTCGTCAACATCAGTTTCAAACTTCTCCACAAAACTAGATGATAATACTTCCCCATTTCACCCCATTAATTTAATGTTTACACAAGTAGAGGCCAACGAGTTTTTTCTAACCAACTAAATCTATGCGCATTTTTTTTGGCAATCACTTGGTTTTTCTAAATCATTCAACTTTAACATGGGAAGGAAGAGAGAACTCATATAGGGCAATCTAGTTCATGGAAAGACTGTTTTGCAACTCGAATTCTTTATACTCAGTTCACAATGGAAAGAAAAAACTCATATTAAATATCTTATTCATAAATTATTACATCAGATGAATTTTGGAGGTAAGAAATAAGGCTGGTCCATTTGATAGTTTTAGATTTGAACCATAACACCATCATAAGTCATAAACACACATTCAATCGAGACCTTACTATTTATTGTTTTGTACTTAAATCTAGGAATAAGACCAATGTGATACGTTTAATCTCTATGACCCTGCCTAGCTTGACACCAGTGTTATTTAAGGTGTAAAGCAAACCGAAGCGAACAAGTCTCCTGACACCTAGGTGAAAAGCGAGAGGCGATGTGAAACGCTTCATCGAAGCAAAGATAACAGTAAATATATATATTTTAGTTTAATTACTTCTAAATGTCCAAGTTATTTCATTTGATACTAACATTGAATCAACATAAACAGAGAAGAAGAATCACAGTCAAAATAAAACAGAAGCATAGAAACACAAAAACAGAATCCCATCCAAAATAAAACAGAAGCACAATCAAAAACAGAGAAGAAGAGGTAGAATTAGAAGCAAAAGTAGAGAAGAAGAATCAGAAACAAAAACAATAGCAAAATAGGAGAAGCAGAGAAGAAGAATCAGAAACAAATAAAAAGAATCAAAAGGAGAATCAATGGCAAAAGAGGAGAAGAAGGAGAGAATAGGCAGACCCCCTAAAACTTGTAGGCATATAATAATTAAATCTCTCAAATTTAAAATATTATATTTACACCCCTTATTAGTTACGGAACTAACATAATCTATGAAACGACCAAATTATTCCAATTAAAGATATAAGATATTGTGTTCATTATAGTTTGACCCCTTATTTGTTTTTTTTGTTTTATTCTAATAGACATCATAATTGTACGCAAATGATTGTTGAATCAAGTTCTTAGATATATTTATACTGATTATTATTTTTTCTTCAAAAAATTGATATTTTGTTTGGGTTTTATGTTAGCGGATGATATAATGGAACATGCAAATGTGTTGATTAGGCTTATTTCATATGTTCGTACTTGATGATAGAAAAATTGACTCATGGTGAAAAGTCCATTTAGTCAAAGATGCTCTAAGTATATCACTCCTAACTTCTAAACGCAATTCATACTTTTGAGTCATTTACTAACTTAAGTATTGGAGAGTCGACCTTCGGAACTCCACTCCGGTCTCCGACTTCTTTTTGAGGCGGTCAAAGTCAAACAAACTAACGTAGATGTCATCTAAATTTTGACATTAACCGTAATACTTATGATTTTTTTTTTTAAAAATTTGAATTTTTATTTTTAATTTTATTTCAATAAATGACATAATAGAACATGAATTTTAGTTGTAAAATTTAAAATATTTGATATTATATATTTAATTAGAGTATTTTTAGTCTAAGTATAATATTTTAAATTTGAAAAGCCTAAGTATTATACGTTTCAAATTTAGGGGTTTAGATGTAATTTATTAATAGATATACTAACGAATATTAACGACATGAGCCTATGTTTTACGCGCGTACAAACTTCAGGAGTTTGTATGTAATATTTTAAATATCAGGGGTCTAGGTGATTAAGTAATAAAACTCATGAGATTTAGGTGTATTTTTTTCTAAAAATTATTAGTAATTAAATTTTTAAATAAAAGAAGACTTGTAAGGAGAAAGATAAGATTTAATGGATATTTGTGGAGAAAAATTAATAGTTATTAGTAATTTTTGGAACAAGCAATTCATGTTGCGTTTGAGAGGGTTACAGCGACTGAGCGACAGGTGATGTTGTTGATCCACTAAGATTGGGCGGGACCAAGAAAGAGAGAGAGAGGAAGGATATTTCTATTTGGACTGGTTCAAAGTTTTATGGCCGGAACTGAATTGTCAGTTCGGCTGAAACTTCGCTCCCCTCACACTATTGACGAATAAATAATCGGACTTTAAAAGCTTTACTTTACAACCAAAAATCATCCCTCCACCCAAATCTTATCATCTTTTTTGATTTGATTGCTGTGAATTTTCTCTGCCAGTTCCATTTATTTTGCATAGGCATCGACCGATATACCCTCTCTCTCTCTCTCTCTCTGTAGGGAAACCCTAGAAATTTGAAAGATGAACGACGCAGATGTATCCAAGCAGATCCAACAGATGGTTAGATTCATTCGGCAGGAGGCCGAGGAGAAAGCTAATGAGATACTTGTCTCCGCCGAGGAGGTTTTTACCTTTTCGCCTTTGTTTTCTTTTCTGTTTATCTGTTTTCCTTGTATGATTTTTTTATTTTCTTTTTTCCGTTTTGAATTCGGTGTTTCTTCTTAGGAAAACCGGTAAAAAATAAAAAAAATTACCACGTTAAATTGTAATCACTGGCTGTGCAGTAAGTGAGTTTGATTAATATGGATTGGATGTCCTAGTACCTGTATGTTCATTTTTTTTTTTGCAGACATTCTCTTTCAGTTAGATATAAGCGAGTTTGATGCAGTTAGATGATATTCCGTCACAGAATGTTTTCAGCTTTCTTCCTATTATTTTATGACTTTTGATTTTATTTCACAGCTGACTCCGCCGATGTTTAGACTTATTTGTATTCCTTGTATGGTTTAAACACCACTGAATTAGTGAAGCAATCATTTCTCAATGGACTCTGTTGTAGATGGAATTCATCAGGTTACATGATATCATTAAACCGTGACGCTGAACTGTTATTTTAAATTTCATACCTCCTGAACTGGATTTGCTATCTTGGACAGCTGGGGAAAAGTTTTCCTCAATGATTTAATTTGACATCTTAAAGCCTCCGTTGTGAGGAGTGGACTGATGAATACGTGATAGGGGAGGAATAAGTGATACTGATAGGCTAACATATTTTGTCAAAAGTATGCCACTGCACTACTTCTCTGATATTTATTGATAATTTATTTGGCATTTTGTTTTATAGGAATTCAACATCGAGAAACTGCAACTAGTTGAATCTGAAAAGAAAAAGATCAGACAAGAGTATGAACGGAAACAGAAGCAGGTGGAAGTTCGTAAGAAAATGTGAGTTAATTAATGTATCTTCCATGATTCTAGAACTTTCCCTGGACTTTATGCTTCGTGATTAATAAGGAGTATTAGTTTTATGGTATGGCGGAACTTAGGAATCTGTTTGAAGTAATGGTTGGCCATGGAATTTTTGGTTTGGGAATCCTGTAATTGAGTCGGATGATCAAAATTTGAATATGTTTGGTTTAGCAATCTCCATTGTTTTTTTGATGTAAATGAGGATGCTTTAGTAACTAAGGAATCAGTATACCCGTCTAAACCTAAAAGGACAGCCTAGTGCATGGGGGCGGCACCACTGCTGGGTCTGGGATGGTCAATTTACGCATAATTAACCCTGCATGTGCAAAGATTATTTTTGTAACTCGGACCTATGATGCCAGGTCGCAATGGAACCTGCCTAAACTAATTATGGATATGACTATAAGACATATGACTGGATACAATTGAAATTGTGATGGGGAACTTAATTACGAGTGCGAGGTCAACTCCATTCTGTTTGTGGTGACACTGCTCAAGTTTGCTCACCTCCATGTCTCAGCAGTCAGCACTGGAGCAACATTTGTAAAGGGCTAGAGCTCCTTTAGATCGCTTAAAAATGCTCGTAGACAACCTGGGCTGCTGTGACATAATAATGCGCATTTCACTAATGATTTGTCTCTAACACCGTCAGTATGAGATTTTGGTTGCTAAAATGGTTACTATGCAGTGAGTACTCAATGCAGCTGAATGCATCCCGTATCAAAGTTCTTCAAGCACAAGATGATGTGGTAAATGCTATGAAAGATTCTGCCAGCAAAGAGCTTCTGCGTGTCTCTGATGACCACAGTGCATATAAAGAACTTCTCCAAGGCTTGATTGTTCAGGTACATAATGCTGATCTATGTGGTACTCATTGCCGATATGGAACTTAAAAATTTGAGTATCTGCCATTATTCTTTGTATGATGGTTGTTGTACACATTTGGACCAGCCTTTTGAGCCCTTACAGTATCTATTGACCCATTAATCCGGTAAATTAGATTGAAGCAGTCTCTTACATGTTATTTAATGACAATAATGACAAGCAAAATAGACGACGTGACTGTTTTTTTCTCATTTTTCAATCTTAGAGCCCTAAACCAGTTCTTGAAGATGCCTTGGTTCTTAGCTGAAAGGAGATGGTATGATACTATTTATGCAATCTTCTCCCAAGTCTCAACCATATAAGACGGTGCAGAATAGTATCCCTTGTTCTAATGCAAATTTACTTGCGATTACCTGTTGACTGGCATTCTTAGAAGGGAAAGCGAATTGCTGGAGAATTTCTTAGTATAGTCAACTTCCATAACTTATATATTTTTATAATGGCAACCTGAAAGTGAGATTATGCTGATTCAAATTCATTTCTTTTTTCTTTTTTTTTTTGCTTTCCACTGAGATTTGATGATTGAAGATCTACCTTTTGAAACATCCAGAGTTTACTTCGACTGAAGGAGCCATCGGTGTTGTTGCGATGTAGAGAGGTTGATGTTGCACTCGTTAAGTCTGTTCTGGATGCAGCAAAGAAAGAGTATGCAGAGAAAGCAAAAGTACATGCCCCAAAAGTAGCCGTTGACAATCTTGTGTTTCTTCCACCGCCTCCAAGCAATGCAAACTCCCATGGTCCCTCCTGGTAGCTATTACAACCTCTTCTTGCAGCTGTGGTACTACAGTCATGGGATCTTTTGCATTATATTAGAGTATCTTCTTGTCCTTTTAGAATGAATTTGTTCTGTCTTTTTTCTTGAAAAGGGGTCATTTCCCAGTTTAGTCCCTCTAATCGATAGACTAGACTGGGTACAGACCTATATTTTGGTAATATTTCGCACAAAGTGGCTGCCAACAAATTCGAACCCCACAATTGTTGTTTTCATAAAAGGGATTGTCTCTCTATTTAGCATGAAATGAGTCGTTTGTTTTGCATTGCATTTAAAATTACCCTACGATGCTGCATATTTTGGACATTTAGGATCATATAACATAGTGCCATGTTTGGATCGTATGCTATAGCGTTGTGTTTGATTCCTTGTTAGTTTTTGGTGGTGATGCTATTCTATTAAGAAAATGGTAGTGAATGGCCCTATTTTCTTCTGTGTCGAGCCTCTAATACAAGAGGATGCAACTTAAGAATATGTAGTAGAGAAGGGCTAGAGATTTGATATGCTTGGGAAAATAAATGGATTACTTCTATTTATTCCATATTAGCCTTGTAGACCATATTGTGTCATTGCTAATTTTGACGCTTGTGCTGATAATGCTTCTGGTTTCCTCTTATAACTCCGTTATTGACGATTTGAAAGCTCCGGAGGGGTTGTCCTAGCTTCACAAGATGGAAAGATTGTCTTTGAGAACACTCTGGATGCTCGATTGGATCTTGTTTTCCGGCAGAAACTTCCTGAGGTATTCATTTATTGAATTTCTCAGCACTGTTTTGTATTCAGAAGTAGGTATATAGATCTTGTTTGTTTTTTTGGGTACTCTGCTCTATTTTGGCTGATTAGCTTTTAAAATAATTAACATTGGCAGTATGTCTTCTCTGTCAATCTAGCCTAACTTATTTTTGGCATTCGTACTTGAATCTTGTAGCACCTACAATACCATTGATAAATGGTAATTATCCAATTGATGGGTTGAGGAGGAGGAAAAGGGGGGGGGGGGGACTAATTTTGGTTCTTATTTACACAGTCACTGCTTTCAACTTGGAGCACGACTTTACAGTTGTTACCCCTAGCATTCTGCCACTACAGCAGGCATATGCACTGCATAGTAGTGTGAGAAAACTGATGTATTATCATATGCTTATTGTAGGAAAACTTGAGTACCAATCATTGCAAGACCCCCCCCCCCCCCCCCCCCCCCCCCTCTCAACCCAAACCCACCCCGCGCAAGGAGGGCATGATCAGTTGTCCACAACTGGTTGTATTGATCATTCTAAAGCCAATTAGTTATTATATAGTCCTTTATCTCCTCTCCTTTGTTTTAAAACATTTTATAAGTTGGCTGATACAAAACAGAAGTCATGGTCAATTTGTTCCTTGTTTTTTTATTTGTATTATCTGGTTGTTCAACAACGCTTGGCCCAACATTGGATTTATTGGAAAATAACCAAAGTAGTGTTTATTCAATCCAATCTTTTATGCCAGCCCAAACAAACAAATTACTATCTTTGGAGAGGGAGGAATGCCGAGAACAACTCTTTCCTTCCTTTCCACTGGTTCTTGAAAGCTATCAATACCGCTTCTCCCATATTTATGCTTCCTCTCACAGTGGTTGTGCATCAAATGATGAGCCCTGCAAAAACTTTTTTTTTTATTTGCACCCAACAGGTAGACTATTAGATTGACCTGAAAGCCTACCAACGCATAAGGGATCCGATTCAAGCGAGAGCCCGAATGGGGAGGCAATAACATATTTGATCGAAAACTCTACTGACTTGAATAATGAGAAAGGCTTTTTTTAAATTCGATCAAATATTATATGGTTCTTTCTCTCCTTCGGATTTTCATCAGATTTTATATTTCTGAAGTCTGTTACGGAGGTTTTGCTCCTCCTTTCTTTGAACTATGAGAAAGAACCTAATGAAGAAAACTATGACAAGGAAAATGAAAGGCATGATATCTTTGTTAATGTTTGTTACTATGCTCTCAAAATCTCATCTTGTTCTTTTTCCGTCTCTGCAGATCCGCAAGCATCTTATTGGTAAAGGGGGTGCATGATCAGGCTGGATTTTTGCGATTGCGTTAACCTGCCAGGGGATGGTTTTGAGCATGTCAAATCGACTAAACCTGGTCATATTGGGAAGTAATTATATCTGCTCTGTTGTCCTAAAAAATGAGTGAATCACTAGAATATTGAGCTGGTTTGCAATAATTTGGACATGCATATCTTTTAGTTGATGAATAATTTTGCTTCAGGATCCACTTCGAGCATTAGGCTTATACATATGTATTATGAACTTGCATCATAATAGACGTTTGGTTGTATCCTCAATCATGTATTGGTGTGGTTTTCCTTGGACGAAAAAGGTGAAGGGACATAAACTCGAGGGCAGTTTGGGTTTTACGATGCTCACAATTGTTCACTAAAAAGTTCGTTGCTTTTTTGATTTGACAAGGTTTTATGTTTCTGGAATTTTTTATGTTCAATCTATACTACGTCAATTAACCAGAAATAAATATTTGGAGCTGCATATCTGAATCCAACTATATATTTTGAGGAGTTTTGCATATTATTATGTAGATATTCAAACATTTATCACATTATCCCAAGAAAAATAGAAAATGTATCATATCTTGAAAAATGGGATTCAAATCTTGAACAAATCAAATCAAATCAAATGGGCTTCAAATTGGATGAGACTCAGAATTGGAACGTGTTCTCACCTTTTGACAGCCCTCGGTTGGTTGTTATAGTCTAAATGTTTTGTCTGTGGCTCGGGTACATATTTGAAACCGGTATTCCAACTTCAATTTTGATTCATCCTACACGCGTTGGATCTTGGAAATGGAAGGTTCTCCATTGCTTCGAATGCGCATGGTGCTACTATCTATCAGATATGATTGAACTCGGCTCAATATCCACATAACATAACCATTATTGGACAAACTCGTGAACCAAGCAAGGTATATCAACTTTGGTTGCCAAGCTCAGGCGGTGGGTCAAGATAGTGCATTTGTGGGTGTATCAAGTTTTCTTGTAGCCCTTCCTTTACCAGCTCATAAGTCATTAACGACTTGAGCTCATGAATTGCCACATTTTCGCGCCAAATTCATGGAACATACACCCACTTACAGTAAACAATCTGTATCATCCAAAATTGAAGAGCTTAGTTCCAACAATATGCTAAGAAACAGAGTACCTCCGGCTCCTACCCGTTTTCCCTTCTGTTCCCCTTGATTTCCTTCCAGACTTCTGTTGTTTCCCACCAGTTGGGCCGCTAAATATTCCAAATTTTCCTATCCCTCTGGAAAGCGAGGTTAAGAATGTTTTCCCATTGGCTGACTTATCCATCATCCCTTGCTTCATGAACACCTGTTGCTTCTCCAAATCACTGAGCCTCACTCTCATTCTTGAAATCTCAAGCTTCAGTTCTCGGTTCTCCCTCCTCAAAGAAGCATAGTTATCTCGAGGGGACATGGCTGCACTGGGAATACCACTGCTGATTTTCTGTGAAAGAAATCCATCTCCTGAACTTCCAGAGACGGCATTCTTCAGGCGAAGCTGCTCAAAATAGAGGACTCGGACAGCCATCTGGACTGGTAGTCGGTCATTTTGTGCAGCATGATTGCAGGCTTCTTGAGAGAGCTTTTGGCAGTCTATGAGCTTGCAGAGCTTCTTACACTCGTGCTCAGTTAACATGGGATGAGCCTAGTCAAGCAAAACAAGAAAAAGTTCACTAACCTTCCTCCACTAGTTGGTAATAACACGCAGATAAAAATTTCTCACTTGCCACATTTTACTTAAACAGACACATTTAGAGAGACATAAACACCGTGAAGTACTCGACGTCTGCCACAATCACAATGATCAAAATGTGAATCCGAAACTGGGCAACAGAAAATTATGTTAAACCATAGGTGGACACAAACTACGTATGGAGTGTGTTTGATTGTTTACCTTCATGTATATATCTACTGCTCTGTAAAGTCCATCATCAATTACTCGAGCATAATCAGGCAGTACCTCAATCATGGCAATGAATTTTTGCAGACTTAGATAAGGATCAGGGGCAATTTCTGCTAGATATGCATCAATGAGCTGTCCAACTTTCAAGACAGAACCATGGCTTGGAGAATCAAAGCCTCCTGATTCATACCCACAATCTTCATTCTCTTCCTCTTCAATTCGTTGCAGGAAATGTATAAGTATTCTGTGGACAGTCTCAACTTCAAATAAAGAATCACCAGTCTGGGCAGATGGTATGAGGAGATCATCAAGCGAAACCATTTCAAACCGAAAAGCAATCTTTCTTTCAAGCTCCAGTTTGCATGCGAGGGTAGCATCTATCATTATTGCCATCCTCAACATCCCAAACAGAAAACTCACGGGAACAGTTGAGCTTTTTTCTATTGGCAATAGACCCACAAGAGTTTCCAGAATCACCCTCTGGTCATTTTCCCCCACACCCTGATTTGATCTCGCTGGATTCCACATCTGTGGTTTTGCAAGACCCTTCAGGGATATCTGAGCATAATGCATCAATGACGCAATAATGCTATCTGTTCGGACGCCACTACTACCCATGGCAGAGACAACTCTCTGATAGAAATCAATCCTTAGAGTTGAGAGATCTTCAACCCACCACTCAAGACATCTATCCTTAAGTTCTGTAGATCTACTTCCACAATCTAAACGAGACAAACCTGATACCAACTGCTCCTTACAAGCATTTCTGGCGATAGCATCGACGCACCTATTTGGAATTCCCACCTCCTCTGCTGCAGGAAGTAATGTCTCACAGGCAAATAGAACTTCCACAGATTTTTCAAGACTTTCAAAAACAACCTCATTCAGATAAGTTTCTGTTCTTGCAATGAGGTTTTCTTCATGATAGTCTTCCGTCATTTCCAAGAACTCTGCAGCACAGCGCAAATGGGCTACATTTGCACTTGTGATCTCGAAGTTCATGCCATAACAGAATTTTGCAGCAAGTTCAAATGTCTCGAGCCCACCTGGTAAGTTAATAAGCTCCAACTTCGAGATATTTGAATCCTTGGCATTTGCCAGCATTTTCCGAATCTTTCCACTTCGGGATACCAGGGGAAACTTCAATAAATTAAAAACCAAGTACAACACTCTAATCAGTTTTGAAAATCAACTGCGCATTATAAGTTAATTGACGTAGTATATGTGGGAAATAATAACCATCTTTTAGCCATGCAAATATGAACAGAATTATACGAAGAATTGACCACGTCATACTGAGTTGAAACACAGACACGTTGCTCAACCATACCATGCCCAGCCTCACAACACAATCGCAAACGCATTTTCCAAATAAAAAAGTGTTTAATTCATAAATGTGAATTCGTTAAGAATTGCATTTTTGAACATTTCCATATTTTCCATTTAATATTGGATGCATCAATGCCATTGCTGATGTGCTGGACATGTCAAAAGTTAAAGCAACTATATCTAAATACAGTTTGTATGTTTCACATGTGGGTCTCATCTTGCGGATAACATATTCATTTTTGTTTAGTTCATGACAGATCCACACAATTTTCAACATTTCTACTCATGTAAAAATACATCGTCACACAACCCAACCCAACATGTTTTGTCTTTGCAAAAAAAAAATCTGATTTCGTGGAGCTTCAAGTGATGTATATGTAATTCAATGCTTATAATTTCTATGTGAAACCCAATTTTTATTCTATCTTGGGGAATGCTGCTAATGCAAGCAGAGGAAAAAACAGTAACTGAAATGAAATTTTAAAAGAATGAACATGCAGCTCGAAGGTTCTTGTAATGTTTAGCAGCAGACCTAGTCACAGTACAATGAACTGATTTGAAATAATTGAAAGAATGAATCACCTTGTGCAGTAAAAAAGAGTCTCCATCAACGATAATTGTGATATCCCCAGCAACATCTAAGAATATACTGTGGACGAGTAGAACAAGTGAAAACAATGTCATGTGGAGAAGATATTTGACTTATCAATAGAAAAATGAGATTGCCACAAACAAATACAAGTTCTATATACATTTGAAAGAATTGTTCACAAGGTGAAGAGAACATCAGAGTCATGCGACATAAGTTAGGATTACAACTAAACATTTGTAGTGGAATCTTGTAGTAACATGTCAAATGTACCACGAAACTTCCCATAAAATATCATACCGTGAATGATAGATTCCTTGTACTACCAAATTTCTAAACAAACAACAATCCAAAAAGAAATATTAAGAATCAGAATCAACTCATACCCTAAGTATAGGGTAAACTTAGCATAGGAAGTAAGTTATAGGACTGCAATTTAACATGTTCCTGACAAGTGACAACTAAATTTGCTGTGTACAAGTGTTTTTAAGTGCTTCCGAGCAAAGGAAAACATGTATTATAACTGACTGCTTTTCATGCATTTACAAGAAGAAACACAACATTACATTGGCTGAAGAGCATTATGCAAATGGTACCCAGGGACGGAACTACTACATGGCCACTTGTGGGGGGCAACAACCCCCACTCAATTTTTTTTTTCAAAGAAAATTTGGTATATTTTAGTACTTTTTAAAATTTGACCCCTCAAAAAAAATCTCTCATTCACCTCAGTCTACTTAATCCTCTCTCAATTTTGGATTAAATTTCTTAACTCGTAATTAAATAAACATGAATAATCTTTAGTGAATTTCATCCCCTCTACATGTTTTCAAGTAATCATTCCCTATTTTGTCACTTTTTTGTCACTGTTGTCAATTTTGGGTAAATTGGGAAAAGCATCTTCATTAGATTGATAAGGAGATTGCTATATAATGTTTCAAAAATTTGAGAACTACTCTTGAACAATTATAAAAGTATTGAATAGAGATGTTGCCAATCAACATTTAAGTTTTTACATATATTATTAGTTCAATCATTTTATCTTCTTATTGTTAAAATTTGCACCCACTACTTCAAATTTTTGGCTCCATACATAGTACCTATGTGGGAACCTCTGAAGTGCACGTGTATTTGAGCTCAAATGAAATTAAAAATTTAAGTTTATATTTGTTATATTGTGGAATGAGGAAAACATCATTGTAGGTTTAACTGGCCCTAAATTAATCATTTAGACATATAGCTTACCTAACCTAAACTCCCTATCTCTCCCTCTCTCTCTCTCTCCACACACACACACGCACACACGCACAAGCACAAGCACAAGCACAAGCACAAGCACAAGCACAAAAGCAATCAATCAATTAAAGAAACAGAGATAGTAGCTCAATTCCACCATGGAAAGCTACAGAAGGAAATTTGAGCTAACCAGACCTTAACTCGTGCAATTCATAGTCAACAACTTAACATTTAGCAGGGGGATGAACTAATCAATTGATCAAAATAGTGAATCCACGCCCCGGATCATACATTTCTTAATTTATAAACAAAAGCAACAATTACAAATTAAACGATTGCTAATCATATCATGAATCACTCAGAATAGTGAGAACAATAGAGTATTAACGAAATCACTGAACACATGAAAATTCTCAGATTTAAGAATGACCATTTCGTCAACTACGGTATATTTGGACACAGTAAAATTAATAGTAACACTACAACAAGAACCATGTTAAACATCAACAAATACCAAAACAGGCAGTTGAATCTCTCAGCTCTCGGCTTACACAGCGATCATACACAAAACACTTATCTACCAATACACTCCCAAACAACAGTATGGACATACAAGTACATGTGGAGGAAAGATCAAGAGAGAGAGTGTCAGTACCGATTAGCAAAGGAGTTGCAGAATTTAGGAGTGGGAGAGTGGTGGAGAAAAGAGAGAGAGTTTTCGGACACCATTGCACCACTACCAATCCTCATTCTTCACTTTCACCGGGGAACAACATCTGTAACTGCTGCTGCACAGAATAATCGGAATGGGAATGAGAATGTCAGGGAGGGAAGGGATATGAATACTTGTGCCAAATTACGGAAAAAACCTCGTCATGTACATTGATTTACAACTATAACTCACCTTTTTCTCTTTATGGGGAATCATTCCCTTTTGCTTTTCATTCCTTTGTCTTGTCTTGTATATGTGGAGGGAAATATATTCATTAAACTAGACTTCTTTTTAAAAGAAATGGTGGTAGAATCATAATACATACTTTTAAGGGTTAATGTGGATCCTGAATTTTGTTCCGGTTATGAATAAATCACTTATAAATGAACCGTTAAGGTTGATTTTGAATGTACTTATTATTCTCCAGCTCTCTTAATTAAGCATAATCATACTTGTTTGTCTTCATTCTGTAAATTGGCCTCAGTCAATTCAATTTTCGCATAGAAGGTGGTTAGTCAAAAATGTTTGTTATGTTACAACATGATGAGTCAATTATTCTCCCACAAATGATTATGAATTCGTATTCTATTTCGCATTGTATTATGAACTCCTCCTAAATTCGATTTTTGTTATAAGAGTGTTGTGTAATCAATTCATGTGATTTAAGAAAAAATTATACATAGTGCTACACATAATCAACAAAGTTATCCATAAAGAAAGAGTAGAGTAGACCATTTAAGTCATCCACCAGTCCACCCATCGGATCAGAGAGAGGCAGTGTTGTTAATATAGAAGGATCCAAGGGTATTTTGGTTATAGGAGTACTAATAATGTGTGCAAATAAAGCAGTGAAAAAGCAATAAAAGGGAGCTGAGAAATTTGGAGAATGGAGGTGGAGTGGCGTGGAGTGATGGGACAGAATGTGGCACGGAACTCTAGAAAGCGAACAATTATTATTAGAGGAACATGAAGCATATCACTCCACTCCACACCCCCCACTTTTTTCTGGGAATGAATGACTGCAATTAAAAACCAGACAGCCAGCCAGCCAATGTTTTCCTAAAGGAAAGTATGATCCGTTAGATATCTTTCTTCTGTTGACCGAGAATATCATTACTTTCCCGAAGAAGAAGGCTGCTTATTTCCTTCCTCTTCTCTCCTTTGTTTTTTTCGTTTGTAATGCCAACAACAACCTACAATACCCACGAGACGAGGGGTACACTTTGTCGGCGGATTTGGGACATTAGTGCCCAGAGGGAGAGAGAGACTTCATTCCCCTACAAGCAGACCCCAGACTTCATTGTGTTTTCTTTTGGGTAAAACTAAATCCAACCACCTTGGTTTAATAGAACAGAAACAGAATGTGAGAGCAGCAGAATTTGTGAGGACAACCTGACACATGCTTGTTGAGCAAATAATGAGTTCCAAATCTCATTCCCGTGTTTCAGTTTATTTATTTACTGAGCTATTTGGATTTTTTGAAATCATTCTGGAGGGAGATTCAGTGGGTGTAATGACGGCAATCTGTGGGCAGGATATACAATTTGATCCATTGGGAGCCATTTTGGCAAATATTAAAAACGACTCCCAGAACTTTTGATATTTCGACACATTAGAAGTAATTCATCATTTAGATAGACATGCTCTTTTTCTTAGCAACTTTAATGTATGAAAGAGACAATCATTCATACGATTTTGTCATGTCTCTCCTAATTTTATAAAGTCAGGATCTTTAGCATTTCTTAATTGATCTTCTAACCCTCAATTTAAGGTGAAATTGGATTTTGATGGATATTTGGGGAAAAAAAATATAATTCTTTATTGAATTTGAAGTCTGCTTTTAAAATAATCAGATTTGATGAAAGTTGGATTTCACTTCAGAAGGACTCTTTTTTATTTTACCACATATCCTTCTTTTTTGGACCATGCAAGGCAAAAACTTTCCATAGGAAAATGCATTTCATTAAAAAGACTTTTCATGGTGCCTGAAGGGGGGCGGCTCCCAATATCACACGTGTTAAGGCATTTAATGAACCCACGTGAGGATGACAAGACAAGACACGTGATGAATTCCTTAGTCACTCAGTTCAATAGACCGAACCGAACTGAGCAATGTGTTCGGCAAACAGTAAAGAGTTCGACCCTTGCCAAACCCTGTTGTCAGAAGTGTTCGGTATTTGGTGAGATAGTTCCGCTCTTATTATTACCGATCTGATAGAAAGGGGTCGGAAATCAACAGGAGAGCTCGGTCATATCATGACCGAGCTGTTTGAAACGATAAATGCAGAGCGAGAGGGGCGCCTATAACCCAGGCATTCCGGCTAAGCAAATAGGCGAAATGATAGGAATGGTAGGAGGATTTGCTAGAGAAATATCAACAACTTCCCAACTAAAGCTGCCTGATTGAAGGAGGGTGTGCCACCTTGAGCCAGGAATCAGGGAAAACCTAATGGAAGAGTGGTCTATAAAAGGTACAAGGAGCCAGGGTGAAAGGTACGCTGAACTCTCCCTGTCAATTAACAATTCTTTCAAGACCATTACTGACTTAAGCATCGGAATGCCTTCGATCGAAGCACTTCGATTTTGGACAGTTCGTTCGTTTTACAGAAAAAAGGCTGGGAAGATCAAGTTCAGAAGAATTAAATATCTCAAATATCGATCTTTCATCGGAGTTAAGAGGTAATCATATTTTTGCCTCTTATAGTGCCAAACATGAAAGAATGGAATTACTTGCCTAACCAATTTCTTACTTTGTAATGAGAACAAAGTAAAAAAGTTGGATTCATTTCTTTGGATGAAAGCAAGCATTTCGAGAGAGATAAAAAATGAATTAATTCAATTGTTAGTGTGTAATGATAATTTGTTATATTATCTTAGAAAAAATAAAGACAAAAAAGAAAAAAGGGGGAAAAAGAAGAAGAGGAAGGAAGAAATGTAAAGACAAATTGAATAATTGAGTTGGAGAGCAGTTGGCACGTACAAAAATAAAAAAAGAACGGAGGCCCATTATGACAAAGCCCAATGGTGTCACAGTGGCAAATTCCAGGCTGCTATTTATTTTCTCCGACTCGAGGGAAGACAGAGACTGCGACTCCAGCCCCCTAAAGAACCACATACTCTCATCACCAGACAATGCAAAGCAGCAACGTGGTCTCAACTTATTCACTGTAAGTAATCCAACGGCCTATCTTCTTCTTCAATTTTAAGTCATAGCTTCAATATCCATTCGAACTTAGTTGACAGCTTTACAACACAACTTAAGAGGGATGGAGATCTCTCTGTACCCCTCGTCGCATGTTGACAATAATGCTATTCGGTGGTTCTTTCAATTACCTTTTTTTCCGGGGGTGGGGGTGGGGGTGGGGGTGGGTTTAATTGAAGAAATTACTTACTTCTTAGCTCTTTATGCATTGCAGATGTCCTGTTATTTCTTTGGATTACCATTGTCAAGTACCAAATCAGTTACAATTCCCCTATAGTCTCAACTTCGGGTTTGCGAGAGGTTCGTACAAGTAGCGATATATGCTCTCTTTTCTAAATTAAATTACACATACTCTCCAACTTAGAAAACTTGGAAACTACTACCTAATTGGAGGTACAATGAATTAAAAAGGAGATATTTCTGAGTTAAAGTGATTGTAGCTTATCATTTGCTATTGTGGTTTTGAATTGGATTGTAGGGTCTTGGGTATGTTTCCAGATGCAAGATATTGTCAGCACCTTGAAAAGTCATGCTTAGTGTTTTGAGTTGCCTCATATATATTTCTTCCCCATTATTTCACTTCTTTTTGTTGACCTCATATATACTATGTGAGTGAAAGTACGAAGATCTGTCTACAAGAAAAATGGGTGAGTTCGAAATCATTATATCTTCTCTGATGGTAACCATCGTCTTCATTTTTCCAGGGAGAAGAAAGCTTAAGGTTTCACAATTGAAGGCTGGTTTTTGGGAATCCATCAGATCTGGGTAATCAAAACTATTTACTGTTATTGACTTGGACACACGCCCACAATACACCATTTTGGAAACACTATTAAATTACTGACCACTTGAAGTTGCAAACTTACACCTCAATTATGAGTAGTATTTTAGGGAATACATGATCATTATGATGCTTTCTCTTATTGTCATCATTTTCTTAGCCAGATTTATTGGTTTAAGATGCATCAATATTCTGTGCCAGATGTTTGAATTCTTGTAAACTCAAAAAAATGTTTAAGGTCATGTTTTGGTTTGGTTATTCTATCACTATTTCAGATAAACTGTATAAAATGATTTATGACAGAAAAGTGTCTTGCCACATTTAGGTGTGGGTATGAATTGAAGGTGAAGTACTGCTATTTTTGTTGTGATTGCTTTGGCGTGGAAGATAACTTCTCTAGTGTCATTCAGTAAGTCACTGGTCAAGAACTGTACTTCTGTAGATTGTCTTATGTCTTGGACCATATTGGGATTTGATTCTGTTGTGAACGTGCAATATGGTGAACAATCAAGAAAAAGAACAATCAAGAACAAGAACACAAAATTTACGTGGTTCGGCCGAATCCCTACCTTTATTAGAATTTAAAAGATTACAATATATTTATGGGCAATAGTTAATGACCCTAATCCTGGTTCAGCTAGGAGACCTAGTCTTGGTAAATCTGATGCATCAATTTATGGTAAACTTCCTAGTTTGCCCAATCATGGTACCTAATCATGATAAAACTCCTATGTACATTAGAAACCCTCAATGTACTCATTCCTGGGAATATCCTATTGTGGGGTATTCCCTACCGCAAGGCATTCTCTACTGCGCGGTATTTCTCACATCTCCCAACCTATTATTCAATCGCGACAACCAAATAGTAGTACCGCTAAACTGCTCCATTGACTTTTGGTAGGGAACACATCCCAAAAGCAAAACTAAATACACAATATTTTTCATTAAAGTTAGTACGACCTAGTGAATATGAATCAATCACTATTTCCAACAATTTCCATCTTGGCGAATAATTCATTCCATAACTTGTCTCCAACAATCTCTATCTCCATCCACCTTGGGGATGCCACCTTTTTTAACATTGAAAAATATTAATCAAGTCCAAGCAATGCTTGAACCTATTCGAAGGAATTGGGGCCTTGTCAACACGTGAGCTGCATCATCAAGAGTACACAGTTGTTCCAGTGTCACCTCCCCGGTAGCAATTGACTTTCACCTTACTTTTCCCTGGCATGATGTGCCTGATGTTTTGCACTATGATTACCATAATGCAACTGAATTGCACCTTGCTTGAACCCAAGCTCTTTCACCAACTCTTTCATTCACAACACTTCTTTAGCAGCCTCAATCACTGCCTCAGTTGTAGATAAAGCAACTAGCGATTGTAACATGGATCTCCAACATATTTGTTCTCCTACAAGTGTATACACATATATTATAGTAGACTTTCTATCATCCAAATCCCTAGCATAACGAGCATCTACATACCCCACAACTGAAATCCAATCCTGCTAGTCTAGCAAACACGATACCACAGTTTGCTTTACCAGTCAAGTATCTTAAGATCCACTTGATTACCTTGCCCTATTTTTTCTAAAACAAAAAACTTGCAAGAATCTAGCTTCCATGATTTGTTTCTCTGCAACAACTTTGTTTTGTGTAGTTTTATCATGCAACGCTCTCCCATATGCCTAAAAATTGCATATGCCATGACAAAGTGTCATTCGTTTCAGTCTTAGAAGATATACCTGTAGCAACTCCACCTACAACAGAACTCCCTTCCAACTTGTAGATATTTTCTGCAATTTGCTGTCCTTTCATAATCACCATAGAACCTTAAATCGTCATCTCATAGCACCACCACAACACCGATTCTCCGAAAAAAACTCTATTTCCCGACTACCTTTAATACTCCACCTTCTGCCTTGTAACCACAGCCATTGGAGTCTAAGGTTCCCAAATAAATCAATTTTTTCCTCAAATCTAGAACATGTCTGACATCTCTCAAAGTTCTCATAATGCCATCAAATATCTTAACCCTAATTGTATCAATTCCAATGAATTTGCATAATGTATAGTTACCCATTAGAATGGTACCTTAACTGATCTATAGGTATCGAACCAATCTCGATTAGGAGACGTGTGATACGAGCACGCAAAATCCAGAATCCATGAGATTAGAATTTGTTGAGACCAAAAGCACATCACCATTACCACAATCTACGTCTTGTACTATCACGTTTGTTGTGTTCGATGGTCCCTCCTTGTTTTCTACTCCTTTTCCCTTCTTCCTTTTAGGACAACCCTTCTTCATGTGCCATCTCTCATGGCACTTGAAGCACTTTATGTCCCATTTATCCCTGTTTCTCCCACGATCTTGATTATCTTTTGCTACGAATTCTTCTCCTTGGGATCCTTCAACGGTACTTTGACTCCACTGATTATACGCTAGCAGGGCCCATGTAATCTCTTTTTGTAGTCAAATTATCTTTCCCATACGATAGAGTTGTAACCAGATTCTCTTATGAAACAGGAAGAGAAGTCAGAAGCATCAATGTCTGATCTTCCTCCTCCTTGAACTTGATATGAATCCTCAACAACTCGTTGATAATCTAATTAAACAGATTATTGTGTTGAGCTAGATCCGAACCATCCACCATCTTAAGCTCATACAACTTATGCTTAAGATAAAGCTTGTTCGATAAAGATTTCGACATGAATCGACTCTCTAATTTCTTTCACATAACTGAAGAAGATTCTTCATCCATGACATGATATAGAACATTATCTGCTAGACAGAGGCAAATTGTACTCACCGCCTTCATCTAGAGATCTTCCCAGTCATCCATCGAAATCTTTTATAGTTTCTTCACTTTTTCTTCCAACATCTTCACCAATCCTTGTTGCACCAACAAATTCTTAACTCTTCTCTACCATACCCCGAAGTTTCCCGTGCCAATCAAATTTCATGACTTCGTACCTGGCCAAGAAAGAATTCTCTGCCATTGGATCTAGTAACTAATAGCTCTGATACCAATTTGTTGTGAACGTGAAATATGGTGAACAATCCAAAAAAAAAAAAACAATAAAAAATAAGAATACAAGATTTACATGGTTCCATAGAAATTCCTACCTACATCCACAAGAATGACTTCTTTTTTTTTTAATTATTGTTCTATCAGTATCCAAAGGATTACAACTTACAACATATTTATAGGCATCAGTTAATAACCCTAATCCTGGTCCAACTAAGAGACTTATCCCAGAATGTCTAAAACATTAATTCCTAGTAAACTTCCTAGTTTACCCAATCCTGGAAAAACTCCTCAATCAGATGTACATTGGAAATCCTCAATATACCCATTCCCTATCACAGGGTATTCCCTGCTGCACGGTATTTCCCCCATCTCCCAACATATTATTTGATCCCGGCAACCAAACAATAATACCGCTGAATTGCCTCATTGACTTTTGGCAGGGAACACATCCCTATCCAAAAGCAAAACTAAATAGACAGTATTCATATTAAAGTTAGTAGGGCTTAGTGAATATGAGCTACTCACTATTTATAACAGAATCTAGGAGATATTGGGAACATCTACTTAGATATTGACTGCAACTGTTTTTTGTGGGATCCTTGGCTAAGAATTCTGTCTTTAGATGCCAGGTTTATTGGGGTCACATTGTTGGACTCGTACAGATGGTGCTTGCGAGTTACTCTAGTTTAAACCAACCTAACACAATTTCATATTACCAAGGTCTCATTTGTTTGTGGGTAATATGTAGTTCTCTGTCAATCTTCTGGGTGATTAACAAAAACCTTTAGTTCCTGCCTCTTACTTTAATATGCTAGTTATGTGTCCAGAAAGAATTTGTTATTCAGTTATCATGCTCCCAGACAGTCTCATCGACGACATGGCTTACACTTTTACTCCAACAACCTCAACTTTCTTCCTGTTGCAGGTTTTTGAAGAACAATACAACACAGGTTATAGAACCGCCCTCCCCTCCTGATGAAGGAGAAGAACAGTTACCTCATGAATTTGTTCTTGTCGAAAAGACCCTAACTGATGGAACTATTGAACAAATTATGTTTTCTTCAGGTGGCGATGTTGACGTATATGATCTCCAAGCCTTATGCGACAAGGTGGTTATTGATTTCATGATCTCCCGTGCAAATTCATTGTTCGCTCTGTGTACATGATCATTCAGTGTTACAGTTGTGCTCCTATCATCTCATACATCTGAAAAAAGCCCTCATCCATCTGCATAATTCATTGCAGTTTTCTAAAATGTGAGTGTTTGGGAGCCCTTTACTCCTCACCAGGATCCCACGTATCACAAAACCCTCTACAACATCAACTCTGATGCGCATTATACCTTTTATAGAGTTTTAAATTGCTAGACTGGTTAAGTTGGTATGCAAAAACCATTGACTAGTTGATGAAGTTATAGATTTGTCTCATTCTCAAGTGTTCTGTCTCTTCCAAAATAAAGTTCAGTGACTATATGTTTGGTTATACTAGGTTTGATTAGTTGCAAAAATTAAATTCTTGCTGTGAAACGTCCTTTACTTCATATGTTTTATTAGGTTGGCTGGCCTCGAAGGCCACTGTCAAAATTAGCTGCGGCTTTGAAAAATAGCTATATGGTAGCTACGTTGCATTCTATAAAGAAACCATCTGGAGCAGGTACTTAATATGAACTTTTTTGGCATTCACCCATCTCTCTTTTTAATGCTTGTAATGTGGCTAAAAGACTTGTTTTCTGAGTTTTACTTCATTTTAAAATAAATGACGAACATCTTATTGTACTTGGCGAAGTTACATGGCAGAAGGGAGCGACCAAAGGACACTTATAGGCATGGCTCGTGCTACATCGGATCATGCCTTCAATGCTACCATATGGGATGTCCTTGTTGATCCTTATTATCAGGTATACTTTCTGTTTCTTGTGCCTGGAAAAACACGCTAATGTTGGGTCTAGAAAGATGGTCACTTATATGAAAATAGGATGCTTAAAGGACTGTCTGGGAGCTTGTAGGGGTGGACTTTTGTTTCTTTCTCAGTGATTGCTATAGGACATATTTGTTGGTACAAGTAAGAAGGCCTAAACAGCTGAAGAATTCTAGGAAGCCTATTTCAAATGTCAGGATAGTTTATACGATGCTTGCTGGTTTTTTGCAGCCCTATTATCATACTGCTATGTATGCGATCATCTTTTAGTTTGCCTTCATGAGCAGGTTTTCTTATGTTTTTGTCCAATGTATTTATACACTATGGAAGCTTGTAATCCCTGGGTAGTCTTAGGATTGTGTAGCGTCTAAGTGGTGATTGTAATTTAGGTTGTATTTCAGAAGCAACTTCAATGATGGTGGTTTTCTGATGGCCCCACCATGTAGAATTTTACTGGTCTGTTTTCAGGACCCTTGGTATAATTCGACGATGTAACTTTGAGATGTGCCAAAACTTTGTGAATTGAATTTTTTGAATTGTCAAAAAATGGTAATTTTAATGATTGACTTTTCCTCCTAGTCCTAGAAATTACTTTTGAACAAGGAAGCATGGATACGGATACGAGATATAGGTACGATACGATACGGATAAAGCGATACGACAAAATCTCAAAATATAGGATACGAATACGGTCGGAATACGTCTATAAATATATATTTTTTATATTTTTACTATTATGTAATGGTTTGATAGCTATAAGTTTTAGGGGTTCTCTAACAATAATAAACAACATTAACAATTCTTTATTTTTAAAAAGTTACCCATCGTTTTATGATACATCTACAAAGTGAACGTGATAAATGAAAAAAATACAAATCAACATTTAACAATATTGTTTGCTTAGAAGTATTTGTTGTTAAGATTATAGGGAAATCAACTTATTTAATCTCTTTGAACGTGTGATAATGGATAATATTTGTAAAACACCCATATGTCTTTTAAATCATATAAATTTTTGTTGATGTATTGTATTATATGTGAAATCAAAAAGGAAGGAGTAAATATTAAAACTAAAAATTACACATACTTCTCAGCATATAGAATTATCTACGAAGTATCCATATATTTTATTTATTATTGGATACGTTTGATGTGTATCCGATACGTATCATCGACTATCAAATGAGTATCGTATCCGATACGATATCCAATACGGATACGTTGACCTTAACGAAGTATCCGTGCTTCATAGCTTCTAAAAGTGACTCAATTACTGCACTATTTCTTTTGGGAGAGGGCCGAGATGCATAAATTTTTTGATTCTATAATGATTGCCTACAAATTACTTGAATAAGGTTACTCTTCCTTGTAGCTTTCTCAGCTCTTAGCATGTTGACATCAAAGTTATATTTGAATAGTCTAGCTGCTGCTTATGGCACACACAATACGAAGTCCATCTAGGTCATCAATCATATCATTTTTTGGGCGTACAAGGATTATTATGGATCAGGGTCAGTAGGACCCATCTGACATGTTTGTCTGAAAAGGAGTAAAAGACATTTAGAAATTGTGTTAAGAACCGTACGTATCTGAAATATCTATATATTACATATATGTTTCTTTAATTTTTATGCAACCTATGATATTGTTATAACTGTTATCTTGAAAATTAGGGCCAAGGTCTTGGAAAGGTCCTTGTTGAGAAGCTTATAAGGGCTCTCCTGCAAAGGGATATCTGCAATATTACACTTTTTGCGGATAGTCAAGGTATAGTGAGTAAAATTAAGAACAAGTTCCTTGTAAGGGACTACAAGAGATGCTGAACTGTCTTTACAGCACCAAACTTTGTCATTTCATTTCTTGCTTCACTATTCCTTTTAGCATGTATCAACTTTAATCACTCCAGTTCAAAACAGAGAACACTACAAAAGCTTTGTGCACCTTCCTGGCACAAATTTGAAGCATTAAGTTTCACTTGGTTTTGTTGCCAAATCGTTGCAGTTGTGGAATTTTATCGGAAGCTAGGTTTTGAAGCTGATCCAGAGGGCATCAAAGGTATGTTTTGGTACCCCAGGTAGTAGCTGTCTCGGTGGCCTGAGCACCACTTGATATTGCTAACATTACATTGCTCATGTAGCAGAGTAAATGGATGTGGGGGTGTTTGTAAGGGATCTGTTTTTGTTTATGATCATTATGCAGCAAGTTTCTGATTTTATGTATATTGGAATGCTGATATCAATGACTCCTGTATCTTAGCGTTTGGTACATTGAGCGTATTGTAGCCTAGCAGGTTTATTTATTTTGCGACAGTTGAATATTTGCTTCTTTTTCTTTCAACTGCGGGTAATTTAAGTTCTTAGATTATTGCTTCCTGCACTATGTTACCTTTGTTTTGGGCCATGTAGAAGTCAGATTGGTTCAATTTAACTAGTCTTTCTTAAATTGATTTGTTTAACATTGATCTCAAGCGTTCATATAATCCTATAATAGTAGATACAAGCATATTAATTGCAGCCAAACAAATGGGAATATGGCCTATATCATTATCTTATGTTATACATTTCCCTATTATCTTATGGCCTATATCAGTATCTTATGTTATACATTTCCCTATTTTGGCGTTTAGGTTGTTTCACTGAGTTCTGGTTTGTATCGGTTGGACTGTATCTAGCAATCAAGGTTTCGATTTTGTCAATAATTGATCATTTCCGTTGAATACCATTTAAAATTACATCAATTGATTTAATGACGTTTTTAATACTCAAAAATTCTGCATCTGGCGCTTCTCTTAACTCAATTGGAACTTTGAAAATTGATGTGAAATGAAAGAAAAACAAAAGTCCGTTGGTGTATAAACATGTATTTAATTTCAAGTATTTACTCATATACCTAAAGCTTCTTTTTTATATTTTATTTGTTCTCTAAAGTAAGTTTACCTACCCATATAATTAAGCACTGTTTGGCCTGTCCCTATAAAGCCTCTTCTTTTAAGTCTTGGCTGCCTCAGTGTTCTCTCAGCTATCACAACCGCTCATGTCATTATCAGAAAAGTAGCATGAAAAGAAAATGAATTTCAACCCACATCACGAGGGGATTAGTTTTGGTCAAGTGAATGCAAATGCAATCTTTGTGTAAGATACCTCCAGAAATTCACCCATGGGAAGAATGTAACAAGATTTTTTTGTAGGATTAGCTTTTTGGCAAGTATAAACAGTACAAAAATATTGTTCACAGTAAATAAGTTTCCGATCTATAACAAGTTCTTGAGGATATAAGTAAGACTGTTAATCGAACTGATCTACTCAAGCTCAAATCGTTTTTGGCTCATTTGGAAAACGAGTCTGACATGCTCGACTTGTTTATGTACAAATATTCGGGTTTGGCTCGTTTTAGACTCGTTCAGGCTCAGCTTGTTTTAGACTCGTTCAGGCTCGATTCGTTTAAAAAAATAAACTTTTTAGGTTCTGCTTGAGTTCGTTCGACTACCAATCCTAGATATAAGTGCAGGGCCGGCCCTAGGCCTAGGCCACTTAGGTGACTGCCTAAGGCCCCCATTTTTTATAAAATTTTGGGGCCCACAATTTATATTTTTAGTTATGGGTACATATATTTTGAATGGACTGATTTGAGGGGCCCAAAACTTATTAATAGGCCCATTAGCTCTTTACAACTTACCTAGTAAATTGCTCCACTTGCCGGTCGTATTAGACGCCTAGACTTGAGCAACAACGTCTCTCTCTCTTTCTAGTCTATGAAAAAAGAAATTCAATTAGCAAAAATAAGAGATGCTTCAATTCACTTAGCAAAAATTAGTGAAAATCCTAAAATAAGGAGTGAAGCCACATGCTTAGTTACATATGAGATTGAAAATTTTGAATTTTTATTGGGTATGATATATTATTTGCTATTAACACAGTTAGTAAAAGTTTACAATCCAAAAACATGTATACTGATGTTGCTATAGATCGATTAAAAGGACTTATTTCTTTTTTAGAATCATATAGAGAAAATGGATTTCACTCTACATTGATTTCGTCAAAAGAGACTGCACTTGAAATGAAAATAGAATCAGTATTTCGTGAAAACCGTAAAATTCTTAGGAAAAAACAATTTGGTTATGTAGTTGAGAATGCAATAATAATATCAACTGAAGAACCTTTTAGGATTGAGTATTTTGTATAAGAAAATGCTATTTGAACCTAATTTGAGCACCTTATTTGGGGATCTAATGATGTATAACCATTGGATTAGTTATGGGCTCCATCTAACATTAGAACTCACAACTAATCCAATGGTTGCATTGAAGCCACATCATTAGGTCCCCAAATAAAGTCCATATAACATTGCTCCTTTTTATATGTAGTTGATTTAGCTATTTCTTCAATCAAAAGTAGATTTGAACAATTCAAAATATATGAAAATATTTTTGGTTTTTTATTTTGTTTTAAAAAATTAAAATCTTTAGATGATGATAATTTGAAAATGTATTGTTTTAACCTTGAAATTTTTTTGAAGCATGACTTATTTTCTGATATAGATGATTTAGATTTATTTCATGAATTGAATGTATTAAGAAAGCTTTACAATATGAAATTAACACTCCAGTTGAAATCCTAACTTATGTAAAACGATTAGATTCTTTTCCAAAAATGCATGTATAACTTTTAGAATATTGTTAACAATATCGGCCGCTCATCTCCGATCAACTATGTCACAATAAAGATTACATGGATTAGTTATATTATCTATTGAAAAGGATATATTAGTAAAACTTGAATATAAAAATTTAATCAATATTTTTGCATCTCAAAAAGTAAGAAAAATAGAATTTAAATGAATATATTATAATGATTATTTAGTATATATATATATATAATAAAGTAGCTTACAATTCAAATTTCAAAAATAAACAAAATGACTTTTGCTATTCGCGATCGAGGTCGTTTTAAATTTTACTTTAAAGTTAATCTAACGGCTAATATTAACACCCTAAATTTAATAGGAAAAATAGGGTCCTAAGGGTGTGTTTGGAATGATTTTTTAAAAGTACTTCTAGAAATTATTTATCATAAATACTTTAAAAAAAATAATAGTGTTTGAAACCGTCCTACCACTACCTCTACCCCCACCACCGCCACCACCCGCTGCCACCACCGCCACCCCGCCCCCCACCACCACCACAATCATTGTCACCCACCACAACCATCATCGTCTCTTACCACCACTATTGTCGCCCACCACCTCTCACCCCCACTACAAACCGATGCTTAAATTCCTTTATCTCTTATCTATATTTGTGATTTGATTTTAGATATGAATACAAATATGTTTATTGTTTACCATTTTTTATTACACTGTGCCTTCAGGCACAGACAATAACTAGTATATAATAAAGTAGCTTACAATTCAAATCTCAAAAGATAAACAAAATGACTTTTGCTATTCGCGGTTGAGATCACTTTAAATTTTACTTTAAAGTTAATTTAACGGCTAATAGTAACACCCTAAATTTAACAGAAAAAATAGGGCCTTAAGGGTGTGTTTGGAGTGACTTTTTAAAAGTACTTCTAGAAATTATTTCTCATAAATACTTTAAAAAAAAAATAGTGTTTGAAACTGTTCCACCATTACCTCTACCACCACCACCGCCACCGCCACTACCACCACCACCGCCACCGCCACTACCACCACCACCGCCACTGCCGCCGCCGCCACTACTACCACCACCACCACCGCCACCACTACCACCGCCACCACCACCGCCTCCACCATCACCACTGCCTCCACCGCCGTCACCACCACCACCACCGCCACCGCCGCCACCACCACAACCATCACCGTCTCCTACCACTACCACTGCCGCTCACCACCTCTCACCCCTACTACAAACCGATACTTAAATTCTTTTATCTTTTCTAAATAACATGTTTATTGTTTACTATTTTTTATTAATTTGTGCCTTCAAGCACAGGCAATAACTAGTATATATATATCTTACCTATTAATAGTGCCTCCAGCTCTGTTGGGCCGCCCCTGTATAAGTGGTTTGGGGAAATATAAACATGATCCCCTGAACGGCTATATTTAGACAGATGATAACTTGATTGTATGATTTCAATCTAATTTTCTTAAAACAATCTGACAAGTCTGCCATAGCTCTGACTAATATACAAAATGAAGACAAGTTGAATGGAAGACTAACTTATTGAACCAACATAGAAAAATTTTGGGCTTGCAGGTTTCCAGTGGGTTGAATTACCTTCTTGGGCTTGGCCTTCCTAAGGACCAAAAAAAAATGTCATAGCCCTTGACTGAAGAGTTAAGGGCCATGGAATTGTAATGCTGCAGGGTATATGGAAAGGAAGAACGATATATTTTGTATCTTTCAAGAAAGAATCCAGTTTTTTCTCCTCTCCTTTGTGTTTAGTTGGAGGAATGAAAAGTAGGAAAAATTAAATTTTTTATATTTTTGTTTGGTAGGATAAAAAAATGGAAGAATGAAAAAAATATAGATACATATATTATTATTGTATCTATATATAAAATTAATGTGTATATAATATATAATAAATAAATAAGATATACGTATATATAGGGTGTGTCCATGAGCCGGGTTATCCACGAGTCCCGTTACCCGGTCCAAAAAAAATAGGCCCAAAATCTGATAGGCCCGATAAATGAAGAATTCCACTATTTCAAATAGTAACACAAACCCAACCCCAATTTTCACTTACACTACAAATTGCAAACTTTTAGACGTAAATTATGTAACATACGCATTTAATTTTCACAGTAACATCAAATATTTGTACTCAGTAACACATCGACTTTTACAAAATATAAGGCAATAGGGTTTTCATAGTAACATCAATTTTCGAAAGATTATAGTGAAAATACGATCCACAAATTAAAATTTTACAAAATTTCTACTAGTAACACCCCGTTAATAGTTGAATTAGGACACTTAACACCAATCAAGAACATCAACATATCAAAATTCTGAAATCTATTTTTCAGTTATCACACAATAACATGATCTATTTCACAGACACACAACCAAAGTATTTCGAATGTCTTACACAACAAATAAAACAACAAAATCGAATTATATAATACTTAAATTTAGTAATAATGAATCATAATTTTTAAATTAGGAATGCAAAGAATCAACTGTACCTTTGTTAAGGGAATGATAAAATTCTTCGTTTTGGGTATTGAGCATTTTAAGAAAAATAATCTCATTCGTGTCACTATAGTAACATTCGTGTCACTTAGTGTCACTATAGTAACACTAATGTTAAGGAAATTTTGAATTGTTAAGGAAAATTTAATTTGTTAAGCAAATTTTGTGATCTAATTTGGACTTAATAGACCAACGATTTATTTGTACATCAAGCTTCCATATATAACTATCAGAATATATAATTTTCATATAAAACTTTTGTTAATTATCATAATATTTAATAAACGGTTTCCATATATACCTCAATGATCTAACCTATGTGACTTTCTATAACTGGACAAGACTAACACCGTTAGGGGTAATTTTGATATTTAAAAAATAAGTGGACTTAAGTACCTATATATAAATTTAAACATAGACTTACCCCCAAATAAGTTTCTTTTCAGAACTCAAGTCATTATAAGTCCATTTAAGGGGACTCATCATCAATTTTCACATTATAATTTTTTGATTGGGCTTAAATTTTTTGGGGCCTTTTTGTAAGGTCTAAAATTTTCATGGATTTAAATTTTTGGAAAATTTGGAGGCCGGTCCCCTTATATGGACTTATTTTGAGATAAGTCCGTCAAAGAAACTTATTTGGTTTTAAGTCCATTTTTTGTCAATTTTACTATTATAACCCTCCCCTGTAGGAATGTTATAAACGATGTTTATTGACACAATAACTAGCCATATACATCTCCTTCATAATCGTCTTCAAATCGGGTTACAATTTTTCAAGGTACAATATTTCCTTATCCGAAAAATAAGAAACCGACATTTACTAAAAACCGTTCATATTCAAATTTAAAACCCATTACATTCTGTAAAATATAATTTCAATTTATTATTTCAGTTTACTTTGGACTCCATCGACAAAATATTAATATTAAATATTAATATTTAAAAATAACAATAGTAACATATTCAACAAAGACAGTAATATGTTCACTAAAAAATAGTAACATTCTCACAAAAAAATAGTAACAATTAAGGATTTAATTCTGTCAAAGTGGGCATTAGCTTTGTAACCAAAATTTAAGAGAACTCATACATTTAGTACTAAATTAAAGTGTTATAGATTTTGATTTTGTTGATTTTTTTGTTGCGCAAGACAATCAAGTATTCTTTGGTTGTGTTACTGTAAAAAAAGTTCATGATACTATACGTGAACCGAAAAATGGTGTTCAGAATTTTGATTTCTTGATATTCACAATTAGTGTTGAGTGTCGTAATTCAACTGTCGATTGTGTGTTACTACTCGTCATTTTGTAAATTTTTAATTTGTAGATTGTATTTTCACTAAAATCATTCGAAAGTTGATGTTACTGTAAAAAAAACTATTGTCTTGTATTTTGTAAAATTAGATGTGTTACTGAGTACAAAGTTTTGATGTTACTGTGAATATTAAAGTGTATGTTACATAATATACGCCTCAAGGTTTGTAATTGTATGTTAAAATTCATTATAATAACATTAGTGTCAGCATAGTAACACGACTGTACTGGTAACACGACCTTAATTGTAACTTCAATCATATAGTAACATGAATGTTACTATATATTAACATTCATGTTACTAAACTCTGTTGACATTTTTTAGTCTCCCTATATTATGCATTATTGTTGGTAAGAAAATTTTGTGATCTAATTTTAACTTAATAGACTAACAATTTATTCGTACATTAAGCTTCCCATATATAACTATCAGAATATATAACTTTCATATAAAACTTCCGTTAATTATCATAATATTTAATAAACGATTTCCATATATTACTCAATTAAGGGTTTCCATATATACCTCAATGATCTAACCTATGTGACTTTCCATAACTGGACAAAACTAACACCGTCAGGGATAATTTTGAAATTTAAAAAATAAGTGGACTTAAGTACCTACATACAAGTTTAAACATGGACTTACCCCTAAATAAGTTTCCTTTCAGGACTCAAGTCATTATAAGTCCATCTAGGGAGACTCACTATCAATTTTCACTGAATTTTTTAGTGAAAATTGGAAGTGAGTCCCACTAGATGTACTTGTTTAGAGATAAGTCCTGCAAGGAAACTTATAAGGGGCTAAGTCCATGTTTAAAATTATATGTAATGATTTAAGTCCACTTTTTTTTTTTATCTCAAAAATACCCTTCCTTGAAAAGAAGTTAAATTAATTTCCTATTTTAGAAATTGTTATCCCTTAATTTAAGGTCTATTAAAATATGCCAATAAAATCTTCATCATAAATTTAAAATTCAAATTCAAAACTCTCTCTCTCTCTCTCTCTCTATATATATATATATATATATATATATATATATATATATATATATTTTCAAATTCATGTTCATGTTACTACTTTTGTTAAGTATGTTACTGTTCATGTTACTATTATTTTGAGCATGTTACTGTTTTTATTGAATATGTTACTATTGTTATTTTACTAAATATTAATATTCAATGTTACTATTTTTTTTTGTTTTTGAATATTACTATTTTTTGTGTTTGAATGGTACTATTTTTTGCGTTTAAATTTGAGATAAATAATTATTATTAAGTATGTTACAGTTTTTGTTAAGCATGTTATTATTTTTTTTTAACATGTTAATATTTTTGTTGAACATGTTATTTTTGTTATTTTTTAAAAATATTAATATTGAATGATTTAATTTTTTTTTATATTTAAATGTTACTATTTTTTTGTGTTTAAATGTATTTTTTTTGTATCCAAATGATAACTTCTTTTTTTTATTTGAATGTTACTATTTTTTTATTTTTAATGTTACTATATATATATACTAGTAATTACCCGTGCCTGAAGGCACGTTATAACAAATCTAAAAATCGCAAGAAACCGTCCATGATAGAGACACATTATCACGCAAAAAAACACACATAAGAAATTGAGAAAATTTGGCCGTCAATGTAAGCCAATTGGTAGGTGCAATAAGCCCCTAGCTGAAGACACTTGGTAACACAGAATATCACTTAAAAAATTTAAAACTCCAATTAAATTGAAGCAGAACAAAAAGTGTCGGATAAAATTCACAATAGAATAATGTACACCTTCAACTGGACTTTCTTCAAATAATTTCATGTAAAGAAGTTAAACACAACTGGTCATACACCGACATTCAAATGAACAAATAGGCATTGCTTAAAAAGATAAAGAAGCTAAAACCATACAAAGTTGGTCACAAATTACAGATGAACACCCATAGTTCCATGTCAATTGAATCTCCCATGCCACTTCAAATTTTCTATACCTTTTACTTCATGGATTTTGAGCACACCTATGTGTACTATCAAAATTGTTCTTTCATTGGTTACTAACACTTATTTTTGAATAGGAAAACTGAAATTGGTACTCGAGATATACCATGCAAGCCTACAAGGGAATTTGAGGAGTTCTCCACTTTTGTAAATGATTATTAGCAAAAGGAAAGCGGATCACATAATGCATCCAGCTGACCTAATAAATTTCGTGCCCAATGAAGTCAAAAAAAAAAAAAAAACAATAAGATTTCCTCTAATAGTAGAACTCAAAAAAAAAACAGGTTGTATACAATTTTTATTCCCATGAAAAATAAATTCAAATGCAATAACAAAAAACACTAAACACAATCAAATTGAATTCGAAACATAATATAAATAAATTGAGCTCAAATGCTTGCAAACTTCAATCGAACATAATTCTAAAAAAAAATCTAAGTTTGACTCAGGCTTGAACCTATTCAAACTCGACTCAATTTCGAGCCTATTCAAACTCGACAACCTCAATTAACCTCCCTATATATTTGGTCCCCTCCAAAAAAAAAAAAAAGCTATTAACATGAACATGGGCAAGAGACATTCAGCATGATGTAATGGAGTTCTGGTTGTTAGTTGATCATATTGGGCAAACCCTGTTTGAACATATGAGTAGAATTTTTAGACAAAAGAGGGGGCAATTATTCTCTTAATAGGGATAGAAATTGAGAATTCAGTGGCTTCAACATTCAATGTTCAATACAGCAGTAAAGGAAGACACAAATAAAAATTAAAAATCCAAAAAAGAAAGGGCAGTCAAATGTTATTCAAACCTGACTGGGTCATATTTTGACCCCCTGGAGCATGTCCCAAACCTACATGAGAAGGCCAATGCAATGCTACATACAAACTCACATATTCTCATGTGATATTCTAATGAGAAAATTCCTCATTTCAAATTGATTAGTTGATACAAATCAGCTACCATTCATACTCATACCCTTCCTACCTTCCTTGTCTCTATCAGCAAAGAGCTGCCTTCCCCAGTTGGAGTCTCCAAAAGAGCTTCCCTGTTATTGTCATGAAAGCAGCAACAGCAGCCACAATTAGAGCTTCCTTGTTACTGTCATGAAAGCAGCAACAACAGACACAATTAGAGCTTCCCTGTTACTGTCATCAATAAAAATTGAACGCACCTCATAAAAAATTCAGGAGCGCCAAGGTAATAAGCAAGAATATACACAACAAATTCATTGGAAAACTAAAAATCAGTTATTCATAAGAAGGACATGCAGGTCTCATATAATCTGGTATGGGCAGTGGATTAGTGATTTTGAAAAGTGGAGAAACCAACATCATTGGCAGTGGGGAACTATAAAGCACAACTAAACATTCCCAACAAAATTTGCTTTAGTGTATACCCATAATGAATAAAAAACATGAGGCACTTGGGCAATCGCATGATTAAAACCCAATTGACCAAACTGATTGAAGAGTTCATAGGAGTCAATTGAAACTCTAATTCTAACTAAATCACAAAACCTGGTACGTCATTTGATTGGAAAATGTTGATCAAAAGGGAAAATTTTGAGTGGAGACTCTTCCATGACAGTGTACCCAACACAAAAGCAATAACGAAATGCATGAAATTTGGAAACTGGGTATTAAAGAGAGAAAAAAACAATACAGACCAAGAGAACAAACATAGATCCTTTACAAAAAAAATAAGTGGGTAAAATTGTTCAAATTTATGTGTTGATGCCATCAATATCAAGAGATACCACTTAAATTTCTAATAGTAACAGAATTTCTATTATGAATTTAAAGGAGACTCTTTATATATAGATTGGTCTCCCTCTAATAATACCGCACATGTTCTCCTGCCCTCAATTTCTTAGGCTCTGTCATGCTAAAAGCTCCCTGATAAAGCAAAATCCATTTTTAAAATTGGACTTCGTTAGAGACAAATTTGCTTTGGAGCATGAAGCAAATTTGTCAATATATGAGATTTCACATTGACCTAAAACCACTCTGTCTTTCACAACTATTGTGTTCAACACAATTATCTGCCCTTTCTGGGGAGTTGTGAGATTAGTTCGGGAACTCTCCAATTGGAAATGTAAACAACCAGACATAAGGAATATCCTTAACTTTGAACGCATCAAGGGAGAACTTACATTTTCAAGAACACTATAACATTAACTGACAGTAAGGAACAAATTTTAGTAGATTATGTTGGCAAGAGATATTACATTCATGTGTTGGGCTTAGAAAGGATTGGCAAGACCAGTACCATGAGACATCAAAGACAAACCTTTTCATCAGCAAAGACCATTTTTACATCAGTTGTCCAAACTATTCAAGCTAACAAATAAGCATCTAACTATCACAATTCTCAATCCACCATCACATGGGATACTCTTAAAAGTTAATTATCTAATTTAGATTTGGTTTTTCAGTACTTTTACTTTACTACAATAGTTTTATCTTGTTTTTATACAATTTTTATGATTCTTCAGCAACATCTTTTGCTCCACAGTTCACAACCCCAGTTTAGCCCACCAAATGTGTATGTAGTTTTGCAATCAATCAAAATGCTTGCTAATTTACAAACCCAAAATTCTCAACTTATCAGTACACACAATGGCATTTTACAATTTTCCCATAACAGAAAATCATATCAAGAATAAAATTTTCTAGGGCACAAACACGAAGAAATATCAACCACACATATCAAATTAAGTTTATGTGTGAACAGTAAACCAATACATATCAAACGTAGGCTTCATTTTCTGTGCAAATTAATTAAACCAAACAAAAATTATAACCATTTTTTGGCCAATTACCTTGTCAAATGTAAAAATTTTATCAATTTGCTTCCCAACAATATTTTGAGAAACCGCAACTAAGAAAGTGGACTTTCTTAAGAGTACATTGGGAGATGGTGAGTTATTGTGTTTGAGAAATTTTGTCGAACACGTGGTGGCTGGTGGTTTGGACAGTGGCTGGGATGTTGGTGAAGCTAGTCGAACAACATAACTCATTGTTCTTAAATTAAAAAATAAGTAAATGGGCGACAGAAATGAATGCTTTGAATCTTAAATTGAACAAAAAAGCTACATCCCATCAAGTTCTACAACACACCATGAACACCACCGTAGAGACATACGGAATTAAACTCAAACATTTGGCAAGTGAATTTGACAAAAAAAATATGTATGAAAGCAATAAAACTTAAACATACCTAGTTGAGATTAGCAGATGGAGGCGAGATAGCAGCAGGTTCAGTCGTCAATGGAACCTTGAATCAAGGATCAAAATAAAATTCATGTGTGTGTTCTGTGTCATTGCGTGGTGGATAACAGAATCTCCCATTCAACAAAAACTCTGATCTCAAACGAAAAATGTAAGCATAATACATACACACAAAAAAATGTGAATATCCAAAGCGTACCTGAAACAGAGGATCTTCTATGACTGTCTTTCTCCTATCATTCTCTCTCTATGCCTTTCGTCTGTCTCTCTCTATTGTAGCCGTCCTAATGTCACTATTAGATTTGAGATTAGATTTGAGTTTGGGAGAAGATTTGAGATAGATTCCATGTGATAAAGGTGTGATAGATTGGGAGAGAGAGGCGTGAGCGATAGAGAGACGTGAAAGACAGAGAGGCGTGAGAGAGATGTCTGAGTTGGGCGGGAAACAAAATTCTCAGTCCACTGTAGACTGTTAGATCAAAATTTTTGAGATGATCTGAACCATCTTTTATGTTGGGATTACGTTGTCCGTTAGATGTGTTTATGTTTTGTCTCAAAACGATCTGGACCGTTCTTTGTCTTTTAGATTCAAACTTCGCTATACTTTATTATATAGATATACTAGTAATTGCCCGTGCCTGAAGGCACTATATAACAAACAAATGCATAGAAAGGAAACCCACACACATACACACGCAATAAGATTTCTAAATTTCTTCCCTCTCACCATTTGGGCTAAATCTTTCTAACTCATACCATTTGCAAGAGCAAAATTCAAAGATAAACATAAAAGCAAATCAAAACTGTGAGGAAAAAAAACTACTACAGGTACTATACAAATTCTATTAAAAAACAACTTACTTATTTCATCAAAAAATTCAACAAAACATCAAGAAAATACAAAGGGCATATCCATTTGCAAAATACAAAATACATCTATTGGTTGGACCAATGACGAAAAAATATTGTCCAGATACATACACACCTTTTGATTAAAAAAGAAGATACATATGCACTTGACTTCAAGGTAGATGGAGACGTGGATCAATTGCATTATGCAAATAGCCATGAATACACGTAACAGAGGATATACCTACGCATATCCATTTGCATTCACTTAAAATCATCAAATCTGTTCATGGCAGTACTATGTTTATGAGTTTATAGTTTGATCAAAGAAAAGAAACAAAGAAACAGATATTAAAATACAATCTAACACCTGAGACATTTCACCAAATAAACTATATATGTGAGTAGTGGGTGTGGACAACCAAAAATCCATCACGTTACTTTACCTATACAACATCAATTGCATAAATCTCAACTACGAACAAAGCATTGACATGTGCATACGCATAGAAAGAATTACCCAAAAAATGCTAGAACTAACCCATATGATTGAAAAATCCAACTCAAAATTTAGGATTATTCAGTCAAATTGTTAGAATCTGACCCATTAACTAAATTAGATGAATCTTTACCACCCCAATCCTTATACCTAAAATAGTCATACAAATGTTCATTTAAACAGGCAGGTTATGTGAATATTTCTAGGAGTTAGTCCTTGATACTTTTAAATGTTCATCATGCAATTGGACAGAACAAACTGTGTATTTCGGCGTCAATAAGTATGGTATATCTTCTGGTTAGTATGGCAGAAAAAATGATAGAAGTAAATGGCGTTCAGTCCATCAGCAAATTAGCATTAGTAGGTGATGTAGCCCATAGATATCGATAGGTAGTCAGCAAGAGCAAAATTGAAAAAGAAAAAACAGTATGGGGATCATAATACTATGGAACACCATTTAAAACACACATGCATATACGTTAGAGAGGGGCTGGTTCAATTCCAATGGATGTTCAGATATCCAAACACAAATAAAAAGTGTAAGTTATTTCACAACTTGAGAAGCAAAAAGATTCTCCTGTTTTACCTTGTCAACTATATAAAAAAAAAATAAAACAATTGTTCGAGTGTGAAGAAATTGTACAACACAAAACTTTTATCACTTTTAGTTTTATCACATTATACAAATAATGTATCCAAAATACTAAATAACTAAAAAATATAATTATAGCTTCACCTCGTACTTTTTGAATACTCAATTGAGCTTGATGTAAGAACTTAGCATTCACCATCATAAGAGACTTTAACAGCACAACAGCTAGAAAGACTGAAAAACAACAATGAAAAAGCAAAAAAGAGTGAGCTAATTAAATATTTGGAGATAACAAAGCATGGAAAACAAAATAATTAAGTGCATGAAGACAACAAAAGAAATAAAGTATTTAAGAGTTTATGTGTTGCTGCCTGTTGAAAAGTAAAAAAACATAGAGCATAAAGAATATTTACCCGAAATCTAGTTACCCTCTAGCTAAGTACTTTTTTTCTTTGTACGCATGTTTGATAACCCATTTGTGAGCAATTATCTAACCCAAATAACATAGACAGCTTATAATTAATCCTCTATGCAGCATTATCATAACCTATGCAGTATTTGAATACGCAAGCATGCAAACTATGGAAACCACAACATACTACATGCCATTGATAATATGGTTGGGTGCATGCCAAAAAAAAAACTACTGCATGACATTAAGTTGAGCAAGTAGGTAGGACAACATCATAAACAATGAAAATCAATACACCAATTTAGGCCTAATGAATTGGGCAATAAATAAACCTGAAGACACTACATAATAAAAATGGAGTTACCAAATCCGCACCCATGAGTCCCATGACTATGTGAAGTGAAATTTGTATTCATAAACTATTTGAAATCATAGTTAGGCGAGGAATATTAGCCTTACCCCTTTTGCTGGCATAATTACATAAATCTTAAACAATAGAAATTTGAATAGAAGCCTAATCTTTAGAATAAGACCCTTCCAAGACTTTACCATTACACCACATTGCTGGATTAGCCAAAATTATGCACTAATGAGAGAGACTCTAAAAAGATCATTGCCTTATCCACCCCCCTTACCGGTGTTGTTCCGCCGAAAATTCGCTAAAACCCGAGATTTAAGCAGTTTAACTAATATCCCCAAAAACTACTGAATTCTTTAATGAAAGCCCAAAAGCTCATTCATTGGAGGTCATATTTGTGACAAACAAAAACTTAACAGTGGTGCCAAAATTAGATAATAAAAATAAAACAATCAGGTGCAGGTGTAACCAACAATAAAATGAAGTAAAACAGTTTTTTAGTTAACTGTGCAACATTGGTTCCAAATTTCCTTGGCAGAGAAGGCTGACTGACTGATCAGCTGATATGAATTGATGTTAGAAGTATCTAGAGCAGGATAAACCTGCTCTAAAAACTCCATACATATAGAGGTCCATATAACGAACATCTCCATGTCACACAGATGGATGTGCTGAGCAGGTAGAAGGGCGATAACATTCCATCCTAATATCAAACTGTGAAGAGAGTGGGAAATAACAATTGGGAAACCGATAGGAAGTTTACGCATATACCCACATTGAGTGACTCAATTCGTCCAACAGAAGAAGTGGCAATAATGCAACAGCTTACCCCTGTTGTGGGCAATCTACAGGGGACTGCAACTCATCCAGAGAAGAAAATTCCCCAAGGTGATGGTGGAAACTAACTCCTCGAAGCTTTCACACTTTTCTCCAACAACCTGGATGAAACCCACCCAAACAGAGTGTTAATTGCTAATTGCAAAGCACTAATGGAAACACACCACATTCCAATCACCCACACATTACGTGAAGCCAACCAAAGTCAGATGGGGGCTTTGCTGAACTTAGACATGGTCGGCGTCTCTTTTGTTAGAGAGTCAGTGTGACTTATGTTTTACCATTTCCCATTTACCCAAAAAAATAATAATAATGCAATAGCTTCGAAAACATGTATTAGGCTATTAGCATTCTAAAGGTAAGTCCACATTTGCATAAATTTACAGGGTGCTTTAAAGTTCAAACGAAATTTACACTTCGTCGAGTTTATATCTATATACAGCTACATAAATAAAATTATGTGTATTCTAAAATTGATGGCAGACTTTCCATCCAACCCCTTCCGAATGCAAAAAATGACAATGAACCCAAGTGAAACAATGCATTATACATGGAATCAATACTTTAAACACTTTTATAAATTTTCTATTTCGGTCCATTGAGACTTCTTGTAGAAGTTGATGCATAAAAAAGTTTGTGGGTGTGTATATATATAGATACAGATGGAAAGCGAAAGCTGTTCGAAACCTAAATGGAACTCACAAAATCTGAGAAAATACCTCCAATTCACATTCTACGAACGATCTCCTCGTTGAGTCCAGTGAGCAACTTCATCTTCACTTGTAAATTCTGCACAGACGCAGAGTTTGAACAACACTGACCAAGGAAAGCTCAAGAGTGCAAATCAAAATACGGTGTTAGAGATAGTAGTTTAGTTAGGGTTTAGCACACTGGTTGAGAGAACTATGATAATCTTGGGTTTTAGACGGAAACAAAGTCTTTGATTGATAAATAAATTGAAAAAAAAAATTACAAAAATAAAACGGCGACAAAAATAGAAAACAAATCCCTATCAGTCATTTTTTCAAACACCTTTCGAGCAAGCCCAAAAACTGCAAATCAACAAAATTGTAAGCATACTCATATTAAAAAAAGAGAAAATTCTATTGGGAATTGTAATCGGAACACAACTGCAAACAAAAATCAGTGTGTGTGTTGGGGGGGATATGGTGTGTGTGTGTGTGTGTGAATGTTGTATGTGCATGTTGCTTTATGGAATTCGGATACACACACAAAACACACAAAAAATCCAAAACACACGCACAGTTGAGAGAGAGAAGGGAAGAAACCCAGAAACACACATGAACACACACAAAAAAAAAAATCCAAAACACACAATGGCACACACATAATGCTAACATAAACACACACATGAACACACATGCAAAAAAAAAAAAGAGATCCACAGGGAGATACCTGGACTCCTTGCTGGCGGTGTTGCTGGAAGGTTACAGTCCGTGTGTTTTGCAGGCGCAAAGTCACAGTGGCTGGCTGGGTGTTGGTTGGTAGAGGGGTGTTACTCCGATGTGAGAGAGAGAGGTGTCGGGTGAGGTAGAAAGAGATAAGGGAGAGAGTGAGAGAGGCGTGATATATTGGGAGAGAGAGGCGTGAGACTATGAGAGAGAGGGAGAGGCAGAAGTGAGAGGCAGAAGAGAGAGGGAGAGGCGTGAGAGAGAGAGCCGTCTAGAGATAGGGCTCAGTTGGGCGGGAAATTTTTTTTTAGTAATCATCGTAGATCGTTAGATCATAATTTTTGAGGTGATCTGAACCGTCTTTTATGTTGGGATTACATTGTCCGTTAGATGTGTTTATATTTTGTTTCAAAACGATCTAGACCTCTCTTTGTCTTTTGGATTCAAACTTCGCTCTACTTTATTATATAGATATAAACCTAACCTATATATGGATATAAATGATAAGAGAGAGAAAAAATTTTAATGTTAGTCAAACTCTTAACCTATATATAGATATAAATAGATATGCGAGAGGAAAGATTTTAATGTTAGCCAAACTCCTAAGATTTAGGAGTTTTAAATTTTTAGTTTTATTTTCACTTCTAAAAGGAAGGGATAGTATGGTAAAATTGACAAAAAACGGACTTCATAACAAATAAGTTTCCTTGACGGACTTAAGTCCAAACAAGTCCATATAGGGGGACCGGCCTCCAAATTTTCTAATTTTTTATGTGGACTAGTTATGTATTCAAAATTATAAAATTTTTTAAAAATTTGGGGCCTACAATCCATACCTTTTTTTTAATATTGTTGGGCCGGCCCTTAGCGATACCTAACCCAGGCCGTCCACCAAACATGTCAATACCATTCTTACACTAGAGTAGAGTGTGGGGTTCACAAATCACCATCGTCCATGCCATGATTCACCGAAATTTCGTGGGGAAGACAGGATAAACCTCTCATCTCGTTGTCTGATTGTGGCTCTGGGCCTCTGGCTCGACCCCAATGATTAAATGGAGATGCTTATCTTAATGCTATATTGTGGGGCCCTTCAGTTTCATTGAATTAAGTTTTGAGAAATGCTATTTGGATTTAAAATATGAAGTTGATCAATCATAATCATTGAATAGTTAGTGGGTCTCAATAAATATTTGGACCCACAGTAAAATCAACGACAATGATTGATTAAGTCCACATTCTAAATCCATGTAGCATTGCTCTTAAGTTTTACCCAGTTTGGTAATTGGTAGGAAAGCTTAATATTGATATTTTTTAATACAATCCGCACATCCGATACAAAATTGATACATGTTTATCGAATATAAATTTGGACTTGAAAGTTTTGCTCTTCATATCGGTTAGATCCATTTAACAAATGGGTCGGCCATACTCAACTTATATACGATTTCTATCGAGATTCTATAACATTGTCCAAATTTGATATTAAATTATTACTGATGATGCACAAATTGGTCTTCGTGCAAGATCAACAGTCAAGTATGTGTACGAGTATAATTAATAAGCAATTAATAGGCAATCAATGGCGAAACTGTAAATAAGGAGATTAACACAAGAGATTTATAGTGGTTCGGTCTCGGATGACCTACGTCCACTCTTCGAACGGCGACAGGGGCCTGGATGTTTTATTGATCAATCATGATGGTACTCCGGAGAGTTTTACAATGCTTGAGAGGGAGAGAGAGAGAGAGAAGCAAACACTCAATAGTAAGCTCACAACTTACACTCTCAATCTCTAGAAATCTTTTCTGATGTGGCAGATCAGTCTAAACTGCAACCACAGAGCATACTAAGAATCTCAAGAGAACTCTCTCTTAAACTCACTCTTAGAAGCTTTGCTTCTTTCTTGATGATAGAATACCCAAATGGGTGGTCTATTTATAGTAGTAGGGAATCAATCCTAGCCGTACAACGTGAATCAATCCGAACCACACAAATTAAATAATACCTATCTAACATTCAAATCTAACATTCTAATACAAATCTAACATTCAAATTCTTATATAACATTCTCTAGAATTTTCTCTTTAGTGGGCTTGGGCTTGGGTAATGGATTGGACTCTTCTTTGGGCTTTCTTGGCTTATTTGAATTGGGTTTTTTATATAGATTGGGCCATTTGGGCTTGACCCATCATTTGCCCCCCAATGCCCTGTGTCCAATGAAACTTGGAGAGGAGGGCATTTGGTTAAACTCGAATTTTCGGCTGACCGGCATAACAGTGCGGAGGTAGGTAGGCTACCTGCTTGAGAGCAGTGCAGAGGTAGGCTGCTGCTTAAGAGCAGAGCAGATATATGTCAAGCTTTTTTGGCGACCCGCGAGAGAGCCGCTAAGCTAGAGATAGGCTGCCTGTTTGAGAACAGTGCAGAGGCCAAGCTTTTTGGCGACCCTTGAGAGAGCCGCTAAGCTGGAGATAGATTGCCTGTTTGAGAACAGTGCAGAGGTCTGGTAAGCTGCTCGGGTACAGCTGGGAGAGGGAGAGCTGGGCGACTGGCCCTTTCTTCTTTTTTTTTTTTTTTTTCTTTGGGCGCCGCCCACATGGGCGGCTGGCCCTTTTTATATATATATATATATATATATATATATATATATATATATATATATATATATATATATATATATATATATATATATATATATATATATTTTTTATTTGCATGTGGAGGAGCTTCCCTCTCTTTTTAAGAGGCTTCAAGGCTACTTCATTTATTCATTCTTCCTTCCTCCACTATCCAAGTATCAATGAGGACTAGAGGCTCATTCATCCGTAAGGGTCTTCGCGTTGAAGGTTCCCATGGGGAAGGGAGCTTGGCCGGCGGCACTCATGCCGATAGAGGCTTGCTAGGCGACACTGTTGGCGACAGAGGCGAAGCGGGCGGCGCTCAGGCCGAAGGACAAGTGGGCGGCGCCCATTGTGGCAGCCCAGATGGTGTGCTTCGTGGCGCAGGCGGTGGGAATGGATGGGCAGACGCAAATCCTGTGGGCGGCTCCCCTTTGGGCTTCGGCCATTTTGGCGCCTGTTCTCGCGGTGGCTTTGGCGCAGTGCCGGTGACCCATGAGAGACCCTTTGGTACCATCTGTGGGGGGACAGGCGCGAGTACGAGGATTTCAAATAATCCTTTTGGCGTATTTAAAGGGACGCTGCGCCTGAGTGAGCGGCAGAGTGGGTCTCTAGGTGACGCCGAGAATGTCCGTTTTGGACTGGGTGGTGCTACAAGTACTTCAGGAGGTGTCCAGGATGCACTGGGCGGCGCCCATGGCATGGTTCAGTCTCCTCCTATCAAGTCTAGGAAGCGACCGATCAACGCCACGGATGGTCCTGGCTCTCAAGGTAGGTTCCCGGTACTTTCTTTTCTCTTTCATGGGTACGGGTATTCTTTTTGATCAGAGTGTAATTTTTTCTCTTGATGAATTTTTACCCAGACGAGCAGGAGACTGCCAAGGATCCTGAAGAAGGTCCGATTGATGACGGAGGCAGTCTTTCCGAGGTAGCCTCTCTCTTTAGCTATTTTAAGTATGACGAGGATATTTTGGAGTTGATTTCCTTGTACCGTATTCCTCCCTCGGTACTGTGCCGTCATGCGGAGGCTGATGAGTCAGCTTGCTGCGACTCTTCGGATGACATAGTGCTTTATGATGGGGCCTTGGAGGCGGGTCTGAGATTCCCGATTCCCGGACCTATATGTCGGGTCTTTGAGCGTCTTTCCTTAGTTCCTGGGAAGCTGGCTCCGAATGGCTGGCGAGTTTTATTAGCTTTCTTTGCACTGTGGCGGTTGACCCACGGATCTAGTGCTCCTCCCCCGTTCGAGGAATTCTTGGTTACCTATATACTTCTGGAAAACCCCGTTTCACACCAGGGGTGGTACCGATTTTCCCCGAGGTTAGGGAGGAAGAAGTTTATTACTGGGCTCACCTCCAATTACCATAATTGGAAGAAGAAGTTCTTTTTTATTGGAGGCGAGTGGGCCTCCGAGTCCGATCGCGACAGGGTGCCTACCAGTTGGAGTACGATTCCAAAAACTAAGCAAGGTAAGGATTCTAACTTTTGACTTTTGCTTTGATTATCAAGTGTAACCATGTGCCTATCCTTACGATGATTGTTTTCTTGCAGCTCCGCCAACCCTTACTGAGGACCAGAAGAGTCTACTTGAGATGGTCCTGAACAGCCCATGCAGGGAGCACTCCGAGATCATGTCAACAGTTGGCTGTTCCACAGCTTCCTTGAGACCGAAGAAGAAAGGTATTTTGACCATCGACTAGTCTCTTTGAATAGTCCGTGTAGTAGGATCCATTGGCTTACACTGTTTTCTTTAGGCCCTCCAATTGTCAGATCTTTTGTGGAAGAAGTGTATGTCTCCAGGACAGTTCCTTCTCCTTCTCCTCCTGCCCTCAAGAGGGCGAGGACAGACGCGGCTAGCTTTGATGGCCCTGCGGAGGTAGAGCCAGGCGATGCTCCTCCTTCCCCTCTAGCTGATATTCCGCCACCTCCGAGGGGCGGTCCTAGCGCCGTTGAGGCCGAGGTTCCGACTCCATGCTCTACTAGGGCAAAGGGTCCGTTTTTTTCTCAGGGCGTTGTCTCATTATCCATGCTTAGTAACGTGGAGTTGGCAAAGAAAAGATTCTGTACCTTCGTGACTGGTGCTGAGGCTCGAGAGATAGCTTCCCTAGGTCCACAGGGAGTGGTCGACGCTGCCGTGGAAGGCTTTGCTCTGGTATGTCTTACATTCCTTCTTTGTATATGGCTTTCTTCAGCATACCCGGGCTCAGTTTTTCATCTCTCTTTGTTTTGCCTTTGAATGTCAACAGGTGGCTGCTACTTTGCCTTACCTCTTCAATCATACTCTGACTATCGGGGATGTAGTCCAAGGTCGAGCAGCTGAGAGGCAGGCACGTGAGACTGCCGAGGACCAGCTTCGGCAAGAGCGGCAGGCACTGGAGAATGCTGTGGGGCTAGCTCGACAGGCGCGAGAGGATGCCGAGAAGCAGCTTGAGCTCGAGCGGCAGACACGAGAGAGTGGTGCTGAGCAGTTGAGGCTGTCACAGGCGAAGGTTATTCAGCTTGAGACTGACCTTCGAGTTGCACTTGAGAGAGCTGTCAGAGCGGAGGCTCAGAGGGATGCCGCTGAGAGAGCTAGGGCTAGTGCTTTTGTTGATGGCTATGAGGAGCTGAGGAGGAGGGCATCAGTATCATATCCTTATAATGATCTATCTGACCTCAAGCCTTACGAGGCCCCTGAGTCTGATGACGACGGTGATTACGTGAGTGGAGACAGTGAGGGTCAGTAGGGGTGTGACTCTTTGTATTTTTTTTTTTTTTTTTGACAGACTATGTTTTTACCCCTTTTGTAGAAGCTTCTAGAATATTCTTTTGTAAAAGCTTCTAGAATTTTGAATAAAACACAATCCTTTTGAACAAATACTAAGAAACTTTATTTCATAATCCAAAGTGGATATTCGGACTAAGCAGTGGACACCACCTCATGACCTACTGCCCCCAGTTACTGATAGTATTTTTTCAAATGTTCTGCATTCCAGGGGTGGAGTAAGGCCTTTCCTTCAAAGTTCTGGATCTTGTAGGTGCCCGGCCTTACTACTTCTGTTATGAGGTAAGGTCCTTCCCAATTTGGTCCCAGTTTCCCTTCGCGTGCATCCTTTGTGGCGAGGATCACTTTTTTGAGGACCTGGTCCCCTGGTTGGAAGGAGCGAGGCTTCACCCTCGAATTGTAATACTTCGCCATGCGTCTTTTATACTCTGCGTTGCGAACCGTAGCCATCTCCCTTGCCTCCTCCACTAAGTCGAGGTTGATGCGGAGTCCTTCTTCGTTGGTGATGGGGTTGTGGTGTTGGACCCTTAGAGAGTGTACTCCTATCTCGACTGGGATGACTGCCTCAGTTCCAAAGGCGAGGGAGAAAGGGGTCTCCCCAGTAGGAGCTCTTGGCGTGGTTCTGTAGGCCCACAATACGCCTGGTAGCTCGTCCACCCAAAGACCCTTCGCTCTTTCGAGCCTTGTCTTTAAGTTACGGAGCACCGTTCTCACCATGACCTCTGCTTGTCCATTTGCCTGCGGGTGTGCTGGGCTGGAGTGAGGTTGTTTTATCTGAAGATCGGAGCAGAAAGAGTTGAGTAGTTTATTGTCGAATTGCTTCGCGTTGTCACTGACGATGGCGTGGGGTATCCCGAAGCGGCAGACCAGGTTCTTCCAGATGAAGTCTTTCACCTTTACCTCTGTTATTCTTGCTAAAGGTTCGGCTTCTGCCCATTTGGTGAAGTAGTCGACTGCCACCACCACGAATTTGCACTGTCCCTTGCTTAGAGGTAAGGGGCCTAGTATATCAATGCCCCATCTGGAGAAGGGCCATGGACTTATGATAGCTGTTAGCTCCTCCGGTGGTTGTCTAGACACAGTTGCGAAGCGTTGGCACTTGTCGCACTTTTTGGAGAACTCTTGGGCGTCCCTTGCCATGGAAGGCCAGAAGTAGCCTTGTCTGAGTGCCTTGTAGGCAAGGGAGCGCCCTCCAGAGTGGTTCCCGCAGATCCCTTCGTGAATCTCTCGCAGGGCATATTGAGCTTCTTCCGGTGCAAGGCACCTTAGCAAAGGTAAGGAATATCCTTTCTTATATAAGGTATCCTGCAGGATGGTGAACTTGGAGGCTCTCATCCTTAGTTTCCTGGCCTCTAACGGATCATCTGGTAGTACACCTTCTTGGAGGTATGCCCTTACTGGGGTCATCCAACTCGACTCGATTGATGCACAGTTGACATTTGTGGTCACTATGTCCAACTTGCTTGGCTCGAGTTGGTGACCAATGAATGCTGGTTCCTCTTGTGAGGCTTGCAAGGTTGAGGCGAGTCTTGCAAGTGCATCGGCTGCCATGTTGTCTTCTCTGGGGATATGGCTAATCTGAAAGTAGTGGAACTTTGCCGTTAAACTTTTTGCTATAGCAAGGTACTCCTGCATCCTTGCTCCCTTTGCTTCGAACTCGCCGTTCACTTGGTTAACTACCAGCTGGGAGTCACTGTATGTGGCAAGTTGTTGGGCTTCCATTTCGGCTGCCAACCTTAATCCCGAGAGGAGGGCTTCATATTCCGCTTCATTGTTGGAGGCGAGAAAATGAAGTTTTACCGCATACTTGAGAGTGGTGCTATCTGGACTGATCAAGACTAGGCCTGCTCCTCCTCCCTCGTTGGTTGAGGAGCCATCAACGTAGAGTTTCCAGAGTGATGAAGAAGGCTGGGCGTCATCAAGGGTGGCTGAGGAGGCTTGGGCGCCATCAGGGGTGGCTGAGGAGGCTTGGGCGCCATCAGGGGTGGCTGAAGAGACTTGTGCGCCATCAGGGGTGGCTGAGCGAGTCTCCTCCTTTGCTGGTGTAAGCTCGGCAATGAAATCCGCCAACACTTGTGCTTTGATGGCCGCCCTTGGTTGATATTGAATGTCAAATTCACCAAGTTCCACTGCCCACTTAAGGAGTCTTCCGGATACGTCAGGCTTTCCCAGAATTCTCTTCAGAGGCTGGTCTGTGACAACAACGACACTGTGACTCTGAAAGTAGTGTCGTAGGCGTCTTGCTGCTGAGATCAGGGCGAGTGCTAGCTTCTCAAGTTCAGAATATCTCACTTCTGCCCCCCTATATGCCCTGCTCACATAATAGACTGGCCTCTGCACTCCATCACTGTTCCTGATCAGAACTGAGCTCACTGCCGATGAGGAGGCAGACAAGTACAAATACAAGATTTCTCCTGAAGTGGCATGCGAGAGGAGGGGAGGTGTAACTAAGTAAGCCTTGAGCCTCTGGAAGGCTTCCTCTGCTTCATGTCCCCATTCAAAGGCCTTTCTGAGTATCTTGAAGAAAGGCAGACACTTGTCTGCGGATTTGGAGACGAATCTGTTAAGTGCTGCAATTCTTCCATTGAGGCGTTGGAGCTCCTTGGTTGAGGTTGGCGACTTCATGTCAAGGATTGCCTTGATCTTGTCAGGGTTCGCCTCAATTCCCCTTTGGTTGACCATAAAGCCTAAGAACTTTCCTGACCCCACGCCAAAAGCGCATTTCTCAGGATTTAGCTTCATGTGGTATGACCGTAGGACACTGAAGGTCTCTTGGAGATGGTTCACATGTTCTGCTGCGACAAGACTCTTCACCAGCATGTCATCAACGTAGACTTCCATCGTTCGCCCAATCTGGGACTGGAACATTTTGTTTACCAGTCGCTGGTAGGTTGCCCCCGCATTCTTTAGCCCAAAGGGCATCACCCTATAGCAGTAGGTACCCTTTGGAGTAATAAAGGAAGTCTTCTCTTGGTCAGGGGGGTGCATGCTGATTTGGTTGTATCCAGAATAGGCATCCAGGAATGTGAGCAGTTCATGCCCTGCTGTGGCGTCGATGAGGAGATCGATCCGTGGTAACGGGTAGCTGTCTTTTGGGCACGCCTTGTTAAGGTCTGAGAAATCGACGCAAAGGCGCCACTTCCCATTAGTCTTAGTGACCATCACCACGTTGGAGAGCCACTCAGGATACGTTACTTCCCTGACGGCCCCGTTGTCTACTAGTTTCCCCACCTCTTTGTCCATAGCTTGGGCCCTTTCAGTGGATGCGCCCCTTAGCTTTTGGCGAATAGGCTTGTGGCGTGGGTCAACATTGAGTCGGTGTGTGACCACTTCTGGGTCGATGCCCTCAAGGTCTGCATGTGACCATGCAAAGACGTCCATGTTTCTTTTCAAAAAATCTATCAGCGGGCCAACCAGATTTTCAGAAAGGGAAGAGCCAACGTATACTCTTCTGTCTGGGTGATCTTCATTCAGAACCACGGGGGTGAGCTCTTCCACCGGTTCTCCTCTTTCTATGGTGGAGTCATCCCTTGGGTCCAGGATTTCAACTTGCAAAGCTTCATGTGGCTTCCTGGTCTTCATGGAGGAGACATAGCATTCCCTAGCTGCTACCTGGTCTCCTCTGACCTCTCCAACTCCGTTAGGGGTTGGAAATCGGAGAATGAGGTGGTATGTGGAGGGCACGGCTCTTAATGTGTTGAGAGCAGGTCGCCCTAATATGATGTTATAAGCTGATGGACAGTCTATCACCAGAAAGTTGACCATGACTGAGGAGCTTCGGGGTGCTGCTCCGGCTGTGACTGGTAGGGTGATGGATCCTAGGGGGTACACCTTTTCCCCCGAGAACCCAATGAGGGGAGATCTGATGGATTGCAGTCTCTCCCTGCCCAAGTTGAGCTTGTCAAAAGCTTCTGCAAATAGGATGTCGGCAGAGCTGCCGCTGTCCACTAGGATTCTGCGCACTTGGAAATTGGCAACTGTCATGGTGAGCACCAGTGGGTCATCATGGGGGTGCTGAATTCCTTCTAGGTCCTTATCTGAGAAAGATATAACCTCCTTGGTGCCTTGCCTGGGCGCTTTGGACGGGCGACCTTCGTCAAGGTGCCTTGCCTTCCTGGCATGGGCCTTCATGGCAGAGAGGGACTCTCCACCTCCTACTAATCCTCCCGAGATGGTGTGAATTTCCCCAACGGGGTGTTGCTCTTCCTGGTTATGGGGTGGTGGCGGTGCCTGTCCTCTACCAGCAACATAATGGCGTAGGTGGCCGCGTTGAATAAGATCCTCAATTTGCCTTTTGAGTTCATAGCAGTCGTCGGTGTCGTGCCCGTGGTCGCGGTGGAAGCGGCAATGCTTGTTAGGATTTCTGCGATTGGGAGGGGACTTCATCTTCCTTGGCCACTTCACTACGGGGTCATCCTGAATTTGGAATAGGATATGCCCGAGGTCGGCATTGAGGGGTGTGAAGGCTTGTCGATCCTTCTGAGGGGCTGGGCCTAACCGGTCTCTGACGGGAACCTTCTCTGTTCTACCGTGCTTGTTGCTAGCTTCCTTCTTATCGTCCCTCTCTCTTTCCTTCCTCTTGTCTCCAGATCTGGAGGACTCACCTCGCCTGGCCCTTGTGATGTCCTCCGCGTTTATATATTTCTGGGCTTTCGCTAGCAGCTCTGGCATGCTCTTTGGTGGGCGCTTCATCACCGAGAAGAGGAAGCTTGATGAGCGGAGACCTCCCAGGAAGGCAGTCATCGTCACTTTGTCATCGGGCTCATCAACCTCAAGTACCTCCTCGTTAAAACGAGTGAGGTAGCTCCTCAGGCTCTCCTCACGGTCCTATTTTATGCTAAGCAGGTGGGTGACTGGCTTCTGGTGGCGACGCCCCCCGATGAAATGGGACACGAATGACCTGCTTAGCTCATCAAAGGAGGCAATGGATGCAGGGGAGAGCCTAGCAAACCATTGTCGGGCGGATCCCTTTAGTGTGGTTGGGAACGCCCTGCACATGATTTCGTCTGGGACGTTGTGCAACTGCATCAGAGTTTTGTAGGTGTCGAGATGGTCCAGCGGGTCCTTTGCTTTTGTTCCATCAAAGACCTCAACAGAAGGCATTTTAAACTTTTGAGGGAGGGGGTAGTTCGACACATCCGGCTTGAAAGGTGTGTCAGTTCGCCTAACAAGATAGTCCACAGTCTCAGGTCCTTGTGCTTTCATGGCGTTGAAGACGTCACCTAGCTGGTTTTGCACTTCCTTGATTTTCTTATCCCAAAGGTTGGGAGCTCCTCTGGGATGGTCATGAAAGTGACTCCCATGCTCCACGCTTTGGTTTTCGCCCTCGTCCTCTTGGAGAGGAGGGCCCTCACCATGGGAAGCAGGAGGAGGGGGTAGAGGTCCTTCATGACGAGCCTCCCTGTATAGAGCCTCCCTGTGCATGGCGCCTGGGGGGACTCCAATGGGGGCGTCCAATCTTACGGGGGCACCTAGATGTGGAGCATCAGGGCGTGGAGCTCCTGGACCCCCAGGACGTGGGACTCCTCCAAGCTGTGCTCCATCGAGTTGTGCTCCTCCTCGTCCGGCGAGCATAAGTTGTAACATCTGCTGGTTTTGGGCCACCAGCTGCTGCATGGTCTCCAGCATTTGTTGAGGATTCGGAGCTGGAGCATTTGGCACATGGTTGACAGGCGGAGGAACCTCCTCCTCTCGTGGAGGATTGCCTTCATGCTGGTTCATGGATCTGGTAGGGATCGCCATTGTTTCAGTAGAGAACTGGATTGTGTTTAGGAATGAGAATTCTGTTGTTTCCCACAGACGGCGCCAAACTGATGATGCACAAATTGGTCTTCGTGCAAGATCAACAGTCAAGTATGTGTACGAGTATAATTAATAAGCAATTAATAGGCAATCAATGGCGAAACTGTAAATAAGGAGATTAACACAAGAGATTTATAGTGGTTCGGTCTCGGATGACCTACGTCCACTCTTCGAACGGCGACAGGGGCCTGGATGTTTTATTGATCAATCATGATGGTACTCCGGAGAGTTTTACAATGCTTGAGAGGGAGAGAGAGAGAGAAGCAAACACTCAATAGTAAGCTCACAACTTACACTCTCAATCTCTAGAAATCTTTTCTGATGTGGCAGATCAGTCTAAACTGCAACCACAGAGCATACTAAGAATCTCAAGAGAACTCTCTCTTAAACTCACTCTTAGAAGCTTTGCTTCTTTCTTGATGATAGAATACCCAAATGGGTGGTCTATTTATAGTAGTAGGGAATCAATCCTAGCCGTACAACGTGAATCAATCCGAACCACACAAATTAAATAATACCTATCTAACATTCAAATCTAACATTCTAATACAAATCTAACATTCAAATTCTTATCTAACATTCTCTAGAATTTTCTCTTTAGTGGGCTTGGGCTTGGGTAATGGATTGGACTCTTCTTTGGGCTTTCTTGGCTTATTTGAATTGGGTTTTTTATATAGATTGGGCCATTTGGGCTTGACCCATCAATTACTGAATTAATTCAATCCTGTTACATAGCCTAAAAGTCGAACCAAACATGTCATAGTGGTTCGCTTCCCTTAAGTGTGCACCCAAACGCCAGACTTGCCTACCTATTATATGGCTGGACTGGGCCGGGCTGACCTTGGGCTAGCATAATACTTTCCCATTGTTCAACCAAAGTGCAGGCCACGTAATTCCCATGAAAACACAGCTCTCTCTCTCTCTCTCTCTCTCTCTCTCTCTCTCTCAAGGTAATTATGTCGTATTTGCGCAGCTGGTTACAAAGGCCCCGCCCCGACAGTGTTAGGCTGGGGTTGATGGCATATATGAGCTCGAGTCATCTCTAAGCCAGAAAATCAATGGATTGGCCCATAATTATTAGTCCCGGACCTTTACTCCAATCCTATCAATGCTTGAGTCCAATTGGATTACCCCGACAACCCTTATTAAGAAAAAACTCTCATGTCAATCTAGACATATCAAGGTGTGAATGTGTTTTTGTGAGACAAGATTGAGGTATTACTAATTGATTAGTCATACCTGACCAAATATTTAGTTTATATTCTAGAATTAGGTTTTGGGGTGACCTATTCATAAACGAGTTGAATTTTAAGTGATAATTGAGAAGATTGGCAAGAACTTTATTGGGTCCATTTCCACAAACCAATGACCTACGAGACAGACCTCTCTGGGCTATGCCTTGGGGGGACCTACTGATCTGGGTCCTGGGGCCTTCACATGGATCCATACTAAAATTAAACCAGTATAGTTATTAAGGGCCCCATGCTGGCCATCAGATCATTTTGCTTAAAACAAATGTATTCCTGCGTATTTTAGCGGTGTACCATCAAGTTCAAACGTTGTCAGTTAGATGGGCATGAATATTAATGGACCAGCAATAATTTCGTATTTAAAAACAGTAATGTTACGATGATTAAAATTGTGCACCAAATCATTTGTATTCGTCAGGTCAGTGGGTCTCATCACTGATCCGATGACTGTAGATGATTTGGTACACATTTTGGTGTACAAATTTGATGCACATATTTTATTTATTTAAAAATACTATACAATATCACAAAACAAATGATCTTATAATATTTATATTTTAAATAATACTTTAGTTTTTTTAATTATGTAATTTAAAATTAAAATGAAGATAGAGGTAGGTGTGGATTGATAAAATTGTTTAACATTAGGGAGTATGTTGATCATAAGTCGTGCAGAGAAATTGATATTTTTGGACAAGAAAAAAAATTGAAATAAATTTTATACCATTATATCAAAGTAAATAGAGATTTGATTATTTTTGTTAATTGTTATGCTTCTATAAGTTGATAATTTAACTTTTTGATTATAATATTAGAATGATGATATTGGTCATTTGGAATTCGAATTGTAGCCCCGAGTTTAAAAAATATATGGGGGAGACGATTCTATAACATCAAATACATTGTGGTGGTTTTCAATTTCAGTTGGCAAAAAATGTTCCCTATAAAATTGAATTTTTTTTATTTTATTTAAAAATATATTAGACAAAGGAGAGAGGGAAAGTGGGGGGAAAAAAAGACTGGCTAACCGGGGGAAAGGATAGAATGCTAATCAAGGACTAAAGAATGTCAAGTGAATCAATGGCAACTATACAAAGCTGAATTAATTGACAAGACTATTAAAAATTAATTCCACAATATAAAACAGTATGTAGCTATCTCATTTAATATCATGGGTCAATTTTACTCAAGGTCACGTAGAAGGTCTATTCTTTCGCTATTAGAATTATTTTGGAATTTGTTTTGGATACGTAATTAAGTTCAATGGAATGGAATTATCAGTGAACACCTATCTATACTTTAATACCTTAGAATTCAAAGCCAAACACTTGATTTGGATATGATAGAATAGAAAAGCTAATTTCATCCATTCAAATCCAATCCAAAAAAGGGTAGATAAGGTTTTGTTAGATTATTTTAAATAAAAGAGTATTTTTATGTGAGAATTCAATCTCATATTGACTAAATTTTTAAAAATGCTTCAATATATATATAGGGGAAAAGGACCGAATGCTAATCAAGGACTAAAGAATGTCAAGTGAATCAATGGTAGCCAACTATACAAAGCTGAATGAATTGACAAGACTATTAAAAGTTAATTCCACAATATAAAACAGTACGTAGCAATCTCATTTAATATCATGGGTCAATTTTACTCAAGGTCACGTAGAAGGTCTATTCTTTCGCTATTAGAATTATTTTGGAATTTGTTTTGGATACGTAATTAAGTTCAATGGAATGGAATTATCAGTGAACACCTATCTATACTTTAATACCTTAGAATTCAAAGCCAAACACTTGATTTGGATATGATAGAATAGAAAAGCTAATTTCATCCATTCAAATCCAATCCAAAAAAGGGTAGATAAGGTTTTGTTAGATTATTTTAAATAAAAGAGTATTTTTATGTGAGAATTCAATCTCATATTGACTAAATTTTTAAAAATGCTTCAATATATATATAGGGGAAAAGGACCGAATGCTAATCAAGGACTAAAGAATGTCAAGTGAATCAATGGTAGCCAACTATACAAAGCTGAATGAATTGACAAGACTATTAAAAGTTAATTCCACAATATAAAACAGTACGTAGCAATCTCATTTAATATCATGGGTCAATTTTACTCAAGGTCACGTAGAAGGTCTATTCTTTCGCTATTAGAATTATTTTGGAATTTGTTTTGGATACGTAATTAAGTTCAATGGAATGGAATTATCAGTGAACACCTATCTATACTTTAATACCTTAGAATTCAAAGCCAAACACTTGATTTGGATATGATAGAATAGAAAAGCTAATTTCATCCATTCAAATCCAATCCAAAAAAGGGTAGATAAGGTTTTGTTAGATTATTTTAAATAAAAGAGTATTTTTATGTGAGAATTCAATCTCATATTGACTAAATTTTTAAAAATGCTTCAATATATATATAGGGTAAAAGGACCGAATGCTAATCAAGGACTAAAGAATGTCAAGTGAATCAATGGTAGCCAACTATACAAAGCTGAATGAATTGACAAGACTATTAAAAGTTAATTCCACAATATAAAACAGTACGTAGCAATCTCATTTAATATCATGGGTCAATTTTACTCAAGGTCACGTAGAAGGTCTATTCTTTCGCTATTAGAATTATTTTGGAATTTGTTTTGGATACGTAATTAAGTTTCAATGGAATGGAATTATCAGTGAACACCTATCTATACTTTAATACCTCAGAATTCAAAGCCAAACACTTGATTTGGATATGATAGAATGGAAAAGCTAATTTCATCCATTCAAATCCAATCCAAAAAAGGGTAGATAAGGTTTTGTTAGATTATTTTAAATAAAAGAGTATTTTTATGTGAGAATTCAATCTCATATTGACTAAATTTTTAAAAATGCTTCAATATATATATAGGGGAAAAAGACCGAATGCTAATCAAGGACTAAAGAATGTCAAGTGAATCAATGGTAGCCAACTATACAAAGCTGAATGAATTGACAAGACTATTAAAAGTTAATTCCACAATATAAAACAGTACGTAGCAATCTCATTTAATATCGTGGATCAATTTTGCTCAAGGTCATATAGAGAGTCTATTCTTTCGCTATCAGAATTATTTTGAAATTTGTTTTGAATACGTAATCAAGTTCAATGGAATGGAATTATCTGCGAACACCGATCTATACTTTAATATCTTAGAATTCAGAGTCAAACACTTGATTTGGATATGATTGAATGGAAAAGCTAATTCCATCCATTCAAATCCAATCCAAAAAAGGTGAGGTAAGGTTTTATAAGATTATTTTAAATAAAAGAGTGTTTTTATGTGAGAATTTAATCTCATATTGACTAAATTTTTAAAAATGCTTGAAAAAAAATATATATATATATATATACTAGTAATTGCCCATGCCTGAAGACACTTTGTAACAAATTAAAAAATCACAAGTAATTGTCCATACTCAGAGACATCATATAATACAAAAATTTGTCAAATAAAAAAAAAACGAGAAAAATCTCCAATCAATATGAACCAACATTACAAAAAAAATCGTTAATAAAAAAAAAATCAAGAAAAAGTATCAATCAATATAAGCCCACTTTTATTTTAAAAAAAATTGACAAAATGTCATCTACAGACATGACCACTAAGCAATAACAATATTTGTACGCAATTTATATAATCAAGCATTTATTAACTAAACACAACTCAAATCAAGTATATAGTGTCTTAGAAGACTAAGTTTTTAGCTCTCTACGACAATCGCAAAACTTGAAAAAAAAAAATCCGAGATTTAATACTCAAAATATAAACATGAACACAATTTATGTAGGATAAATATAAAAATACGCACTTTTACACATTTTTTTCTTAAACCTGTAAAGCCCAAAAACAAAATATTACTTTTTGCTCAAAGCTACACATTCAATACCATTTATATACCAAACTACCCAAACTCACAAACGAGATTGGACTTTTTACATGTTCATAGGAGCTGTAAGCATAAACTAGACCTTTTATTGGTTTAAGCCATAACATTTTTTTGTGCTCGTCCAAATTTACACATTCACGCCCTTTCTATAGAGATAAAGTGAACAATCCTATGATCCCACTAATAGAACCAATCCTTTTTACAGGCTTATAAAATTCCACAGAAATCGAAGACTACAAAGTTATTAATTGTTAAAAGCAAGTAAATTCTTGTCTACGCAAAAAATAATGTTATAAGATCATTAAAAATACCTTATATTATTGTCTGTTACAATTGCTGCTTCTGCAAGAAGGTGAGAGCTATAGAAATAATCCTGAAGAAAATATATCAACACCACGAAATTAATAAGAAAATTAACATTGAACATTGAACGAAAGATTAAACAAATGGAAACAATTTTGATTAATATTAGTTCAATGTGGTCGAAAACATTTCAATGTGCTTAGAAACTATGATAAGCCTAACCTTATGATAAGCCTTCGGGCATGGGCATTAATTTAAACACTTAACCCTGCCAAACAAAGATTAGTCATTGCATAGATACACTACATAAAAAGAGTAGACATGATCCACCCAAGTAATCAATAGGTAATTTGCTACATGATTGTACATAAACCTGTAAAGAAATCAAGAAAAAATGCCAAAAAAAAAAAAACCACTGATAGAAATACATGACAACATTACTACTACCAAATTTTCAGAACATAAGCAACCAAATGATTGCTCACCAAAAAAAATCCCACCTATTAATTGATCTAATGTGTCTTCTGATCACGATAGGTAGGAACTCCTTTTGTGACCGCGACACCATGGAATACAAATTAGGCATTTCAAATAAAAAAGAGTGCATTAAAAATAAAGAAAATCAAAATCTACATTTTGTCAGACATTAGGTGCGCAATAATCTGTGTCTAGAAAAAATTATCAAACATTAGCAGTTAGCCCATATCATCCTACATATCCAGAAATTAATTTAGTTCATAGAGAAATACAACCATAATTTGTTTTTTTTTTTGAAAAGAAACATTTCATTAATTATTAAAATAGAGTATATCAACTTGAAGGGAAAATTTTAAACCCAATATCTTTTTACCTGGGATGTTTGTCGCGATTAGATGGATTGCCTCTGTAAAAATTGAACTGACGTTGGAATCGAACTAAAATAGCAAAAAGAAATTAATATAAAAAAAAATTAGAATTAAACACTTGGTGGAATTATACAAAAACTTCAACAAAATGGAGGAGACCAAAAATTCAACTTTGATCGCCTATGACGCTAGAAAGTGCGGAGAAGGCGATCTCATTTTGAGCGAGAGAGGAGATATTTCCTTACTGGTATCAAGCTTAGATCTTTCCTTATTGGAATTAAGCTTAGATATATATTGGCATTGGACTGGCAGGGCAGTATCTATACAATAAGCTTAGTGGATCCATTCCGAATATATTGTGGATTCAGTAATATATTGGCATTGGATTTGTATCAGAACCAACTCAGTGGCTCCATCCCAACAGCTTTTGGCAACTTGAGGCCCTTAAGATATTTATAAGGAAATAAGGGAGATTTGGAACCAAAAATTGAGAATGAATCTGATCAGATGGCGTGAATTTGGGGAAAGTTAAAGCCTTGATTTGGGGTAATTAAAAATGGAAAGTGGCTTGGGCGGGAAAACAAAAATAGAGAATGAATTTGATCCGTCGGATCAATATCTTTGAGTTAATCTGAACCAAAAAAAAACTGAAGATAACATGGACCTTTGGATGTAACTTGTCTTTTGCTTAGAATTGATCTGAGCCGCTAATCAAGGACTAAAGAATGTCAAGTGAATCAATGGTAGCCAACAATACACAGCTGAATTAAAAAAAAAAAAACTATACAAAGCTGAATTAATTGAAAAGATTATTAAAAGTTAATTCCACAATATAAAACAGTACGTAGCAATCTCATTTAATATCATGGGTCAATTTTACTCAAGGTCACGTAGAAGGTCTATTCTTTCGCTATTAGAATTATTTTGGAATTTGTTTTGGATATGTAATTAAGTTTCAATGGAATGGAATTATCAGTGAACACCTATCTATACTTTAATACCTCAGAATTCAAAGCCAAACACTTGATTTGGATATGATAGAATGGAAAAGCTAATTATATGCATTCAAATCCAATCCAAAAAAGCGTAGATAAGGTTTTGTTAGATTGTTTTAAATAAAAGAGTGTTTTTATGTGAGAATCCAATCTCATATTGACTAAATTTTTAAAAATACTTGAATATATATATATATATATGCATGCTAGTGTTATTTAGCCTTTGAGTTAAAATAAGACCTTGAGACTCCCACGTGCGTAATTTTTGAATACCAAAGGTTTGAACAATTAGTTTTCCAGTAACTATTTTTTATTTAATTTTAATAGTTATTATCGGATTAAATATGAGAGTAATTACAAAATATTAAACACCTATATTTTCTCTATATATATTTACATATTTCAATATAGACATATACAATCTAAATATCTTATATATTCTTCTCTATTGTATAAGTTTCTAGGCAATATTGAAAGGTAGTTTCTGGGCAATATTGAAAAGTGGCGTGTGAAGCTTCTACTTCATTCGATTGTGCATAATACATACTTTAAGGGTTAATGTGGATCCTGAATTTTGTTTCAATTTTGAACAAATCACTTATAAATTAACCGTAACAAATTGTAAGGTTGATTTTGAATATATTTATTATTCTCCAGCTCTCTTAATTAAGCAGTGTTTGGTGGTTGAAACCATAATCATACTTGTTTGTCTTCATTCCGTAAATTGGCCTCGGTCGATGCAATTTTCGCATAGAAGGAGGTGAGTCAAAAATGTTTGTTATGTTACAATAGGATGAGTCAATTATTCTCCCACAAATGATTATGAATTCGTGTTCTATTTTGCATTGTATTATGTTGTTTGAAGCACAATATTAATATTGTTCAAATAATTTTATTAAGAAGATTTTTGGCATTGATGGTGTTATTTCACGTGAATGAGCAGCGAGTTAGAGTATAATTGCTAGGAACAGATCTGAGCTACAAGGCCCGTGAATTGGTGGTTGAATGCTCTAGTTGTCCGAGGTGTGGTGTGTGTAATACGTAGAAATATAGTGGTTCACCGGCTTGAGAGCTCGGCTAGTCCATTCTTCAATGGAGTCTCTTGCTCCTAGAATCTATATTCATCTAGAAAATGTTTTACAAGATGCCTTTGATGCCAATAGGGTTCTCTGCCCCTTGATTGAGGCACTGTACAGTATTTATAGTGTAATTCCTATCTCTAAGGGATTTTCACCGAGATCTTTGCCCTTCATCCGTGGGATCTTCCTTGATTTTTGGGAGAGGATCTTGGTTAGTTGAGAGTTTTGTGCATTGGTTATAGCTTTCCATTGCTTTGAGGATGCCATTCACTAGCCAGCTGTTTCCCTTTCAATTTCCCGTTTGTTTTCTTTGAGGAGAGCTTGAGGTCTGAATTGCGGAGCCCTGGTTACTGTGTCTGACCTCCTTGTCTGACCTCATACTTAGAGCTTTTTTCTAGGTATCATCAGTTGCCCCCCAGCCCTTGGCCCAAGCGAGCTTGGGCAGGGGCTGAGTCGATGCTGAATTGAGATAGACTTCCACACATCGACCTCGATTTGCATGAGCTCGAGGTGCAGAGAGCTGCTGCTTTTCCTACGGTTGCCGAGTTCCCAGTTGTTCCCATTGCTTCGAGAAGTGCTTCTTAAAGCAAAATTATTGACTTTATGAGCTGCTAGACTTTTTTTTTTTTTTTTTATGAACTAGGGAACTCATCATGAGCTTCAGGGCTCTTTTAAGGAATTAAAGAATTCATTATGAGCTACAAGACTCTTTTTAGGAATTAAATAGCCCATTCCGAGCTCCTAGGCTCTTTTCTGAACTATTGGAGTTCTTCGTGGGCTGTGTTGCTCATATCATGAACTGAATAGTTCAGCGTGAGCTACGTGGCTCATATTATGAACTGAAGAGTTCATCGTGAGCTGCTTGGCTCAAGTTATGAACTGAATAGTTCATCGTGAGCTGCTTGGCTCAAGTTACGAACTGAAGAGTTCATCGTGAGCTGCTTGGCTCAAGTTACGAACTGAAGAGTTCATCGTAAGCTGCGTGGCTCAAGTTACGAACTGAAGAGTTCATCGTGAGCTGCTTGGCTCAAGTTATGAACTGAAGAGTTCATCGTGAGCTGCTTGGCTCAAGTTATGAACTGAATAGTTCATCGTGAGCTGCGTGGCTCAAGTTATGAACTGAAGAGTTCATCGTGAGCTGCTTGACTCAAGTTATGAACTGAAGAGCTCATCTTGAATTTATGAGCTGAAGAGCTCATCGGATGTTTATGAGCTGAAGAGCTTATCTTGAGTTCATGAGCCGAAGAACTCATCTTAAATTTATGAGCTGAAGAGCTCATCGGATGTTTATGAGCTGAAGAGCTCATCTTGAATTTATGAGCTGAAGAGCTCATCGGATGTTCATGAGCTAAAGAGCTCGTCTAGTTCTCTGACATTTTCCCTTCTCTTGGGGGAGCGATCTCTGTCTCTTCTTGGGGACCTATCTCGTCCTCTTTCTTTCCTAGGACTTCGATCCCTCTTATTTTCTTCCTTCACTTTTTCCTTCTGTGAGGATGAGCTCCCTACCTTTGAGAGAAGGGCTTCCTCGCCATTAATATACTTTTCTGCTTTAGCCAGCACCTCTGCCATGCTTGATTGCGGGTTCTTTGATATAGAAAATATCAAATCCTTCGACTGCACTCCTAATCCAACAATGAAAGCAGTGATAGCAAACTTCTCATCTGGAATTTCTACCTTCAGGGATTCTGAATTGAACCTTTGGACATAAGACCGTAGGTTCTCGTTGGGTCCTTGTTTTACATTCAACAGGTGGTAGCTCGGCTTTCGGTAGGTCCGAGCTCCTATGAAATGAGATACAAAAGCTATGGAGAGCTCTTTAAAGGATGAGATCGAGGCGGTGGGAGCTTGTGAAACCAGGCTAGGGCAGAGCCTTTCAACGTGATGGCAAAGGCTCTGCAACGTACAGGATCCTGGTATCCATGCAGCTCCATCTGGTTCTTGTAAGTGTTGAGATGATCTACAGGATCTTTCATTCCGTCAAAGATCTCTATTTGTGACATCCTGAACTTTGGTGGGAGAGGAAAGTGCAGCACTCCAGTGGTGAATGGGGACTCGGTCTGTTGTACTAGGGCGTCCATTGTAACCGGAGCCTTGCTCTTTACAGCCTCCTTCATGTGGCTGAGCTCTTGCTGGATGTCCTTGAAGCGTTGCTCCCAGTGCTGCTCTCTCCTGTCCTGCTGGTGAGGGAAAAAATTGTCCCTCTCGCCCCCATCGTTCTGACTTTGTACTTCTTCGTTGTGGCCATTCCTAGGGGGTAGGTAGGGAACATGCCCCCTGGTCTGGCTGCTTTCTCCTCCTTCGTTGACCTCTGTAAGGGGGTCCAAGTGTCGTTGTTCCCTATGAGGGGGATTATTCTGGCCTTCTTGGGCCGGTCGTGCCTCCTGTGGGCGTTGTATGAGCTTCGATAGCTCTGCGTTTTCCCTTAGCAAACGTTGGTTGACGAGGCGAAGGGCCTCCATCTCGTTGTTAATAGGGGAATTAGTCTCTTGGACGTTCTCGGGTTGTCTGTCGTTGGTGGCTTCCTGCTGATCCTGCGTTCGTGGTGGGTTTGTTTGGCTTCTGCTCATGTTTCGAGTTGATACCATCAGTCACTGAGAGATCAGCTTATTTGTAACAGGAACAGTCGTTTCCCACAGACGGCGCCAAACTGATGGTGTTATTTCACGTGAATGAGCAGCGAGTTAGAGTATAATTGCTAGGAACAGATCTGAGCTACAAGGCCCGTGAATTGGTGGTTGAATGCTCTAGTTGTCCGAGGTGTGGTGTGTGTAATACGTAGAAATATAGTGGTTCACTGGCTTGAGAGCTCCGCTAGTCCACTCTTCAATGGAGTCTCTTGCTCCTAGAATCTATATTCATCTAGAAAATGTTTTACAAGATGCCTTTGATGCCAATAGGGTTCTCTGCCCCTTGATTGAGGCGATGTACAGTATTTATAGTGTAATTCCTATCTCTAAGGGATTTTCACCGAGATCTTTGCCCTTCATCCGTGGGATCTTCCTTGATTTTTGGGAGAGGATCTTGGTTAGTTGAGAGTTTTGTGCCTTAGTTATAGCTTTTCATTGCTTTGAGGATGCCATTCACTAGCCAACTGTTTCCCTTTCAATTTCCCGTTTGTTTTCTTTGAGGAGAGCTTGAGGTCTGGATTGCGGAGCCCTGGTTACTGTGTCTGACCTCCTTGTCTGACCTCATACTTAGAGCTTTTTTCTAGGTATTATCAGACATTATTCCTCCTAAATTCGATTTTTGTTACAAGAGTGTTGTGTAATCAATTCATGTAATTTAAGAAAAATTTATACATAGCGCTACACATAATCAGCAAAGTTATCCATAAAGAAAGAGTAGAGTAGACCATTTAAGTCATCCACCAGTCCACCCATCGGATCAGAGAGAGGCAGTGTTGTTAATATAGAAGGATCCAGGATCCACTCCACACCCCCTACTTTTTCTGGGAATGAATGACTGCAATTAAAAACCAGCCAGCCAGCCAGCCAATGTTTTCCTAAGTGGTGATTGTAATTTAGGGTACATTTCAGAAGCAACTTCAATGATCATACTTTAGTTTTTTCAACCAACCGGAAAAGTGATGGTAGCCTTATCCATTGTTTATGTTGCCTACTATAATTGTCAGAAGACGTACGATCAATATAATATTATTTCACCAACTAGTGAGGTGGTACAGTGAAATATCGATCGAACTTCTCATTCTACGATTGAAAGTACGAGTCTTGAAGTTTAGATTGAAACTCGATAATTTATCGCTATGCTAATCTAAATAACAAACATAGTTAAGGACCCTCATGATTTCATCAAAATTTATCGGGTAGTCTATGAGCATTCCCCTCAACCCTTTTTCAATCAAGAAAAAAGAAATAATATTATTTTGACAAAGGAGTCTTTTTCATTTATTATTCTCTTCTCTATGATGTCTCAATTTCAGCAACTTTCCCTCCCTTTCTCTCTCTAGGCACTACTTCCTTCCCATTGACTTGTTGTACTTTGACTCCGTTCAGTCCTGCAAGTATTCACACTTTTTTGGCTTTTGCCATCCTATATGTTCTCTTTACTAGTTCACTCTTCTCATGTAAAGCAAGACAAGGTAGCGATATTTCAATTGAACTCACTTGTAAAACTATTTGTTCTCATTATCTATTTTTTTTATCTCTTCTCTGAATTGTTGAGATTTCAGAAAGTTACAATGTTTTATATCTGATTCCTCATGAGCTACAATTGTTGAGCTTCATTATAATTCTCTGTTTCGTTGCCTAGAACACTAAGCATCAGCTTACGTAGCAGCGTTTGAAAATGTTTTGTTGGCATCCTCAACACGCTTGTGAATGAAATGTTTTTTTGTTTTTTTCCTGAAATATATATTTTATTATTTGAAGTGGTTGAATTGCATAACGATTGATGTTTTTTTTTTCCGATAATTGATCACGTGGAATTGTCTTCTTTTGGTTCGTTGGATTTCTGCAGTTTCAGGATGGCGGGGTTGAGACTTTGTGGAATTCTTTTTGCTGCATCATTTTATTGCTCTGTGCTCCTTGCAGATTCACAAATTACCGATCCTTCTGAAGGTGAACGTAGCTAAGTTTAATTTTAGTATTACTTTCACCATTTTTGGTTGAAGAGGTTTTGAGGACTCGAAATTTGCGATATCATCGTATCAGACTAGTATTTCGTCTTCCAATTCAGTTCACAGGCATAAGTTATGACAAATTTGCTTGCCATCTGTGCGATGATATTATCTAAATTGGATGATATCATCTTACGATAACATTGTTGCATACTGGTATTTCGTTTTCCAATTTCAATTCACAAGCGTAAATTATGCCAATTTTGCTTGCCATCTTCTGGATGATATTACCTTCATTGGATTCCACTATAAATACTGATGATGCACAAATTGGTATTCGTGCAAGATCAACAGTCAAGTATATAAACTGATGCAATTAATAAACAATAATGATAGATCAATGACAAAATAGTAAATATAGGGTCAACACAAAGATATATAGTGGTTTGGTCTGGGTGACCTACTCCACTCTCGGGAAATGGCAGCGATGGCTATAGTTCTTTATTGATGAATAAAGTATCCGGGAGAATTACAGTAGTAAGGGGAGAGAAACTTGGTGTAGAGAGACAAAACTCTAGGTGTAATGTGTGTAGGAGTCTCAAGGTGTAGAGGTCTAAAAAATGTGATCATTGGTCCCTCTCCATGTGGAGAGAGCTTACAATATATAGGTATGGTGAGGCGGTGAGTGAGGTGGTGACATTAGGGAGAGGGACACTACTTTTTTGGTAAGTACAATCAAGGTAAGATTTGATCTTCGTGAATATCTATCCCGATATTCTTTCTCCCACGTGTTCTTATCTTCTCGGACTCTTTGGATCTTGGACTGGGTCGGATCGATAAAGTGGGCTTAGGCTGCACTTTAGCTTACTTGGGCCCTCTTGATTTATTGGGCCTGGCCCAGTTGGTTTTGGGCTCATCATTTGCCCCCCATGCCCCAAGTCTCCGACTGTTGATCTGAGGAGATGGGTTGAGGGCATGAGTTTCTTCTTCACTTGGTCAAACAGAGATTTTCTTGTTCTCCACGGTATAGCTTCTTCACCTTCGAAGACTCTGTTGAATCTATTGACATTGGGTGTTTTTTGCATTTCTCAACCAAGTAGGCTAGCATCCAGTAGCGAGGCGCCAGTGGGCCAGCGCCAAGTAGGGAGGCGCCCAGTAGGCCAGCACCAAGTAGGGAGGCGCTTAGTAGGCCGTTGCCAAGTAGGGAGGCGCTTGGTAGGGCAGTGCCCGGTAGGCCGGTAGGGAGGACAAACAAGTCATCCCCAAATCATCTTTGAAACCTTCTACGACACGCCAAATGTAATACAAAACAAAGCACCCGTCCAAAAGGATCATCCTTGCCAATGTCTCATCAGTGAAACTCCGTGTTTATTCCTCATCATAATACTCTCTCACTTCACAAATCCTCAAGAGAATTTTTTCATAAAAATCTCCAAGTCTTGTGGGGTCTTTTGAAACTAACTTACTTGCAATATGTGGCTTCAACTTCTGCACTTCCTCCAGAGCGGGGTTGCCGTGGTGGTAAGGCCCAATAGACACAACCCGTGGTACAAAGTATTTCTGGAAAGCTTTTCTAGCTCGCAGCATCTCAGGCACCTTACGCATACGTGACTTGATCCGCTTCTGGGTTTGAGATTGATCATTTGAATTACTATTAGTGGCATCACCAGCATTGATAACGGATTTAATCCAATCCTCATCCCTGCTTGATAGATGGCCATTTTTTCTGATCGTATTCGTATTCTGACTTGGGCGTAGTTCTTCAGTCGGTACCGACTCCGCACCCTCGGCCATCATCAGCTTCTAACAAGGCAGGAAATTTTGTTATGGAGGGTTGAATTTAAATTATACTACTTGCAAATAATTATAGAAAAAGTCCACTGTAGACTGCCTAGATGGGAATTCCACTTCATTCATCATCCTAACCAATCTTGAAGGCTTGTCAACATATTAGTTAATCTTGAAGGCTTTGATGCCTCTTAGTCATCATCCTAACCAAATCCAGCCAATCACCGTTCTTATCAGTTCATCATCACATTTATCCCATCCCACGGGAGAATCACTAGTAAAACACCCAACGACCCTCCCCTATGTGGACATTAGTTTATTATTTATTAATAATATTGCATGACAATAAGAATGTAATGTCACCGTTATATTTAATATTTTTTCGTTAAGACAAGGGTAGAACTTTAACGATTGAATTTGAGACTGCCTATTTTCCATGATAATGGTATAATGTGCTGAATAAATAAAATATTAATAATTTAATCTAGTATTTAACTAAAATAACTTGTTTATCATATAATACGAAAAACATATAATTTTTATGCTTAAATTTTTACTTAAGTATAATTTAAATTAGGGTGTATTTCATACTATATGATAGTTAATGTATTTCAGATTCCATTAGGGTGTAGAAAGAAAAAATAAAAATTTGTCGGTTTTCAAATGAAATGCATGGATTGCTGGCATTTAAAGAAGGGATATCTTTAGGAAGTGGATGAGAAGTTGGCCAAGTGATGTATCAGATTGTATTAGTAGAAAGTCTAATATGTTGATTTACGTCCGAGTTTTGGCCTCTTGTAGAACACTCTCATAAGCAATTTTCTGGATTATGGGCTATGCAAAAAATGTGAGAAAGTCTTTTGAGGACCTGGCTTTAGAAAATGATATAACAGAATTCACAATTCGCTCATGCAATTTTGATTTGAGGATATCCAGAAAAGGATAAGAAGTCTATTTCTTTTGGAGTCATATGAAGAACCACAGAATAAATGGGAAATTTTGCAGGAGCCTAGTTTTCCATAGGCATATGGGAGTATTGTTTGATCTTTGGTTTTTATATTTCCAAGAGTTCACCATCTTATGTTAGTGTTGAATTCTTCTTTGCACTAAATAAAGTATTTTTGTAAATCCTAAATCTATGTTCTGCGTCTTAAATCGAGCTTTATACCGTTCCACAGAACCACCAGACTTGGTTTTTATCTTATAAATCCACCTACAACCAATGGTGCATTTACCAGGTGGTAAAGACATTAGCTCCCAAGCTCTAGTCTTATGTAAGGCAGACAACTCCTCATCCATAGCCTTTTTTCATAGTGAAACAAGTAAAGCCTCCTTGTAGGAGGTAGGTTCAGATAGGGAGTGAATAGAAGTAAGGAAAGAACAAAAGTCAGGAGAATAACAAGTGTTACTCCAACCAAACCTATCTAGACATTTGCGAGTGTAACGTCCCGGTTTCCCGGACCCGTTACTTGATTAAATCAATCGATCACAATAAATCACAAATAAATCTCCAAATACAGGGCCAGAGCTCTAATTGCCTCAATAAATTTATAATAACAATTTTGATCTCCAAATAATAATAAAAATAATCTCCTCAATATAAAAACAAATATGTTCAAATTATATATTACCCCAATAAACCCACAAAGTTAAAAATTATATCAAGATTCGTCCGTCTTCGATTCCTCAAATATCTGCTCTAGTCCTTCCCTCTGAGATAATCCTAAAAAATATTAAAGGCGGGGAAGTATACAATATGATAGGAAACAATATGCTCAACAAGAAAAGAATATGAATGATCAAATATCAAATAATTCAATCGATAGACAATCATAGATAAAAGAATCAAGAATCCAATTGGATAAGTCACATAGCTCAATATCTATCAAACATAGCCTCATACTCAGGTCCTCTTGGTGACATGACAAGTGATACTTGGGCATTTAAAATCCATATTCATATCGATCCATTACACCCCTCAGGGCTGTAATCATAATCGCACCCCGCAGGGCCATAATCACATTTCACCAATTATGCCCCCAAGTACACTTCATACGTGTACCAATCAATCCCAAAGTATTTAGCCTAACGTACACGTACAGGTCAACCGATGATATTGACAAAATTTCATATCAATCAGAATAATCAATATGAATACAAATTTCAGATAATGAAAGGACACTCTTTGCAAAGAGATTTAAAGACAGGAGCATATTGTATACTACCCCGTACCTCAAATGACTTCGATAGATATGAAATTCAAAATACCCTGAACAAAATATTTGAATTTGATAATGATCTGAAATAAAATCATTACTCAATTTTTGACCTCAAGATCGCACAAATTTCTCTCTTTTCATCTCTCTTTCTCTCTCTCCTTCCCTTTTCCCTTTTCCCTTTTCTCTCTCTCTCTCTCTCTCTCTCTCTCTCTGTCTCTGTCTCTGTCTCTCTCTCTTTTTCCTTCTCTGTTGTGCCGTTCAACGCCATGAGCTTGGCTATTTATAGCCAAAATTGATGCTTGGTCCCCAAGCATCTCATGGACACTTGTCCCTGTTACCTCCTTTTTTTTTTTTTTTCTTTTTCTCTTGCACGTTTTCAAATCCTTGCAAATCTTGCAAGAAAAAAAAATCTGTAACAGGACATTAGTCATTTCACAAACATATATATATATATATGTATACAAAGGCTCTAAGCCAAGAAACCTATTATAATCTTCTTCTTCAAGTAATATTATAAACCCCAAGGAGTAAGAGTCTCCATTGCAGTGGATGTAGCCTTGATCCTTCGGCTAAGGTGAACCACTTATATACTATTTTTGATCCAACTTCATAGCTTATTTCTCTGTTAGTCTAAAAATTCACACTACCTCCCTCTTTGGGTCTCATAACCACAGTTCTGCACTTGGGCCAAGTATTTTCGAGCACCATTAAGCTTTATATGAAATGCACAGATAGTTTCTTCAACAACCTAGCTATTTAAGCTTGACAACAATATTCTGCATGGCATGTTTACAAAATTGGTTGTGTTAAAGGCATCTGGATAGGTGGACAGGCTTGTTATACAAATCGAACTTGTGACCAAAGTAAAATTTGGTCCATGGAAGAAAACAGTTTGTTTAGGCTTCTCTAACATGGAAAAAGGAGCCATTTCATTGTGACAATCACTTGACCATGGTTGTCCTAACGCAGGTTTTGTTATCACCTCAATTCATAAGTTTCTTGTCGTCTAAAATATTAAACTAGAGCCTCTAGTTTCAGTAGTATCTCTTAAACATTGCCAAATTGTTGATACTAGCCAGTAGTCTGTAGTATTACGGTGCTACTTGTTAAGAAATATAAGACTATTTTGTTTATTAAGGATAGAATAGTCTTTTATTCATGTTTTTTCAGTTTCTTTTGTTTAAACTATATATAGTCTCTATGTATTTAGGTTAAACTACTTCTTTGTATTCAATAGAATTATGCAGTATCAATGAAACCCTAGTCTCTTCTTCCTCCTCTTTTTTCTTGCTTCTTGTATTTCTTTTTTTTAAGAAGGTACTTCGTTTCGTTTTTGCAATCTGGTATTTCGTGACTGTACACTGGTATTTCGATCTGGTTTTGCGATCTGGTTTTATTTGTTGTTTGATTATGACTACTGAAAGAGATGATTCGCTTCAGTCTGTGAGTGTGAGGTTGGATGGAAAGAACTATTTGTATTGGAGTTATGTGATGAGAAATTTTCTTAAGGGTAAAAAGATATGGGGATATGTTAGTGGAACCTCTGTGAAACCTAAGAATACTGATGATGGTTATGCTGATTTGATAGATACCTAGGAAGCAAACAATGCGAAAATTATTACTTGGATTAGCAATTCTGTTGAGCATTCTATTGGTACTCAGTTGGCGAAGTATGAGACAGCAAAGGAGGTTTGAGATCATCTGCAAAGGTTATTCACTCAATCAAATTTTGCAAAGCAGTATCAATTGGAGAATGACATACGAGCCCTTCAGCAGCAGAATATGAGTATTCAGGAGTTTTATTCTGCTATGACAGATCTTTGGGATCAATTGGCTCTTACAGAATCAGCAGAATTAAAGGCATGTGGTGCCTATATTGATCGTAGAGAGCAGCAACGATTGATACAGTTTTTAGCGGCACTTCGCAGTGATTTTGAAGGACTTAGAGATTCAATTTTGCATCGTTCTTCACTTCCTTCTGTTGACTCAGTTGTCAGTGAGTTATTGGCTGAAGAAATACGTCTTAAGTCTTATTCTGAAAAGGAAATTCTTTCTACTTCTAATCCTTCTATGTTAGCAGTACCTTCTAAGCCATTCTCTAATAATCAGAATAAGCCTTACACAAGGGTTGCCTTCGACGAGTGCAGTTTCTGTAAGCAAAAAAGTCATTGGAAGACTCAATGTCCTAAGAAGTTGAGACAGCAGAATCAATCGCAGCAGCAATCTCAAGCTTGGAAGCCTAGTAACCACAATCTAATGCTCATAGACCACCTCAGGGTTACAAACCACCACAGTCTAATACTGCAGCAGTAGTTTCATCAGATCCTTTCATCGATCCTAGTACTTTGGCTGAGCAATTTCAGAAGTTTCTCTCCTTACAACCACAAGCTATGTCTGTTTCCTCTTCCGTAGATCAGTTGCCTCATAGTTCTTCAGGTATGTCACATTCTGTATGGGTCTTGGATTCTGGTGCTTCACATCATATGTCTGCAGATTCTTCATCTTTTGCTTCTGTTATGCCTTCTTCTTCTATTCCTGTTATGACTGCTGATGGAACTCCTATGCCTTTAGCAGGTGTTGGTTCTGTTGTCACACCTCACTTGTCTCTCCCTAACGTTTATCATATTCCGAAACTCACATTAAATCTTGCTTCTGTTGGTCAGTTATGTGATTCTGGTAATTTAGTCACATTTTCCTCTTCTTCTTGTTATGTGCAGGATCTGCAGTCTCAGAAGCTGATTGGGACAGGCCGTAGGAAGAGGGGACTATATATTTTGGATGAGTTAAAAGTGCCAGTTGTTGCTGCTGCTGCTCCTAGTGTTGATTTATCTTCTTTTCGTTTGAGTTCTTCTTCTTCTAGTTTTTATTTATGGCATTCTCGTCTAGGTCATGTTTCGTCTTCTCGTTTGAGATTTTTGGCATCCACAGGGGCCTTAGGAAATTTGCAAACTTGTGATATTTCTGATTGTAGTGGATGTAATCTGGCAAAATTTTATGCTTTACCTTTTAATCGAAGTATTTCCGTTTCTTCTTCTCCATTTGATTTGATTCATTCTGATGTATGGGGACCTTCTCCTGTTGCCACAAAAGGAGGGTCTCGATATTATGTTTCTTTTATTAATGATCATACTCGTTATTATTGGATTTATTTAATGAAACACCGTTCTGAATTCTTTGGGATATATACAGCCTTTCGAGCTCTTGTCAAAACTCAACATTCTGCTGTTATCAAATATTTTAGGTGTGATTTGGGTGGGGAATACACTTCTAATGAATTTTGTGAGTTGCTTGCCTTAGATGGAACTATTTACCAAACTTCGTGTACAGATACTCATGAGCAAAATGGTGTTGCTAAAAGAAAACATAGGCACATTGTTGAAACTGTTCGTTCTCTCTTGTTGTCTGCTTCTGTTCCTAGTGTGTTTTGGGGTGAAGCTGTTCTTACTGCTGTAGCTTTGATTAATACAATTTCATCTTCTCATATTTCAGGTGTTTCTCTTTTCGAAAAGTTGTATGGGTATGCCCCTGATTATTCTTCTTTTAGAGTTTTTGGTCGTACTTGTTTCGTTCTTCGTCCTCATGTAGAACGCAACAAGCTGTCCTCTCGATCTGTTATTTGTGTTTTTCTTGGTTATGGTAAAGGTAAAAAAGGGTATCGCTGTTTTGATCCAATAATTCAGAAACTTTATGTGTCTCGCCATGTTGTTTTTCTCGAGCATATATCGTTCTTTTCTATTCCATCCCCTACTTATAGCTTCACTAGATCTGATCTTATTCGTATAGATCCTTTTTCTGATCATTCTGTAGGTACTGACACTCTACTCTCTAGCACACCTGAAGCTCCCTCTTCTTCTATGGTCCCTCAAGCTCCGTCTGAGATTGTGGATCCACCTCTACGTCAATCTACACGCATTCGTAAGTCCACAAAGTTACCAGATTTTACTTATTCTTGTTATTCTTCATCTTTTACTTCCTTTTTAGCTTCTATTCATTGTCTCTCTGAGCTCTCTTCCTATAAAGAGGCAATTCTTGATCCTCTTTGGCAGCAAGCTATGGATAAGGAACTTTCTGCTTTGCATAAGACAGGTACTTGGGATTTGGTTCCTCTACCTCCTGGTAAGAGTGTTGTTGGTTTTCGTTGGGTGTATAAGATCAAGACTAATTCTGATGGATCTGTTGAGCGATACAAAGCTAGGTTGGTTGCAAAAGGGTACTCTCAACAGTATGGTATAAATTATGAGGAGACATTTGCTCCTGTTGCAAAAATGACTACTATTCGTACTCTTATTGCAGTTGCTTCGATTCGTCAGTGGCATATCTCTCAACTTGATGTTAAAAATGCCTTCTTGAATGGAGATCTTCAAGAAGAAGTTTATATGGCTCCCCCTCCTGGTGTTTCTCATGATTATGGGTATGTTTGCAAGCTCAAGAAAGCATTATATGGTCTCAAACAAGCACCTCATGCTTGGTTTGAGAAATTTTCTGTTGTGATCTCTTCTCTTGAATTTGTTTCTAGTAGTCATGATTCTGCTCTTTTTGTTAAGTGCATTGATGCAGGTCGTATCATTCTGTCTTTATATGTTAATGACATGATTATTACTGGTGATGATATTGATGGTATTTCAGTTTTGAAGACAGAGTTAGCTAGACAGTTTGAAATGAAGGATTTGGGTTCTCTACGATATTTATTGGGTATTGAGGTAGCCCACTCACCTAGAGGTTATCTTCTTTCTCAGTCGAAATATGTTGCAGATATTCTTGAGCGGGCTAGACTTACTGATAATAAGACTGTAGATACTCCCATTGAGGTTAACGCAAAGTATTCTTCTTCTGATGGTTTACTTTTGTCAGATCCTACTTTATACCATACTATTGTTGGGAGTTTGGTATATCTCACTATTACTCGTCCAGATATTGCATATGTTATTCATGTTATTAGTCAGCTTGTTACTTCTCCTACTACAGTTCATTAGGCAGTTGTTCTTCGTATTTTGCAGTATCTTCGGGGTACAGTTTTTCAGAGTCTTTTACTTCCATCCACCTCTTCCTTGGAACTGCGTGCATACTCTGATGCTGATCATAGCAGTGATCCCACAGATCGCAAGTCTGTTATTGGTTTTTGTATCTTTTTGGGTGATTCTCTTATTTCTTGGAAGAGCAAGAAACAATCTATTGTTTCTCAATCTTCAACCGAAGCAGAATATCGTGCTATGGCATCTACTACCAAAGAGATTGTTTGGTTACATTGGTTACTTGCAGATATGAGAGTTTCTATTTCTCATCCCACTCCAATATATTGTGACAACCAGAGTTCTATTCAGATTGCTCACAACTCGGTTTTTCATGAACGAACTAAGCACATTGAGATCGATTGTCACCTTACTCATCATCATCTCAAGCATGGCACCATTACTTTGCCCTTTGTTTCTTCTTCTTTGCAGATTGCAGATTTCTTTACCAAGTCGCATTCTATTTCCCGTTTTCGTTTTCTAGTTGGCAAACTCTCGATGCTTGTAGCTGCCGTATCGTGAGTTTGAGGGGAGATGTTAAGAAATATAGGGCTATTTTGTTTATTAAGGGTAGAATAGTCTTTTATTCCTGTCTTTTCAGTTTCTTTTGTTTAGACTATATATAGTCTCTATGTATTTAGGTTAAACTACTTCTTTGTATTCAATAGAATTATGGGACTTTTATGCACACTGTTGACCCTATTACTCTTTTCAGTTTTAATGTCCTCACTCTAAACCTCTGGAATCATGGCCCGCTAGTGTTTCACTCGAGCTTTTGACCAATCACACGTAGTTTTGAAAAATTATTCCCAAATAAGAGTGGTTTTGAAAGTAATTCCCAAATGCAGGTAGTTTTTAAAAACGTCAAACCGACTGACGTTTTTATGCTAAAGACGTCAGTCCGTTTGACGCCTTTAGCATAAAAACGTCAGTCCGTTTGACGTTTCTAAGCCCAAACAAGCCCAAACACTTGGGAGTTTAAGGAGTTTATTGGGCCGCGTGTTTGGACTTGTTTGGGCTTAGAAACGTCAAACGGACTGACGTTTTTATGCTAAAGGCGTCAAACGGACTGACGTCTTTAACATAAAAACGTCAGTCGGTTTGACGTTTTTAAAAAGTGCCTGCATTTGGGAATTACTTTCAAAACCACTCTTATTTGGGAATATCTTTTCAAAACAACTTGTGATTGGTCAAAAGCTCGTTTCACTCCGGGAAGAGTAGACGATTTGGTCAATATAATGCATTTTTATTTTTATTTTCCTGAATTTGGAGGAACAAAGGAAGGATAAATTCAGCTTTATGCAAAAGGAATTATTCGGAAGAAATGATGAATAACATGAAAGTCTTGCGTGATTTAATCTTTTGCATCTGTTGAGGGGAAAATGCTCCATGATGGCTGTTAGACTCTTCATGTGTTATTATTTCAAGTTAGGCAGGAGATAACACCAAAATGAGCATAGGCGAAACAGGCATACGTGAGGTCGACATTTGAAGTGGTAGGACATGGAAGGATAGTGTCAGTTGTGATCGATACCTGTGAGAAATTTTGAAATGATAAATAATGAGGTGCTTTCTTGTCAAGATTGGTAAGATGACATAGACTACAAATGGTAAAGCGTTTTTGCATTTATGGAATGATATGATGGCCAATGAACCAACAAAAGCATTTATTTTTGTGGTAGAAGTAGTTTGTATAAGTTTTATCAAGCTTTGTTCAGTGGCAATGTAAATTTGACTTATCAGTGAATGAAGATAACCGCATGTCTGACTAATTTTTATTTGCACTGCACATCGTTTAAGGGATTTGCTATCTTGGAAGGTGAAAGTTTATGACAAATTATACCTTGTCAATACATCTGTCCTTTCAGTATGATTTGAGCCACCCATCCTAGTAGTACTCTCGTCTAATCATGTTGAACTGCATATTGTAAGTGTTAATTGTACACCAGTGTAGATTTCGTCCCTTAACTTCTTTGATTCACCTCTATTGCATTTAATCCAAGTAGTAAATTAGGTACAATTTATCCAGCTTATTGTGCTGTAATGGAATTAAGCATCAGCATATGTCTTTGTTTGAGATCATACTGCTCACCAGAATTCTGGTCTATACTTGATTTTCACCATGTATAACCATAATTTGTTGGTGGTATTATTTACATGAATCAATTATTTATGTGTTTCCACTGCAGTATCAGCATTATTAGCTGTCAAGGGCAGTTTAATCGATCGTAGGAAGCATCTTAAGAGTTGGAATAAGGGGGATCCATGTACATCAAACTGGACAGGAGTTTTATGCTTCAATGCAACTGGGACTGATGGATACTTGCATGTCTGGGAGCTGTATGTTATAGTTGTAAAACTGTTTGACTTTCACTTACTGGTCTTTTCTTGAATATAATTACTTTGCTCTCGTTTGCCAGTACAGTTATTACTTTCTGTACATCTAACACGACAGCTGACCTTTTAATTCTGAGTGTATGCTTTAGTTTGACTCCTTTTAAATTGAAGTCGTTACATGTCCTCCTTTTTGGTGCAGCCAACTTCTGAATATGAATTTGTCTGGAAGTTTAGCACCTGAGCTTGGCCAACTATCTCATCTTCAAATTTTGTGAGTCATGCTATAACATTGGATCAACTCTGGAACTTTCACATTATCAGCCTAAAAATTCCATTACGTTCAACAATGCTAATTGTTGTTTTTGTTGTTCTCCTTTTGGAAGAGATTTCATGTGGAATGAACTAACAGGCACTATACCGAAGGAGATAGGAAATATTGCATCTTTAAAACTCCTGTAAGTTAACTTCACAAAAATTTATCTTTGTACTTTTTGTTCATATATTTTACTGCATTTTCTTCACCACTGAAGAATAAAAATAATGCCATCTTTACTGCAATATAAAGGAATGAATTATGTATGCACCAAGTAGTCTACAGGGTCCTGACCTCTGCTATTCTCGTTTTGCAAAAAACATGTTGCTGACAAATATTATCACCAAGTTCCTGTATTGGAATTGGTATACAACAATGGGGATACACGAGATCTAAGTTTTCATTGATGTTTGCTGCATTCAGGAATTTGTGAGACTTTACAAAAAGACACACATAATATTAAAATTATTCTGGAATAGGTTGACCGGATGTTTATGATGATGCAAAATTAACTCGAACAATTTTTTGGTGTAGATTGCTTTTGAAATTTGCAAAAGCTGTTGTTCAACTACAATATACTCCGCTATATTAATCATATGTGCTGCATTGTTTGCCCAGGCTTTTGAATGGGAACAGATTATCAGGCTCATTACCTGATGAGCTTGGGTATCTCTCAAAGTTAAAGAGGCTCCAAGTGGACCTGAACCAGATATCAGGACCTATACCAAAAGCATTTTCAAACTTGAACAGCATTAAACATCTGTGAGTGGGTCTTCAAGCTTCATATTGACAAGGAATTTCTTGTTTATCTTTGTTATTTATTTGTGGGCGCAACTTCTGCAGCCACTTGAACAATAATTCAATCAGTGGTCAAATTCCTTCTGAGCTTTCCAATTTATCTACTATTCTTCACTTGTGAGTTAATCCGCAGATTTCTCTCTCTCTCTCTCTCTCCACATACACCCTTCCACACGCACAGACACACACACACACAATGCCTCATTTTGTACAATTATAAAAGAAATTTGAATATAAATTTGCCGATTGTTGATTTGTATGTGCTGTTAATTCTCTTTTCACAGGCTTTTGGATAACAATAACCTATCGGGGTATCTTCCACCAGAGTTTTCGAACTTTCCAGACTTACGCATACTGTGAGTTCCTCACTTGGACTCATAGGGATACGATTGTTGAAATTGATTTGCTTATGGCATATGATTTTGGTTCTTACAGGTAGTTTTCAGACATATTTTGTTTTTCTAATGGTGGCATTGGCTTTATGAGTTCAAAATCTTGGCCAGGACCTTGTCTACTTGGTCTGGTTGAATCTGTCTCACAGGACATAGAGAAAACAGTTATCTTATATGATGTGTTTCTTTTATTTTCTGGATTCAATTTCTTTATTCTTATGACCTCTCCATTCTTCTTTATGTTTTGGATTTTCCCGGCCTCATAAGCGGTGTTGCGTTCAATATTATTTAAAACTGAGTTGTTACCCACCAAGGCTTTATTCTCAAACCTTTAAAGCTACCTCTGTAGATTATTTGTTTTCCTCATTCCACTTTCAAATGAGTATGGTGCCATGTCTTTCTTCACTAACTCTTCCGTTCCCAATTGCACTAGTCATTTCATTTTTTGGTATTCGTTTCATTACACTTTGTACGGCACTTGAAGACAGTGATAGTCTAAATATTCCACACAAAATATTGTCAAAAGATGTATGCAAGAAGCATCTTTCATGCTTTGTAAAAGTTTTACGACACTCTCCACTATTCTCAAAAGTAACGACTATTGAATCTTTTTGGACGAAAGGGATTGATTATGTTATTGGTGATTGCTCAATATTACATTTTTGGATTAAGAAGCTTTATCTGCATGACCTTTGCTTAATAACTATGTGCCATAACTAACAGAAGTGTGGAAATCTTATTTACTTGTTCATTTGCTGGGATGAGGGGTGTGAAAGTATACGATGCAATTTCTTCCTTCCTATAGGTCATGTGTATTTTCTTTGTGCAAACAAAATCTTTAACTTAATTAGGGGTTTTGAATTTTGTACTTGACATGCATGCCCTTGCAACTACCTCAGTATGATGTTGGCCTCTGTCTCAATTGTGACATTGCTATAAAATTGATGCCTACATTTGATTTATTTTATATCATTTTCCTTCTTCCCTCATGTTATTTCCCTAAAAGGAGCCTCAGGGATCACCTTTTACAAAGGCCTTTGCATTTTGCTTGACTGCTGCCATCTTCTTTGCAGCATTGTAGTGCGGCTGCATGCAGAGTTTTTTTTCCTTGACCGAACTATCTGTTAGTGTTCTTTATTTCTTCTTGCAGTCAACTTGACAACAACAATTTTATTGGTGCTGAAATTCCAGATTCTTATGGAAACTTGTCAAGATTAGTGAAATTGTAAGCTCCATTTGTAAACTCTCTGCCCCTCATTACTGATTTTTATTGCATCTTGTTCAGGAATGTGCATTGTTATGAGGCCTGGCTGGCATCTTAAGTCTGTTTTAGACTATTAGCATATGGCGTAATTTAGCTGTTGGAGACTTGGGGTGCTATAGGGTAGTAGTTTTAAGATGTGAAAATTGGATATTATCTGATGTACAAATTTTTGACCCATTGTGTTCGGCTTCTTACTTATAGGACTCCTAGAATCTTCTGAGGATCACTAATTATTTCAAATCACCCAAAGTCTCTAATCCATCACATTGTTTTTATTTTTTTTCTCTTTCCTTTTTTTTTTCTTTGGGGGTGGGAGGAGGGGGCATGTTGTAAATGTTCTCCAAAACCGAATTTTTTACCTGAGAGCAAATTTGGAATCTTAGTTGCACACTATGTGACTTGGGTTACTCTTTGACTTGAAGTTAATGTTACCGGAATCCTTATTCGCTCTGTGTGTGTGCGTGTTACCAACACCTTCTTACCAATTCTATGCTTACATGATTTTCACTCGAAATTTCTTGCTCAACGCACTAATTACTGTGTTCCATCGTGTCCAACACAATGATCCTTAATTTTTGTAGACCAAATTGATTATAGAAATAAGGAACATTAAGAAAATTCATGAGCTACTATTTCAGTTCTTGAGTAATTGCACAATCGCCCACAATCGAATTTATGGCGAGGGTACATTTTGGTCTGCACAAATATTATCAAATACTACTGAAAAATATATAATAATGGCACTGGTCAAAGCATTAGAAATACACAACTACAAACCCATAGACTAGAAGTTTTCATTTCTATATGCTTTAATTGTGTACTTGATTGTTTTCTGTCATGAAGTGCCATCCTTAACAAGATGTACTCTCTACCCCTGGAGTGCTTATACTGTTCAGTCTGTTTGTTTCTGACATGGCAGAAGTCTCAGAAATTGCAGCTTGCAAGGAGCTATCCCTGATCTCAGCAGCATACCCAACCTTAGTTATATGTAAGATCAAATTTAAACTCCCTAGGAGTTTTTTAATATCTACCTCGTTCATAATTTATTCTTGTCACTGCAATGCATTTACTTCCCTTGTGTTTCTTTGGCTGGTTGTTATGGTATCTAACAGGTTTACTTGGTTACTTTTGTAGAGATCTCAGCAGGAATCAGCTTATTGGTTCTATACCATCAAAGAAGCTTTCCAACAATATGACGACTATGTGTGTATATTGCATGACTTTACTATTGTTTTTTTCTTGCTACACCTATTAGGAAATTAATATAATGGGATGTATGAAATAGATTTTTTTTTTTTTTCGGCCAATCGTTATTTTTTGCAGTTATTTGTCAGATAACCACCTTAATGGATCCATTCCAGGAAGTTTCTCACTTCTTCCATCTCTCCAGAAACTGTGAGGATCTTTTCACTTGTTTGCAATTTCTGTTTCCTTTTACACAAGTAATTTTTAAGGGTTATGTTGAATAAAATGCTCTTAGCAATTAGGTAAGGTGTGCTCTGTGAACTCCATTGATGTTGACAATACTCCTTTAGATTAGCAGATTATAATGGGCTGTAATTTCCAATGCTATTCCTCTGCTTAATAAGATGGAATAAATGATTATTTATTGCAGGTCTCTTGAGAATAATCTTTTGAGTGGTTCTGTTGATGCTAGCATCTGGCAGAACAAGTTCTTCAGTTCAACTGCTAGACTAATCCTGTAAGACTGGAAAGCAGAACACTAATATCACTTGTGTTTGTTTTCAGAATGAACTTTCATTGATTAGTCTATCTGGAAAATATGTCTTGCTAATTCTCTCTGCCATGTACATTGTAAATGCAGCGATCTTCGGAATAATTCCCTTTCAAACATTTCGGGAGATCTTGATCCTCCAGTAAACGTTAGCTTAAGGTATGATTGTTTTCTGATTCCCTTTTTGTGAGAACAAGAGAAAGTAACTAACTAATAATGGACTCCATGTACTTCTGTTTATAGTTTTATCAGAAGTCTAGTGTCAGCTTTTAGAATTGGAGTGGGAATGGTATCATCTTATGTTCTAATATTTTAGAATTTATGTGCACCTGGGCATATTACTCTCCTTTTCGAATTCTTAATTATGTGCAAATTTATGTCATTTCAAGATTTATGAATTTTTCTCTATGTAGGGTGAGTGTTTCCAGGAATCCTCAAACCCATTAGTATGGCAATTCGACACACAGTAAATAAAGCAAGGATTTGACGAGATAAATCTTGGATATCACATTAGTTTTAACAATTAGTGCCTGTGGACCACAATCTCAGCTCTCATTTTGCCTAAAAAAGTATGTATGGAGCTATTGAGACACTCACATGATTTATTAGTAGATTGTAGTTTCAATGGGGTTTGCGCCTCGATGCAGAAATATTCACGAAAATATTTAACTCTTCAACAGAGGCTGCAACCACATACCGATGGAATTTTATGGGTTATTTTTCACAGTTCCCTTATATATTTTTTCCTGGCAAAACTTTCAACTTTGTATTTCATGCTTTCTTGTGCCAGTTATAACTGTCTCTATCTAAAGTCGGATATGGGGCATTAACTCTTGTTCTTCAGTGTGCTGTATGCTGGAAAGGGTCAACCCTCTGGAATTTTGAAAAGCAATTTGGCCAATTTGTTATCAAACCCAATTAAGTGTATAAGGATCAAAAGATGGGTGGTCTACTCAAATATTAAAAGGGTTTAGAAGTCCAAGAAATTTTCAACTAAAGTTACAAAATGAAATAATTTTTTTTTTTTTGTTAAGGTACCAATCATAGCTTCCAAACTCTTTTGGAGTTAGGACCCCCCAAAAATCCTTAACTGTGCTGTGAGAGACTGAGAGAATGGGGAAAAAAGAAGAGGAGAAGGACTAGAGGACATTGCAGAATGATTTTATTTTATTTTTTGAACTTCTTGTTTGTTTCTGAGTTTTACTTTATCTTTTTTGACTTGGCTTAATTTTAACTGAATTGCTATCCCAACCTTTCACTTTCCTTTACCATCTGAGCTGGAGCCATCAAAAGGTTTTCCATTTTCCCTTCTAACATTGACCCCTGGAGGAACTTGCTAGCTTGTCCCCTGCTTTTGTGCCATGTATTTCTCCTAAATGTTTGTCATAGCACCCACTTTTGTATTTGATATACTGTGGAAGCTTTAGGACTTGAGACAGATGTTGATTGTTTTTCTTCACTTGATTCACTTCTTCCCAATTTACATAGTTATGAGGAAACCAATGAGTAGATGGTAATAAATGACTTGTTTTTCTTGATTTTTCCGTCACTGCAGCTATCAATTTGGCATAATTTTTGTGTCCATGCACTTACAATTTTAGCAGTTGTTGTTCAGACTACAAGGAAATCCTATCTGCAGCAATGCAAATGGAGAAAACATTGGCCAATTCTGTGGACTTGAAGCTGGAGGGGATGACATGCCTTACAACTTACCAAATTCAACATGTTCTATTCAAGGATGCCCTGTAGATAACTATTTTGAATATGTAAAAGCATCACCTGTGCTATGCTTTTGTGCGTCACCTCTTAGAATTGACTATCGGCTGAAGAGTCCTAGTTTCTCTCACTTCCCTCCATATATGGATCTTTTCAAGACGTACCTGACTAGTTCTCTTAATTTAGACCTTTATCAACTATCTATCGACTCATTAGTCTGGGAGAAAGGACCTCGTCTGAGAATGTATCTGAAGCTTTTTCCTATGGCTGGTGTTGAACATTCAAATACATTTAATGAAAGTGAGATTCTGCGTATTAGAGGCATTTTCACATCATGGGCATTTCCTCCTAATGACTTGTTTGGACCTTACGAGCTTCTCAACTTCACTCTTCTGGGACCTTATTCATATGGTAAGCATTCAAGCCTTCATCTGTCTCTGGGCCACATTGGGTTCCGAAAAACATTTGTGATGATTCTGAAATCATAATTCTTTATATTACCATCATAAATCATGATATATTCCCTAGATAAAGGTGAATGTCAGAAAAGGCTTGATGTAGCCATAGCAAGTAGTTGGTAACCTTGAGAATAGTGCAGACTGGAAAAGTTCACATTGTCTGAATAGTGTTGGAAGCATCTCTCTTGTTTTGGGGATAAAGGCCACGACGGTTTTATCTTTTAAAAACCAAACTTCCATCATGCTACTAAATGATTTCTAGTGAAATGTTACCTGAATAGTGAGTCGATTTAGCATGTGATACAAGAACCCTTGTCCGGTTAGTCTTCTAGTTTTATACGAAAGGATATATACGCATATAAGCATATCATACAACCGTAGTCAGTTAATGTTTGTTTCATATTTGTGATAGGTTTCACTATTATATCAGAATTTAGGTATAATTATCCATCCCTACAGGTAGTTAATATTTATTTTATATTTGTGATAGAGTTCAAAGCGAACTGACTTGGGAGTACAGTTACAATTTGGAATCATAAATTTGGGCGATCCAGATGGTGGGTCATCGGGGTTGAGCAACTTTAACTGGCCGTATGGAAAAAGTTGAGGGTTTTGGTTCTAGAAACTCTTAAATTTTACTCTTGCGAAACAAAACAGCACATTAAAAAATTGGAAGAAAGGAGAATAGGAAACACGTGGAGAAATGGTAATGTGTGCACAGAAATCTATGTGGAGATTGTATCTCACATGTACATAAACATATATGCCCTTGAGGGGGATAGAGATGTAGATTCGTTTAAATGTTCCTACAGAGGGAACATAAGACTCTCCCTGAAGATAGTGCATGTGTATCAGTGTGAAGTGCTTGATGTGCATCAGCAGTTATTGTGGAGATGAAGGAAACATGAAACCAGATAGTTACATGGGTCCTAAATTTTGTCATTGATCCCATGAAATTTTCTTCAGTTGTGCAAAGTTAAGTTTACATGTGCTTAAGTTCCATGTACAATGTCTGTTGTGGTCCCTCCTCTTGCATAGGGCATGCCTGAGTGGACACAGTGAGAGTGCCTGCTTGCTTGAGGTCTTAAATGTACTAAGCAGGCACCTTAGGCCGACCTGGTTTGGCAAGGTTATACAAGAAACAGGTCCATACGTGGTTATTATTTTCTAGGCAAGGAAATTTCATGTCATTGTATGACATACAACACATTATTATGTCTCATCTACTTTTATTAGTTTTAAACTAAACAATACCAGATAAACTATTTCTTTTAACTTTGGCTACTTTTCTTGAAGATGTAGCGTTTGTTTACCTTTATATTTGGGTTGTTTTTCTTGGACATGCAACCTAATAAGGTTTTAATGCTGATGCAGAGAATTTTGATGGTCAAGGTAAAACTGTAAGCACGGGCGTTTTGATAGCTATTGTATTAGCAGCAGTTGTCTGTGCTGTGACAATTTCTGCTATAGTGACAGTTCTGATTACACAAAGGCATGCTAGATACCTGCAGAAACTGTCAAGAAGACACCCTTGTGAGTTCTTTGATGAACTTTGGTTCTTTCTGTTTATTACCAGACTACTCCTGTGGAAATTATATGAAGTCCATGTTACGCATTGCAGCCCCAAAGACTTATATAAAAATTGATGGAGTGAAAACCTTCACCTTTAAGGAAATGGCAGCGGCAACTGACAATTTCAGTAGCTCAAGTCAAGTTGGCGAAGGCGGTTATGGGAAGGTTTACAGAGGGATTCTACCTGACAAGACAATTGTAGCCATAAAGCGTGCAAAAGAAGGATCCTTACAGGGCCAAAAGGAATTCTTGACAGAAATAGAAATGTTGTCCAGGTTACATCACAGAAACCTCGTTTCGTTGGTGGGTTACTGCGACGAAGAAGTGGAGCAGGTATGTTATATCAGGCAAGCCTATCGTCATAAATTCTTAATTTGCATTGTTTGGTCTAATCATATACGTTACATTTGCTCAACATTTCAACCATCTTTTAAATGCTGATTGATTTTGGATAAGGATGAAAGTCCGCTGGAAGCATGAGTTTTCAATAGTCTCTTTTCCAATTCTACTTATACTACATTACATTACACCTTTTCTCACTCCTGTTTACGAGAGAAGCGTTATTTCTAAGGCATCTCTACATGGAAATAGGAATCGTCTTGCTTTAGTTTCTTAGGCTAAGATGACAACATGAGTAAACAATGCAACCATGTGGAGTTTTCTTGACATGTTTTTCAACTCTATGTCAACTGAGTGTGGATTGTGAAGCAGGCATTTCTCATGTTTTTCAACTCAACTGTGCGAACGGACTCATTCTTCCTCAACAGTGTCACTTATAATTGCCATTCAGAAAAGGGAGATAAAGTCAATAAAACAAGTGTGTAAGGGAAAAGATGGTAATTTTCCGAAAGGAAAAATGCTGGATCAACTACTTTGGTTACAACTCAAGATATTTTCTTGAAATTGGTTGATTAAGAAAACAGAGTTGCACTATTTGCACTTCCAACAGAGGCTCCCTAAAGTTGTCATGCATGTAGTTAATGTTCCCGAAGTCTTCCTGTATACAAGCTAGTATAATTGAGGATCAAAATTTCGTTCCCTTTCCACCGAAACTACTGTCCATGGAAAGTGAAACATTTTGGTTTCCATGGAAACCGGTATGAAACGGGGAGTGGACATTGATATTACCATATTTTGAGATGTTTCGGGATGTTTTGCCAAATGTTTCGAAGATGAATTTTCAATTTTTGTCTCAGTTTCTATTATGTTTACAAAACTTTTCCAAAGCATTTCCTTTTCGAAATGATTGAAACTATGCACCGAAACGAAATTTTTATTTTTGGGTACAATTGAATCTTGCAAAAGCATACTTGTCCATTAAGCATCTATTGAAGACTGACATTAAAAAGAAGAAGAATAAGAAGAACAAGATTGAAGTAACATAGCTGCTCTCTCTCTCTCTCTCTCTCAGTCCCGGAAGTTGTATTATTGTCATGCGGATTTGGTGTTCAAACATGTGAGGATTTATTCCATTGATATATGAGTATTTTCTTGGTGCATGTGCAGATGCTGGTTTATGAGTTCATGCCTAATGGCACATTGCAAGACCGGCTTTCGGGTGGGTAAATTGTAAGGTTTTACATAATTTCTGCTGCTTAGTTCTTTATTTTTCCCCCAGGGGAGGGGGAAAAAGTAGGGAACTGGATTTAGAGTGCATATTACTGTTGCTGGAATATTTGATGTTTTAATTCATGATATTAGGATGACTGTATGTCATTCTTCAATTGGTGTAGTATGAGTGCCTGTACAGGTGGAAATATAATTATTATGATATTTTGCATTACTATATGGTGGACTATTCTTGTCGAGGGAAAGATAATTATTACAACATTTTGCATTACTACATGGTGGACTATTCTTGTAGGCTATCTTACAGCTTATTTATTAATCTCTAATCTCATGTCATCTTTTTTTATCCCTATAAATATATTGATTCTAATTTTTTTTATCATTAACTAAATGTTATAATCGGTGATTGATTTCGGCATTCAGCTGATTATTGTGAAGCTAAAGGAAGGCATTAACTTGGATTAAACATCTTCTATGTTTTTCTTATTTTATAGACAAATTGATTCTGGTTCTTCCCTTTGGAGTCTAAGGATCTCACTGGAGCTTTCAATTTCAAGAACTAGTGCCCTTAGTTTTTCCAGTTGAATTGCATCACTTGTTGTCCATCAACTTTCAAAATGCTCCTTCCACATGTTACATTTTCCAGTCCAATTGAATCGACTTCTTGGCTTGCCTAATGTTCATGGTGCTGATTGTCTGAAAGTTGGTTTCTATGATTTGACAGCTAAATCTAAAGAAACGCTAAACTTTGGAGTGAGGTTACATATTGCACTGGGTTCAGCGAAGGGCATTCTTTACCTCCATACTGAAGCACATCCACCCATATTCCACAGAGACATCAAAGCCAGCAACATTCTTCTCGACTCCAAACTGTCTGCTAAAGTTGCTGATTTTGGACTCTCACGGCTTGCTCCTGTCATGGATGATGACGGGACTGTGCCTAATCATGTGTCGACAATTGTGAAGGGGACACCAGTAAGTCTGACTCTGCTAATTGTTAAGCGATGCACACTGGAACCTATGGGGAAATAAATTGCACAAACTTCATTTTCTTGGGACAATTCATGACAAGAAACTCTCAGAAGAAACCTATTGATTACAATATGAATATCAAAGGTCTTTGTGTTTCTCCTATGAAACTATCTTAATGTATGATTGTGCATGCAGGGTTACCTCGATCCTGAATACTTCCTGACTCGTAAGTTGACAGACAAAAGTGATGTCTACAGCCTTGGAGTAGTATTTTTGGAGATCTTGACAGGCATGCAACCAATATCACATGGCAAATATATAGTCCGTGAGGTACTATCTTATGTTAAATTTCTATATTTAGGGCCTTGCTGATCTGCTAATATGGGCCTAGTTCTGATGCCACGCATTTAGGATCTGAATGTTTTCAATTGTCAGGTGAATTTGGCGCATCAGTTGGGCACAATGTTCTCTGTCATAGACAGCAGAATGGGTTCGTACCCCTCTGAATGTGTAGAAAGGTTTGTAGCTTTGGCACTCAGGTGTTGCCAAGACAAGCCAGAAGAGAGGCCATCAATGCTTGATGTGGTCAGGGAGCTAGAAAACATCCTCCGTATGATGCCGGAAACTGGAATTGACTTGTTAGAATCAAAATCCAGATATTTCACCGAATCAGCATCATCGTCTTCGCTAGCCTATGCAAGTAGGGACCCGTATGTATCAACAGATGTGTTAGGAAGCGACCTTATTAGTGGTGTCAGTCCCACCATCACACCTCGCTGATAACCCGAGAAATCATATATATATATATATAAGTATATATATACATGAAAAAGGAAAACCAATAGGAATATTCTATCATGTGCATTTAGAATGTTAAATGAGTTTTGTTCCTTATTTCCAACGTAACTTGTGGGCGTAAGAGAAAACTGATGTATATTAGCCATTGTATGCTTCTCTTTGTTGTTGGAGCATGGAAGACATGATTCATGTTAAAAGAGTTTTGTTTTGAACCAGCAAGGAAAATCATGCCTTTCTTTTTACTTTCTTTTTCATCCTAACATTGAAAATAAATAGAGGAAGGGGGCTTTTGTTCACGCATTGGACACGTGTACTTGACTGACACCGTTCATTCATATCATGCAACTGATCTATTCTTTTTGATTATCGCCTACTTACTAATTAACATACAAGTAAGTAACTTCAATACAGACACTGCACATGCTCTTGCTGGCTGGCTGGCTGGAACGGCAACAGGTTAAACAATAACACACTTTCTAGTCTCATGGCGAACTTCAACATAACTAGCATCCCATCCCATCCCATCCCATCCCATTGGATTTCAGGATTTACATTTGCTTTCTGTTGCCTTTGAATCAAATATGTTGCTTGAAACCTGCTTGGGATTGAAAGTTTTGGCAAGCTAAATTTCCAACCCCCCATAACCTTCGCAAGCTCCTCCCTTTGATGCAAAATATTACATGTGTAGCTTCTTTCTGCTTTTCCCTCTCGTCTATCCGAACCTTTTAGAGAGGCTAGAACATCGGACTAATGCAGGGAAAAAGGAAATAGATCACAGATAAGAATGTGGACTGATTCCAGAAAAGTGCAGGTTAAGCTGATATGGGGACAAAAGAGATCATACTAAGCAATAATGAAAAACATAGTCCATGTTTCACACTTCCAAGCAGGACCATAGGTTTGACAAATTTAGCACAAATGCAAAATAATGTTTGTTTCCCAGTCAATATATGAGTGGACATGTAGGGGGATTTCTGCAGAATTAGTTATCTAAACCAAGCATGCACAACAAGACTAGAGAACTTTAAAAATGCAGCTGACAAGTGAACTTTGGCATAGCTACTGCATTATTGAGACCTCAAAAATCATGTTTCATAAATAAAAGCGGAGAACAAGCTTAATATCAGTAGGTACAAGTCGGTCAAAACCAAATGCAAGGCAGTAATTCACGGTTGAGGGTCAATGTCAATCTTTCCATTCACTCGTGGGATCCGGGAGGTCCGGGGGGACCACCACGGCTCCTCTCTTCTCGAGAATCCATACATATGCGGACTACCTGCACCTGGCTTTGGGCGTTTCCTGCGCAGCTTAGGTGGAAGGCCAAGAAGGCCCCTGACCAAGTTCCAAGTAGAAGTTCCATGACCTGGCATCGATTGAATAAACAAAAACAACATTTGCTTTATTTTTTAGATAAGAAAGGAGAGACCAAGGAGGAGGCGTCCATGAAAAAAAGAAAAAAGAAAAGCCAATTAGACCAGCCAAATTACTTGGAAATGGACTCGTTGCTTGATAAATCCTCTCTATCATCTAGGGGTGTTCAAATTTTCGATCGGCCGCAATTTTCTACCCTACCCTACCCTACTGAACGGCTAGCCGCAAAAATCAAGTAGGAATGCGGAAGAATTTTTGGTCTTCCGATTAAATCGGGTAGGAATACGGAATACCTATTAATTTTCGCATTCCTCCCCTACCCTACCTGCAAAAAATATATTTAACTTTTTTATATGTTTTTTAGTAATTATAAGAGTATTTGTGTGATATAATTTATATTATAACATTGTTATTGTTGTTGATGTTTGAGTTGTTAAAACATGAACTTGTTTTTTGTGTAGGTTACATGATTTGTGGTGAACTGGTGATCTATTGGAGTGATTATGATTTTAATGTGTTTCATATGGTTTAAACTTAAAATAATTGTTATTGTATTTGTGTAACAATTATGATGGATTGATGTTCATACTTTCTTGTGTTTTTTTGTAATTGTTGTTGTAGTTGTTTTATATTTTAGTGTTATTGATTTATTGTGTTGTTAAATTTGTGCATGTTATTTAATTGAATTGTTAAAATGATCCAAAAATTAATAGTTACAAAAGTGTTTACCCGACTTCCTACCCGATTAATCGGGTAGGAAGTCGGGTAGAAATACCACACTTGATCGGGTAGGGTAAGATAAGAAAAAATTCTTCCGCAAAGTATCGGGTAGGAAAGCAAAAGACTATATTTCCTACCGGTAGGGTAGGGTGAACACCCCTACTATCATCTATCAACTTGGTCTCAGCAGCTGATCCCTCATCAACAGTAATCATCTTCACCCCATCAACGCTCTTGATCCTGTCAATCTTGCCAGTATAACAAATGACATTCCTCCGAGAATATTATTCAGGCTTCTCAAAACAATCACAAAAGTCTTAAACACCAAGGGGGTAACTCTTTTGGCTAGCAAAAATTCAATCCCGTTGAGAGTTTGGTATCTAAAATTACTGCCAACACCCATGTGAATCGCCCAAGTTGCAGCATTCAGAACAGTTGGTGGAGGCTTGTTTGGAGTCTCAAAATTGGGATCCATCTTCTTTCTCATCTTCATTAACCCGTTTGAGATAGCGGTTCCAACTAATCCAGCTGCAAAACCAACCGCAGCAAAAAGAGTTCCTTTGTACACAAATTGTCCCAACACGGTTGAAAAGAGAATAGGGTCCAGGCTCAAACATGTGGCTTGTAGGACAATTTGCGAAAATTGAAGGGAGAGTCTGAGCTGAAGAAAACATTGTGGGTGCTAATAGATACATTAGCATAAAATTCAGAATTGATCCCACAACAAGGGTTGAGAAAACAAAGTCAAGCTCATTTAGCCCAAAATTAGGACGAGACGCCATGTCTCCCAGAACACACGAGCTTACACCAACTAATTCTTCCATTAGAACCTTGAAATGGAACTGGGAATCTGCGGCAACTCGCGATCTCCAACCATTAAGAAAAGCCCCTATAGGTCCAAGACCATCCCACGAAGACGCTGAATCTTCGGAATCTCCACCTCCACTGCTCCAACCACCATCACCGCCACCGCTTCCACGTCCCACCCCACTGTCGCCACTGCCCCCGCCGCCGGCACACGGAAGTTGGGGTTTGACAAGCAAACTGGGGTTGAAATGTTTTGGGTTTAGAGGACTAATGGAGAGTTTTTGAGTAGGTGAAGGTGATGATAAATATGGAAAGGTAATATCAGTAAATTTCATTGTTTCGCTACGAATTCGAGGACTGTGGCTGAGATGGTGGTAGTGCCCGGCAAGAGGAGAGTGACGGGGCTGAGCTATAGTCGCCATATTTCCTATGTGAGCTAGCCCACAGCTCATAGTTTAAATTTTATCCTACTCATATTTTTCCCTCCAAAATCATCTCATCAAATCTAATCCAACCCAACCCAACCCAACCATCACATCCAATCCAACCCAACCCAACGGCTCCCAGCAACACACAGACACTCTATGTCAATCTCTTCTCTCTCTCATCTCAGTCTCTTCTCTCTCTCACGGCTAGTCCCCTATTCTGCGCAAACACCCTCCCCCCCCATCCCTCTTCTGCGCAAACACCATCCCCTCCCCTCCCCTCTTTCTGTTTCTCCTCTCTCTCTCGCGCGCATCAACGCCCAACCCCACCCTCTTCTACACACTCAGACCATCTCCTTAAGTGTCGTCGTCCAAAGCCAGCCCCTTTCTGTTTCTGGGTTTGTTTGGTTTTGCTCATGCGGGTTTCTGAATTTGGTGGTGGTCTGCACAACCTTCGTCGCCCAGGTACACCTCTCTCACTCTCTCTCCATCTCTCTCCACACAGCCAGTAAAGACCTCTTTCTCCCCTTCTCTCTTCTCACCAAACCTCATCTATCACACCCACGCACAACACACAGCCTCCCTCCACAGCCTATAAACTGTTCGACAAAATTCCCAAAAGATCAAAATTCCCATTTCTTATTTTGTTGTTCTCTTTTTCTATTTTTCCCCAGCCAGAAAATAACATACATAGAAAAATTTTACTTATATTTAATTAATTCTTTTTAGTGTTCCAAAAAAAGTTAAAAGTCATGGCTGTGCTTTTATATGAATTTTCCAACTTTTATGGGTCAAATATTATTATGTGTCATTCAAACTTAATTTTATGGATCTATTACACCAATTGATTTAGGGGGATATCTTTTGATCACAAGCCTTCGTTTCAAACGTATGGCAGAACAGAAAAAAGATTAGCTTTGATGAAAATGGATGCATATTTTCATAATTCATTTACAATGCAGAAATGTTCTCATATATTAATTGGTAGTACTTAAAGTTCCAAGCAAGCCTAATGGTGTACTAAAATAGTATGTGTTAAAGCTTGACCCATTTTCAATGAAGGGTGAAATTTTCATGGGTATGGGTTGGATACTAGATACTTCAAATCATGCTAGAATTGGTCCGAAAGTGCATTATTTTCCCTGTGGTTGCAATTTTCCGGTGCTGATTTCTTTATGGGAACGATTGCTAGGCTAATGCATATGCTTAAACTCATGTTAAAATGGATATATCTTTATGGGAAACTCTCACACTAGCAGTACAAGATTGAATCCCAAGTGGGGCTGCTGAGATATTCATAGAAGCAATGTTGTTTAGGGTTTTGTATCCTGTGATAGGATTACTTTTTTGGTGTGAGAGTACTCTTTTGCATTTTGCGGTTTTTTTACAGCAATCTCTTCTAACCAAGCTGGGTGTCTGGAGTAATTTTGGGGATCATGGCTTTGTAGACCTTACCCTTTATTGGTTACACAAAACATTAAGCCCAGGAATGACTAGTACTCGAATTGGCCTAGGAAATTTTTTTTGAGTAAAGTTGTCGATGATGATATGTTAGTGGGCTCAAGTTTTCATCTTTAAGATTTTCTGCAGATAAGAGGATTTGAGGTTTAGGGATTAAACAAGTTAGAAATTCTTGAATGCGATTAACGTATGGTTTTTATTTTTGATCTGTTCAGCTAATATGTTAGCATTCTTATGCTATAGTTTCCATTGGCTTTGAATTGTCTGCATTACAAAAAGTTTATGTGGAAGTATAAGAGGGCTTAGATGTTGGTGTTAATATATTATAAGGATTTCATTGTGATTTGGTGTTGTCTTAGGCGAGAAGGGGTTCTCTGGTTGCATTTAGTATAGGGTTTCAGGCTTTTGATCAGGTGTTGGAGTGTTTGTTTCTTTGGCTGGAAAACTGAGTCAAAGCAAAGAAAATGGAATTGAAATTGTGTGTTTGTGACGTCTGTATACGGTTTTGGTGTAGTATGTTTAGATAAGTGATTTTTTTTACCTCGAGTTTCAAATGTTCAGCAGTCTAACATTTCAATGTTTAAGCAAATAATCAAATTAACTGATGAAAAAAAAAAGCAAAGCATGAAAGGTGATTGTGGAAGTGATTCAAATCTCCAATACTTTTGTGGGTCTATGTTGCCATGAGTTGCAATCAAGATGTGTTGAAATTTGGTCAATGAATGTATGTAGTGAGGCATTGACATTGTATTGTGATCATATTATTTCATTGGCATGACCGGGGAAAACATATTTAGCATTCAATATTGACAAGGTTACGCTTCATGTTCCACTAGAAGGTGTCAGTTAGTAAAGTCTGTAAGCAGTCATAACAAAGAGTGAGGACCTAAACTCAATTCATCGGTGTCTTTTTTAGCTAAGCCATTAAACGCTCCGTGCCCCCTGCACAGATTTTCCCATGCACTATGTAAAAGATATTGTTAATGCATTCTTTATATTAATTACATAGCTCATATAATCATTTTAACTCCAACCCAGATTGGTTATTGATTCAGGACTCAGAAGATTCTGTGTAGTCTGTTTTTGCAGTGCCAAGATGCCTATGGCGTTGCAGTGTTGCCCGGTGAAAACCCCACCAAGCAGCAATGTGAATCAAAGTTAGATATCCTAAGCCTTTCTGAAGTTCCGAATTCAAATAAATCTCATATGTACTTGGATGCCCAATCCTAAGCCTTTATGTGGTATGTTAAATTATATTGCTTTTTGATTGTTGGTTTAAATTACTAGGCTTAATGTTTGATTATTGTTCAATTATTTAATTGTTGGTTTGTTTTGTGAACTATCTTGTTTTTTGATGAGTTTTGGGTTTTTTCAAGTACTAAATAGACGAGTTTTATGGAGGATTTAATGATTGGTTTGAGCATTTGAGCTTTAACTTCAACTCTGCATATCAAGTTTTTTAGTACGCAATGGAAATGCAATAAATCATTTTTGAATCTCTAAATTTTATCAATCCAATTTGTCTTTTGCTTTATTACAGTGCGTTTTGAAAAAGAAATCCTATTTTTTATCAAATTCAATGTTTGATTTTTTTTAGTTGCACCATGCCTTCAGGCACGGGTAATCCCTAGTCTATATAATAAAATACAATACAGTTCAAATCTTAAAAATAAATAAAATGACTTTTGTTATTTTCGGTTGAGATCTTTTTTAATTTTACTTTAAAGTTAATCCGACGGCTAATATTAACACTCCAAATTTAATAGGAAAAATAGGTCTCTAAGGATGTGATTGGAGTGAGTTTTTAATATAAGATTTATAACTTCTTATGAGTACTTTAAAAAAAAAAAGTAGTGTTTGGAACCGTCCCACCACCCTCACCGCCCCACCACCGCCGCCACCACCCCCACCACCACCATTACCCCCCACCGCCCCATTACGACCCCCACCATTATCACTACTACAACCATCACCGCCACCCCACCACCACCCCCACAACCACCCTCACGACCAGCACTACTACCACCCCACCACCATCTCCCACCACCATCACCACCGCCACTACCACTGTCGTCACCCCACCACCACCACCCGCCACTGTTCCACCACCACCCACACCTCATCGCCACCCCCACCATCACCATCGCCACTCATCACCGATTACTACCACTGCCACCATTTACCACCATTGTCATCTCATTTTATATTTGTTATTACTACCACCGGCGCCCATCGTCAGCACCCACCACCATCCACTACCATAATCTTCTACTACCCATCGCTGCCCACCACTATCACCCACTTTCACCACACCTACCACCACCACCACAGCTATTCGCCACCACCCATCACACTGTCACCCATAAGCACTTGTCATCGCCCACCACCACCATTGTTGCCCCACCACTACCACTACTACTACTAACCACCATAATCGTCGCCTACCACCGCCAGCACCACCGCCACCGCCATCACCCATGGTTGTCACTACCACCATCGTCACCTAAAACCCACCACCATTATCATCGTTTGTCATCCACGGCTACCGTCGTCGCCACCCACCACGACCATCATCGTCTCCCACCACTATCACTGCCACTCACAACCACTATCACCGCTCACCCCACTACAATCATTGCTTAAATTTCTTTCTCTCTCCTCTATGTTTTTGTGATTTGATTTTAGGTGTGAATGTAAATATGTTTATTATTGATCATTTTTTTTATTACTCTGTGCTTTCAGACACGAAAAATAACTATATAATATAAAGAAGCAGAGATCTGGGATCGTTGTCATTTCATAACATCGTATATTCATAAGAGAACAACAAAAAGGGATGTGAGAGTGCAGTGAATGGGGAAAGAAGGAAGTATCATATCTAAAAGCTAAAGGGAGAAGCAATCTATTTTACCTTGAATTGGATTCACGACCACAGATTGAATGATGCTTGGCGCTGAAGTTTTGCCCAATTCAATTGATAGTTGGATTATAATCGGACAGCAACGAGACGCATAAGGAACCAAGATTAACAAAGGCAGACTACGAGTCTAGATTCCTAATAAAATTCAAAAAAAAAAAATGGAGTCTATAAAAACTAAAACCCTAGTCGGGTCGGATAGGCCACTCCAACTTTGGGAGTTTAAATTAGGTTTGTTAAGTTCATTTTTGGGTTTTTTGGCTGTAGGTTTAATTTTTTAGATTTATTTGAAGAAAAGTGTATGAATAAATTATTTACTTTTTTTTTTTTTTGGTGAACCTCGACGAAGCGAGGGAATTTTATTAATTAAAAATTAAATTACATTTAGTCAGGGGACGTACCCATCGATGCAATCTAATTACATAGAATAAAAATTAAAAAATTAAAGGGGAATAAGTGCATGCTTGTTACTAAACATGCTATTCCTAAAATAGAAAAATCAGTTATAGCCTAAAAGTGGGCTGCAGTAATGACAGCAGCTAAAACACTGATGAACTGTTCTGATAAGGCAGCTGAAGAGGCAAAGTGATAAGGCTATCATGTAAAGGATCTGATAAGGCGCCTGTACAGCATTTGGAAAAACCAAAAATCCAAAGACGCAGAGGCCTTTGAGACAGAAGAACCAGGTTGAAAATCTGAAGTGAAGCTCAAGGACCGCACAACCGCTGAAGATGAAGATTAATCAGATGGAATCTGGTGGAAGACCAGACGTCAATTTACTCTATTAAGTTCAATTTTAATAAAATATATTGTGTTTAAATACAAAATTCAAATGAAATCAAAATTGTTTTACTTAAATACATTCCCTTAAATTATGCATTTTTGATTGATAGTTATATATCTAATTAAATATGTAAAAATTTCATTATATTCTCTCACTATTTTCTCTCAATCTCAATCTCTATCTCTTTTCTCATTACTTTCCCCATCTTTCTTCTATTTTCTCTCTATATCTATCATTAATAATTTATTTTCTTTTTAAATATGTAAAGATTTGATTTATTTTTTCATCTCTCTCCCCTATTTTCTCTCTCTCTCCCTTATTTTTTGTAACCATTTCTCTCTCTCTCCCTATTTTTTTTCTCTCTCTATTTATATCAACATTACAACAACACAATTACACTAATCAGTTACACCAATTAGTTACAATTGTCTTATAATACACCAAACAGTTACTCATGCATTCTAATAAACCAAACAATTACTCAAATTTATAAAACTAACCCAATTTGTCATTCAGTTGTTTACATAAACTAAATAGTTGCACTATTTAGTATTGTAGCATCGTTACACCAATCATATATATCAAATTTAGTATAATGGTAAAATATTTTGTGTAATGATAAATCCAATTTGGTGTATATAATTGGTACAACCATGTCGTGATACTAACTGGTATAACTCTTTGATTTATGTAAATAACAAAATGACAAATTTGGTTGGTTTTGTAATTTCCAATGTTATCAGAATCAGACCGGTCATCGAACCGGTTAGGGGACTGGGTTAATGGTTCACTGGTTCAACCGGTGGGTCCCTAGTCAAACCGGCCGTATAATAAAAAAATTATAAAATATATATAATAATTATAAAACAAATAAATCATGCACTACTTGTCACTGTTTGCACTACCCAGCAACCCCTCTTGGCCCCCACCATCAGAAATATAATGCTTCTCTCACTACCACTCATCAGTCCAACCTCCACGAAGTACTTTCCACACATTGCCCCTCTACCCCCTCTCTCTCTCTCTTTCTGAAACTCATCAGCAAGAACAAAGAACAATAACAATGGCAGAAAATGTTATCTTTGCAGAGATCATAGAGAACGATGTATTCAAGTACTACTAAGAAAGTGAATGGAAAGTTTCAAACTCAGGAAAATTGGTACCCCTCATCAACCCCACCACCAGAAAGACCCAGTACAAGGTCCAAGGTGTGTATCCAACTACAACATAGTCTCTCTTCTTGTAGAAAAACTTTCCAACTTTTTTGTCTTCAGAAAATTAGCTGAGTTCGCTGGTCAAAGATCCCTTGTCGCTGATTGCAGTGGCTGATGCCGCTGATCGCAATTGAAGTCGCCTGAGGCCCTGATGTCGCTGGAGCCTGGTGGTGGTGGTGGTGCCGCCTTCTGTTATGCGATTTAGGGCAAAAAAAAGCCCCAAATTATGTACAAATTCTAATTTAATTTATTTATGTAATTTAATTTTTAAATGGGTATTAAACCGTCCGGTTTTATAAAATCCGCCGGTTCACGGTTTTTTATAAAAATCGGCCGATTTTCTGGTTTATAGCCGGTTCTCTGCCTTTAGCGGTCCAACTAGGGAACCGGACCGGTTAAGGTCCCGGTTCGAGGTTGAACCGGTCCGACCGGCCGGTCCGGTTCGGTTCTGATAACACTGGTAATTTTATATAATTGTTTAGTATAACTGTTTGGTTTATTGGAACACATGAGTAACTTTTTAGTGTATTATAGGGTAATTGTAACTTATTAGTGTAACTGATTAATGTAATTGTGTTGTGTAACGTTGATATAAGGAGAGAGAAAAAGAGAGAGAATAAGAAAATAAGGGAAGAGGGAGTGAAAGAGAGAGAAAAAAAAAATATGGGGAGAGAGAGATGAAAAAATTAAATCAAATTTTACTTATTTAAAAAAAATTATTAATATGAGAGAAATAGATAGAGAGAAAATAGGGAAGAGAGTGAAAGAGTAATGAAGAGAGAGTAATGGATATACTTTTAGTCTTTTTTCAAAAAAAATGCACTTAGGACCAAATAAGTTTCATTAATGTAATTTAGCTCAAATAAGTTTAAATTTTTATACCGGCTTTCAAATTACCCTTCATTTTTTTAAATGAGTCTAAAAAATTATTCGAACTCAACTCATTTATCGAGTAAAGCTCAAAATAAATCAAACTCAAGTCGAGCCTGAGCAACTCGACCATTTTACATATATAAACAAGGTGTACTTGCGAACTCGAATCGAGCCTTTTAAAATTATTTTTCTAAACGAATTTAAAAAATTATTCAAACTCGATTCGTTTAAAATACGAGTCGAATTCAAGTCAAATCGAATTCGAATAGCTAGACTCAATTATTAGCGCTACAGAACACTCTTTTGCCTACAAAGAAAGAAAAAGAGAACGAGAAAATAATTGGTAATGGCTGCGAATAGGAGGCGTTCTCCAGATGACGCACATGTGTGGCTACCGCAACTCTATTTTGTCTCAGAGTCTAGACTCGTGGGCTGCAGCTGGACCCAACTGAAATGAGAAACAGACTACTCCATAAAATGAAGTGAAAATTGTGAATTACTTAATTGTGAAAAAGTATCATGCAGATTCTCTTTTGTGTATAAGTCCTTTTGTTTGGGAATGTTTTGTGAGTAGATATACATTGATTGTTTTTCAAATATTTCATTTATATAAATGTCTTTTTTCATTAATTATTGGTGATTTTTTAGGCATTAAATTGTAGGATTCAGTTTCCTATTTCGGTGGGACAACTAGACAATTTTTTAGGAATTTAATTGTGAGATTCAATTTCCTATTTCAGTGGGACAACTGGACAATTTTTTAGTTAGTTAATTGTGTGATTCAGTTTCCTATTTCAATGAGACAACACGTTTGAATTTTGAACTGTATTTTATTCTTTCATTCAATGGCTGATGTTCTAAAAATTTTGTCAAATCCTATATAGGATGTATATATGCGATGTGACATTGAAGTCACACTATGATGCTACACTTTCGAACCCTACATATGAATGTGTATATACATTGTGAAATTGATGTCACACTCTAGTCCCAACAATGTGTGAACAATTGCCTCTTTCCCTACTTCTCGTCAGTTTCCTTATATAGGTGAAAAACCACTTCAACTTAAAAAAAAAAAAAGAATTTTGGACTTTAACTATAGTGGATTGACTTTTTTACAAATATTTTTAAAAAATGTACTTTTTTCCTAATAATTTTAATATCGTGTACCGGCCCCCTGTTTTTCCTAAGATGAATTAAGGCCCAAAACCAATTGACAAAAATAAATAGAGAAAATTATTGAAAACTATAGTACCTAATTTATAAATAAGTTTAGGCTTGTACTTTTTAATGTCTAAACTTTTAAAGTGAGAAGTACAAATTATTTTTTCTCTTTTAATATGACAATATTACCCTTATATCTTGCACTTTGCCCAACTAAGAGCCATCAACGCAGCTTTACAGTCTCTCTTGTTGAGACGGTTCAGTCCGAGTCCAAAGACTCCAAAACTTAGTCATCGCCACCGCCACGACACTCTCTTTTTCCCAAATTATTTTCTTCTCTCTCTCCCCTAAATTATTCGTCGATTCAGCATCTAATTCTGCGAGGTTAAATACGAAGTTCTTTGGCGCTGTTGACCTAACATCCAGATTGACGAGGTCGCTGGAGAGGTCAGATCTGTCTCAACCTTCACAAACTATTTACTTTTGAGTCAATTCACTCTATTAAACATCAACACCCATAAATCAACAATATAACTGTCTAGAGGATCGTAGAAGGTAACAGTAATATACCACATTAATTTTAAGTATTAGAGCAGAATAATTAGCAAAGCTTTTCACCAAGTGTAAACATTTGTTCAATCTCAAAGGTACTGTTACTCGAAAAGCAGTGCAAGGTCTAATCAATACAACCAGCCCCTCAACAGAACAAGGATTGCCATCCAAAAATTCTAAGTATTACACAATATGCTGCCTCTGAGCAAATATTCAACTGGCTGGAGATTCACGGGAACAAATCCAAACTCAGTCAAACCTCTCTCAATGGGTTTTCGAGTTTCATTTCCAATTTCCAATGGAATAATGAATACAATGGACACAAAGTCATGGGACAAAAAAATACCTACAAAATTCAAACCACTTGCTCAAGGCCTCTCATGCTGGCACCAATTATAACATATTCCACACTACTCCATTGTCACTAATACAAGAATAAATCCAATGAATGAAGTTTACAGAAACTAATATCACCATACCTAACTCAAAAGCCAAAACTATATGAAAACAAACCCCCCCCCCCCCCCCCCCCCCTCTTTTTCTTCTTTGTTTCTATACTCTTCAATAAATAAAAGAAAAACAAAAGAAAACCCAACCAAACGCCTCACCCGCAAGACCTGTTAGCCTGTAGTTTCATTTTGGCTCGATAACAAAGAGGTATTAAGGTGTATTGAGAGGTATACTCGGGTATTACTTTCTGAAGCAGAGTAGAAAGTAGAAACCATTGCTTCAAGAGCAATAAATGCAATATGTCTTAACGCCCAGTTTTTGCACGCTTCATTCCACTAGTGTTGAAAGGTGATACACTACCGCTTGGTCCAGGACTGTCTTCTCTGAAACTTGAATTCAGCATAGCTAGTTCACGCAACTGCTGTCTCTTAATATAATCTTTGTGACTCATCCTGCACACAGAAAAGTATACACAAAAAAAAAAAAATGAAGCCATGCCATCAATGATATAAATATGGAGCATGGTGACACTGCCAAAAGATGCATATGTTGGAAGAAAAATGGGACAGTTACTTGACTCATTAGGCCCACAATCTTATGTGCCATGTGATCACTGAAACACTAACAAACCCTGAACGTGACCCAAAGGCCATATCAAGATAAAGTTATTAGAAGCTTCATTAGGAGACATTCTTCTTCAAAAGTACTCCAGAATTAGTGCTGAAGACATCAAGGGGAGAGGCTAACTCTGCTGGAGCTTAAGCATACATGCAGCCGTGTTAGCACCACAAGGAATACTAACGAGACTGCCCTACTCCTTTAGGGCTCAGTTTTCACTATATGTTCCTTTTGCATAAATTGAAAAATATGGTGCATAGGAAAGGAAGAGGGTCACATGATTGCAACATAGGGAATCACATGGAATCTTCAATCCAAAAGCACAACAAATGACTGGGTTTGAGAGTAATACCACAGGTTTAAGCAATTCTTCAATTATTTACTGCGCCTGTCTTAGTCTGATATCAACAATATTTGCAGGTAAATCAGCCTCAATCAAGATGTGCAGTGGCTCATTCAGGTGTTCATAGCCTGGTCTTCCACGTAGCTTCTCTTCCTTGAGATTGAAAAGGCATAAATATTATTAACCTCTTGTATAACAACAATACCTTAACTGGAACTGGATTGATATTAGGCTCAATTGCCCAGTTGGTTTTCCTTAAACCATTATCAAGTAATAGTCATTATATCTTATCAGCAGGAGGAAGAATAAAAAGTTGTATCACCATGTCTGGGTCCTTTATTGATCCTTTTCCTCTAATATATACACGGCATTCTGTTGTTGCTTCCACCCGTTTCAGTGAATTGCCTCTGGGACCAAGAAGTCGCCCAACAAAATTGAACTAGCATCCACAGTAAAGTTAACAACTCAGTTAACATTTTTGTAAACTAAGGAAGTTTTCAGTTTAATAAAATGGAGCATGAATTGGGACCTAATGATACAGACTACAAAATTACAAAGATTATGTATGAAGCTTACATTTGGATAAGTATCTGCTGAAATTTCTAAGCGTAAAATCCTCTTCACTGTGTATGAGCTAGGACTTGCAGGAGCCCCTTGCCAGTCCATTATCATTCCAGGGGGTCCACTTAATCTCTGCCAAGCAATGAAAAGTTTTGTTGCTTTCCTTTCACTTTCTTAACAGAAATAAAGAAAGAGGGCAAGAAAAGCTGAGGGAAACAAAAACAGAATCGCCATTTCTAACATACAATAATCAATTTTTTCTAGTAGCAAAGTAGAAGGTAGCACAACAAATGCAATATTAAACATTCACAAAACGGACTGATAAAGGACTCCAACACCTCTGGCTTGAAAACAGTGACGAGTTGATGACCAATGACAGTAAAGATACACACAACCAAGCAAAGGAAAACAAGTAATTACACAACCACCTTGTTGCACAGGTCACAACTCAACATCTAGTCAATTTTTTCTGTTTCCTTTTGATCTATCAGATAGCTACAATATGTAAAGCAACCGGTAAAAGGGAAAAAAGGACAACCAAATCTCTGTTGTGCTTACGCAAAATGCCTGAAAAAATCAAGGTTTCTCAATAATTTTTAGTGTTCTTCAACAAGTTTACTTCCCAATTTTCTCAAGGTCACTCGAGTTGCTTGCCAATTTTTTCAAACCTAGTGATTGAGCAAACACACATACCTTGAAAAGTGTATCTTTTTGTGTAACTTCCTAGCCTCTTAAAGGAATCAGATGAAAGATTACCAATTCATATTTTAAGCTTGTGAAAACTTCAGATGGAGTAGTTTGCTAGTTTAAAGACAAAAAATTGCATAAGAACACATCTCAAGATTATATTTTCGAACCATCATTTTAAAGCTTATAATTTCCATCAAGATATAAAACCATTAATCTATATGGTTACCATAATTCACTAAACTCCTAACGATCCACGATCTAGGTACAAAGATCCCAAACTGGGTGGGTTCGCGATCTAGATCACCAAAATGGACGACCCCAAATTATAATACTAACTTTAAATCAATTCGCTTCAGAACATGTAGCATAAATATAAAATACATATTAATTGACTACATGTATATAGATTTAAAATTATATATTGTTTTAGATAATAGAAAATCATGTACAATTATAAGATAAATGGTAATGACTTAGTGTTTATAAATATTTTGTAATATATAATGTTGTGTAGTAGTGAAAACGATCTATATAAAAGTTTTAAAATGAATTGCGACCTAAAATATCGTACCAGCTAAACCTACTCTATTGTACCGCGTACCTAAAAAAGTGTTATACCCGTACCATATACCAAAATGACCCACCGTACATGTAACCTATATTATAACAACCAATGTTTTAAAACCCGGAACTCGATGAACTGGGACTTAAACTAGGCCGGTTCACTAGTTAGATCGGTCAAGTAGTAAAACCAACCAAAACCCATTGAACTGGGTAATTTTTAAAGTGAAAATTGGAAGTGAGTCCCCCTAGATGTACTTGTTTGGAGATGAGTCCGGCAAGGAAACTTATAAGGGACTAAGTCCATGTTTAAAATTATATGTAATGACTTAAGTCCACTTTTTTTTTTTTATCTCAAAAATACCCTTCCTTGAAAGGAAGTTAAATTAATGTCCTATTTTGGAAATTGTTATCCCTTAATTCAAGGTCAATTAAAATATGCCAATAAAATCTCCATCATAAATTTAAAATTCAAATTCAAAGATCTCTCTCTCTCTCTCTCTCTCTCTATATATATATATATATATCAAATTCAAAGCGCTCTCTCTCTCTATATATATATATATAAAATCTCCATCATAAATTTAAAATTCAAATTCAAAACTCTCTCTCTTTCTCTCTCTCTCTCTCTATATATATATATATCAAATTCAAAACTCTTTCTCTCTCCCCCTCTCTCTCTCTCTCTCTCTCTCTATTTTTTTATTATGTTACTGTTCATGTTACTACTTTTGTTGAGTATGTTACTGTTCATGTTCCTATTATTTTGAGCATGTTACTGTTTTTGTTGAGCATGTTACTACTATTATTTTACTAAATATTAATATTCAATGTTACTATTTGTTTTGTTTTTGAATATTACTATTTTTTGTGTTTGAATGGTACTATTTTTTGAGTTTGAATTTGAGAGAAATAATTATTGTTAAGTATGTTACAATTTTTGTTGAACATGTTACTGTTGTTATTTTTTAAAAATATTAATATTGAATGTTTCAATTTTTTTTTATGTTTAAATGTTATTATTTTTTTGTGTTTAAATGTATTATTTTTTGTACCCAAATAATAACTTTTTTTGTATTTGAATGTTACTATTTTTTATTTTTAATGTTACTATATATATATACCTAACCTATATATGGATATAGATAGATAAGAGAGAGGCAAAATTTTAATGTTAGTCAAACTCTTAACCTATATATGGATATAGATAAATATGAGAGAGAAAAGATTTTAATGTTAGTCAAACTCCTAAGATTTAGGAGTTTTTAATTTTTAGTTTTATTTCACTTCTAAAGGGAAGGGATAGTATGGTAAAATTGACAAAAAACGGACTTCATCACAAATAAGTTTCCTTAACGGACTTAAGTCCAAACAAGTCCATATAGGGGAACCGGCCTCCAAATTTCCCATTTTTAAAAGAACCGCTCAAACTGGATGGTTATGGGAGAACCAGGTGGGTCAAACACCTCTATAAAAACCACACATTTTGGGCATTTTTTGCCCTAATCTGAGACCTCATCCTCACTCTCACCACCTCAGCTCTCCCCTGTCGCAATTCTCTCTCTCTCTCTCTCTCTCTCTCTCTCTCTCTTCTCTTCAAATCTCACACTCACCCATCACCACACCAGAAGCAATTACATGGTAGATTCTCCTCCAGATGTACGCCTTCATTTTTTATTCTCTTTCTCTCATCCCCATAGTCCCAGTTGGCATGGTGAGACGCTACATGTGTTGTAAGTAAGTTGTTTTATGTTTCCGTGAGTACCTTTCCATGATTCTAGATTTGTTTGTATCTGTAAATTTATTTATTTTTGGTAAATTTTGTTCTATTATTTGTTGTGACAATTATAATAATATATATGAGTTTGTTTGTCATGTGGCTTGAAGAAATTGTGTTGTTTGTTTCAACTAGGAGGATTTTGATTATTGTGTATTAACGATATATGGGTATTGCCTTTCATGAATGTGTTCTTTGGGTCTGTAGATTGGTCACTTTCGAGCACCATTCACATATCCATTTAGTTTAGTGACAATGGATGGGTCTTGTGCCGGGTTTAAAAACTATGATAGCACCAGAAGATATTATTTACCAAAAAGAAAAGAAAAGGAAACTAACACTGACTAGAAATTTAATGGCATTTATCCATACTTCACAGGGATTGCGGAGGTCCTAATCACCAAGACTAAGAAACTAAGCACATTTTATCTCCAGTTCTTACATCGCCAAAGAGGCACTTGATTCAATATGCTTCCAAATAATTGAAAATGGATCTAAACCATGTCGTTCTGCAGACTTGTTATACAGTAACCTTGGAAAGACACGTTGCACCTTTCATTCACGGAAGACACAAAGATTTGCAATTGGTAAAATATAACAACACATGAATTCCAATTTACAAAGCTCAATCACTGCCTTAGTTGTAGATAAAGCAACTAGCGATTGTGACATGGATCTCTAACATATTTGTTCTCCTACAAATGTATACACATATACTATAGTAGACTTTCTGTCATCCAAATCCCTAGCATAACGAGCATCTAAATACCTCACAACTCTCCCGCTAGTCTAGCAAACACAATACCAAAGTTTGCTCCACTTGTCAAGTATCTTAAGATCCACTTGACTACATTGCCCTATTTTTCTAAAACAAAAAACTTGCAAGAATCCAGCTTCCATGATTTAATTCTCTGCAGTAACTTTCTTTTGTGTAGTTTTATCATGCAACGCTCTCTCATATGTCCTAATTGCATATGCCATGACAAAGTGTCATCAGTTTCAGTCTTAGAAGATATACCTGCAGCAACTCCACCTACAACAGAACTCCCTTCCAACTTGTAGATATTTCCTGCAATTTTCTGTCCTTTCATAATCACCATAGAACCTTAAATCGTCATCTCGTAGCACCACCACAACACCGATTTTCCGACAAAACCCCCGATTTCTCGACTACACCTTTAATACTCCACCTTCTGCCTTGTAACCACAGCCATTGGAGTCTAAGGTTCCCAAATAAATCAAATTTTTCCTCAAATCTAGAACATGTCTGGCATCTCTCAAAGTTCTCACAATACCATCAAACATCTTAACCCTAATTGTGTCAATTCCAATGACTTTGCATAATGTATAGTTACCCATTAGAATGATACCACAATTAACTGACCTATAAGTGTCGAACCAATCTCAATTAGGAGGCATGTGATACGAGCACGCAAAATCCAGAATCATGAGTCTGCCATGTAATTAGAATTTGTTGAGACCGAAAACACATCACGTTTGTTGTGTTCTAGGAAGCACGGATACGGACACGGGTGTCGTATCCAATACGATACGATACGGACACAGGGATACGACAAAATTTTAAAATATAAGACATGGGTACGCCGAGGATACGGCTAATTAAAATAATATAATATATTTATATATATATAATAACATTAATAATAAAATTGAGTAATTAATTTATTTTATAATTGGACAAATGGGCTAATATTAAATTTGATTAGTGGGCTAATATGTTATGGACAATGGGCTAAACTAAATTGGGTAGTGGGTGACAACTCATAAAGTATGATTGTAATTTAACATAAAATATAAGAAGTCCAAGGGTTATTTGTAAATTATTTTAGCAATTAGGGCAAATAAAAAAAGAAAAGAAAATAGTAAGGGCTGGAATGTAAATTAAGAGAAGCGAAAAAAAAATAAAAAGGGAAAAGAAAATAGTAGGGGCTAAAATGTAAATTAAGACAAGTAAAAAAAAAAAAAAGGCAGCCCATTATTGCTTTTCAGCAACTAGGGTAAGCACAGACAAAATCGCAGAGAAGAGAGAACTCAGGCGGCGTGAGATCGAGCGAGCAAGAGAGAGAGAGAGAGAGATATAGGGGTCGAAGAAAGACCTAGAGATGAAGACGACATACCTACTCGAAGAGGAGGAGATCTGTGGCTGTGGCTGTCGCTGATCAGGTACATCGTCTTCTTCCCCCCCTTTTTTTTCTGGTTTCAAATCCATGCTTGTGGCCGTATCCCTCCGTATCACCCCCGTATCCGAGCCGTATCCGTCCATAGCAAATATTTCTTCACTGTTCAAGACACTTGTGGAAGTATCGGACACGTGTCCAACACCGCCACTTCGACCCCCTGAGGAGTATCCGCGCTTCCTAGGTTGTGTTCGATGGTCCCTCCTTGTTTTCTGCTCCTTGTCTCTTCTTCCTCTTAGGACAACCCTTCTTCATGTGCCATCTCTCATGGCACTTGAAGCACTTTATGTCCCGTTTATCCCTGCTTATCCCACAATCTTGATTTTTCTTTGCTATGAGTTCTTCTCCTTGGGATCCTTCAGCGGTACTTTGACTCCACTGATTATACACTAATAGGGCCGATGTAACCAGACGCTCTTATGAAACAGGAAGAGAAGTTAGAAGCATCAATGTTTGATCTTTCTCCTTGAACTTGATATCAATCCTCAACAACTCGCTAATAATCTGATTAAACAAATTGTTGTGTTGAGCTAGATCCGAACCATCCACCATCTTAAGCTCATACAACTTATGTTTAAGATAGAGCTTGTTTGATAAAGATTTCGACATGAATCGACTCTCCAATTTCTTCCACATAACTGAAGGAGATTCTTCATCTATGAATTGATATAGAACATCATCTGGCAGACAGAGGCGAATTGTACTCACCGCCTTCATTTAGAGATCTTCCCACTCATCCGTCGACATCTTTTATAGTTTCTTCGCTTTTTCATCCAACATCATCACCAATCCTTGTTGCACCAACAAATTCTTAACTCTTCTCTGCCATACCCCGAAGTTTCCCGCGTCAATCAAATTTCACGACTTCGTACCAGGCCAAGGAAGAATTCCCTGCCATTGGATCGAGTAACTAATAGCTCGGATATCAATTTGTTGTGAACGTGAAATATGGTGAACAATAAAAAAAAATAACAATAATAAATAAGAACACAAGATTTACATGGTTCGGTAGAAATCCCTACCTACATCCACAAGAATGACTTTTTTTTTTTAATTATTGTTCTATCAGAATCCAAAGGGTTACAACTTACAACATATTTATAGGCATCAGTTCATAACCCTAATCCTAGTCCAACTAGGAGACCTATCCCAGAATGTCTAAAACTTCAATTCCTAGTAAACTTTCTAGTTTACCCAATCCTGTTAAAACTCCTCAATCAGATGTATATTGGAAATCCTCAATATACCCATTCCCTATCAAAGGGTATTCCCTGCAGTGGGGCATTCCCTGTTGCGCGGTATTTCCCCCATCTCCCAACATATTATTCGATCCCGGCAACCAAACAGTAGTACTGTTGAACTATCTCATTGACTTTTGGCAGGGAACACATCCCTATCCAAAAGCAAAACTAAATAGACAGTATTCATATTAAAGTTAGTAGGGCCTAATGAATATGAGTCACTCACTATTTCTAACAGATTCTAGGAGATATTGGGAACATCTACTCAGATATTGACTGCAACTGTTTTTTGTGGGCTCCTTGGCTAAGAATTCTGTCTTTAGATGCCAGGTTTATTGGGGTCACATTGTTGGACTCATACAGATGGTGCTTGCGAGTTACACTAGTTTAAAACAATCTAAAACAATTTCATATTACCAAGGTCTCATATGTTTGTGGGTAATATGTAGTTCTCTGTCAATCTTCTGGGTGATTAAGTATCAAAAACCTTTAGTTCCTGCCTCTTACTCTAATATGCTAGTTATGTCTCCAGAAAGAATTTATTATTCAGTTATCATGCTCCCAGACAGTCTCATTGACCACATGGCTTACACTTTTACTCCAACAACCTCAACTTTCTTCCTGTTGCAGGTTTTTGAAGAACAATACAGCACAGGTTATAGAACCGCCCTCCCCTCCTGATGTAGGAGAAGAACAGTTGCCTCAGGAGTTTGTTCTTGTCAAAAAGACCCTAACAGATGGAACTATTGAACAAATTATGTTTTCTTCAGGTGGGGATGTTGACGTATATGATCTCCAAGCCTTATGCGACAAGGTGGTTATTGATTTCATGATCTCCCGTGTAAATGCATTGTTCGCCCTGTGTACATGATCATTCAGTGTTACAGTTGTGCTCCTATCATCTCATACATCTGAAAAAAGCCCTCATCCATCTGCATAATTCATTGCAGTTTTCTAAAATGTGAGTGTTTGGGAGCGCTTTACTCACCAGGATCCCAAGTATCACAAAACCCTCTACAACATCAACTCTGATGCGCATTATACCTTTTATAGAGTTTTAAATTGCTAGACTGGTTAAGTTGGTATGCAAAACCATTGACTAGTTGATCAAGTTATAGATTTGTCTAATTCTTAAGTGCTCTGTCTCTTCCAAAATAAAGTTCAGTGACTATATATGTGGTTATACTTGGTTTGATTAGTTGCAAAAATTAAATTATTGCTGTGAAACGTCCTTTACTTCACATGTTTTATTAGGTTGGCTGGCCTCGAAGGCCACTGTCAAAATTAGCTGCGGCTTTGAAAAATAGCTATATGGTAGCTACGTTGCATTCTATAAAGAAACCATCTGGTGCAGGTACTTAATATGAACTTTTTTGGCATTCACCCATCTCTCTTTTTAATGCTTGTAATGTGGCTAAAAGACTTGTTTTCTGAGTTTTAGTTCTTCATTTTAAAATAAATGACGAACATCTTATTGTACTTGGCGAAGTTACTTGGCAGAAGGGAGCAACCAAAGGACACTTATAGGCATGACTCGTGCTACATCGGATCATGCCTTCAATGCAACCATATGGGATGTCCTTGTTGATTCTTATTATCAGGTATACTTTCTGTTTCTTGTGCCTGGAAAAACACGCTAATGATGGGTCTAGAAAGATGGTCACTTATATGAAACTAGGATGCTGAAAGGCCATGATCTAGCTGTTTGTCTCGACTGTCTAGGAGCTTGTAGGGGTGGACAGGTGACATTTCTTTCTCAGTGATTGCTATAGGAGATCTTTGTTGGTACAAGTAAGAAGGCCCAAACAGCTAAAGAATTCTAGGAAGCCTATTTCAAATGTCAGTATAGTTTATACGATGCTTGCTGGTCTTTGCAGCCCTATTATCATACTGCTATGTATGCGATCATCTTTTAGTTTGCCTGCATGAGCAGGTTTTCTTACGTTTTTGTCCAATGTATTTATACACTATGGAAGCTTGTAATCCCTGGGTATTCTTAGGATTGTATAGTGTCTAAGTGGTGATTGTAATTTGGGTGCATTCCAGAAACAACTTCAATGATGGTGGTTTTCTGATGGCCCACCATGTAGAATTTTACTGGTCTGTTTTCAGGACCCTTGGTATATTTCGACGATGTAACTTTGAGATGTGCCCAAACTGTGAATTGAATTTTTGAACTGTCAAAAAATGGTAATTTTAACGATTTGACTTTTCCTCCTAGTCCTAGAAATTACTTCTGAAAGTGGCTCAATTACTGCACTTTCTTTTGGGAGAGGGCCGAGATGCATAATTTTTTTGATTCTATAATGATTCCCTACAAATTACTTGAATATGGTTACTCTTCCTTGTAGCTTTCTCAGCTCTTAGCATGTTGACATCAAAGTTATATTTGAATAGTCTAGCTGCTGCTTATGGCACACACAATACAAAGTACATCTAGGTCATCAATCATATCATTTTTTGGGCGTACAAGGATTATTATGGATCGGGGTCAGTAGGACCCATCTGACATGTTTGTCTGAAAAGGAGTAAAAGACATTTAGAAATTGTGTTAAGAACCGTACGTGTCTGAAATATCTATTTATTACATATATGTTACTTCAATTTTTATGCAACCTATGATATTGTTATAACTGTTATCTTGAAAATTAGGGCCAAGGTCTTGGAAAGGTCCTTGTTGAGAAGCTTATAAGGGCTCTCCTGCAAAGGGATATCTGCAATATTACACTTTTCGCGGATAGTCAAGGTATAGCGAGTAAAATTAAGAACATGTTCCTTGTAAGGGACGTATAAGTAAAGTCTACTGATGTACAGTTATACAAGAGATGTTGAACTGTCTTTACAACACCAAACTTTGTCATTTCATTTCTTGCTTCACTATTCCTTTTAGCATGTGTCAACTTTGATCACTTCAGTTCAAAACAGAGAACACTAGAAAAGCCTTGTGCACCTTCCTGGCACAAATTTGAAGCTTTAAGTTTCACTTGGTTTTGTTGCAAAATCGTTGCAGTTGTGGAATTTTATCGGAAGCTAGGTTTTGAACCTGATCCAGAGGGCATCAAAGGTATGTTTTGGTACCCCAGGTAGTAGCTGTCTCAGTGGCCTGAGCACCACTTGATACTGCTAACAGTACATTGCTCATGTAGCAGAGTAAATGGATGTGGGGGTGTTTGTAAGGGATCTGTTTTTTGTTTATGATCATTATGCAGCAAGTCAGATTGGTTCAATTTAACGAGTCTTTCTCAAATTGATTTGTTTAACATTGATCTCAAGCGTTTATATAATCCTATAATAGTGTATACAAGCATATTTATTAATTGCACCCAAACAAATGGGAATATGGCCTATGTCATTATCTTATGCTATACATTTCCCTATTTTGGCGTTTAGGTTGTTTCACCGAGTTCTGGTTTGTATTGGTTGGACTGTATCTAGCAATCAAGGGTTCGTTTTCGTCAATAATTGATCATCTCCATTCAATACCATTTAAAATTACATTAGTTTATTTAATGACGCTTTTAATACTCAAAAATTCTGCATCTGGCGCTTCTCTTAACTCAATTGGAACTTTGAAAATTGATGTGAAATGAAAGAAAAACAAAAGTCCGTTGGTGTATAAACATGTATTTAATTTCAAGTATTTACTCATATACCTAAAGCTTCTTTTTTATATTTTATTTGTTCTATCTATTTTTAGTGCCCCCGCCCCCCTCCCCCTCTCCTTTGTTCAAAAGCTCTTTGGGACCGTAGGAAACAAACATGGAGGTGAAGTTGGTTAGAATTGGAGTCATACCAAATTGAGGTTTTAATCAAAAGTAAGTTTACCTACGCCAACCAATCCGTTCGGATTTGTGCACCACATTATTTCACTAATTCAATTGTATAAAATAATATAGGGCCAACGAGAAATAAGTCATTGTCTTGTCAAATAACGTGTCGTGACTTTAAAATATCTATAAACATGCAAGTAAGTACACAAAATTCCACGGTTATTGTCATAATCAAAATTAAACTCTTCCCACCCCAAACGGCATCTTATTTATGGATTACTACAAAAAGCCTCCCACCCACTATTGGTACACTTGTGAATTGAAAAATTATTTTAAGTATCATACTTTAGTTTTTTCAACCAACCGACAAAGTGACGATAGTCTTATCCATTGTTTATGTTGCCTATTATAATTGTTGGGAGAAGTACGTTCAATATAATATTATTTTATCATCGGGGTGATACAGTGAAATATTGATTGAACTTCTCACGTTATGGTTAGAGGTTAGAGATACGAATCTTGAAATCTATATTATGACTCGATAATTAGTCGCTATACTAATCTAAATAACGAGCATAGTTAAGGACTTCATGATTTCATCAAAATTTATCGGGTAGTCCGTGAGCATTTCCTTCAACCCATTTTCAATCAAGAAAAAAGAAATAATATTATTTTGACAAAGAGGTCTTTTTCATTTATTATTCTCCTCTCCATGGTGTCTCATGCTCCGTTTAAAAAGAATGATGGATAATAAGAGAGATACATTTTTTATCTTTTAAGAAATAAAAATATGAAATAATACACTTTCTTTCCTTTGTGTTTGATTAGATGAATGAAAAATAAAAATAAATTTTTTTTTTGTGCTTGATAAGATAGAAAAAAATATTTATATTTTATTATAAAATTAATATACACATAATATATATATTAAATAATATATAGATAAATAAAATATATTTTATCACAAATAATTAATTTTTTATCTATTTTTCTTTCAATTTAAAAAAAATTAATTTTAATGAAGTAGAAGGAAAAATCAACCGTCCACTTTTTCCTTCATCCTATTTCCTTTCCGCAGATGCTGTCAGTTTCAGACGACTTTCCCTCCCGCTCTCTCTCTCTAGGCACTACTTCCTTCCCATTGACTTGCTGTACTTCGACTCCGTTCAGTCCTGCAAGTATTCACACTTTGTTGGCTTTTGCCAGCCTATATGTTCTCTTTACTAGTTCACTATTCTCATGTAAAGCAAGACAAGGTAGGGATGTTCGAATTGAACTCACTTGTAAAACTATTTGTTCTCATTATCTATTTTTTTTTTTTTTTATCTCTTCTCTGAATTGTTGAGATTTCAGAAAGTTACAATGTTTTATATCTAATTCCTCATGAGCTACAATTGTTGAGCTTCATTATAATTCTCTGTTTAGTTGCCGAGAACACTAAGCATCAGCTTACGCATCAGCGTTTGAAAATGTTTTGTTGGCATCCTCAACACGCTTGTGAATGAAATGCTTTTTTGTTTTTTCCGGAAATATATATTTTATTATTTGAAGTGGTTGAATTGCATAGCGATTGATGTTTTTTGTTTTTTGATAATTGATCACGTGGAGTTTCTTCTTTTGGTTCGTTGGATTTCTGCAGTTTCAGGATGGCGGGGTTGAGACTTTGTGGAATTCTTTTTGCTGCATCATTTTATTGCTCTGTGCTCCTTGCAGATTCACAAATTACCGATCCTTCTGAAGGTGAACGTTGCTAAGTTTAATTTTAGTATTACTTTCACCATTTTTGGTTGAAGAGGTTTTGAGGACTCCAAATTTGCAATATCATCGTATCAGACTAGTATTTCGTATTCCAATTCAGTTCACAGGCATAAGTTATGACAAATTTGCTTGCCATCTGTGCGATGATATTATCTAAATTGGATGATATCATCTTACGATAACATTGTTGCATACTGGTATTTCGTCTTCCAATTTCAGTTCACAAGCGTAAATTATGCCAATTTTGCTTGCCATCTTCTGGATGATATTATCTTCATTGGATTCCACTATAGATAAAAAATGAAATGCACAGATAGTTTTTTCAACAACCTAGCTATTTAAGCTTGACAACAATATTCTGCATGGCATGTTTACAAAATTGGTTATACTAGGGTGTTAAAGGCATCTGGATAGGTGGACAGGCTTGTTATACAAATCGAACTTGTGACCAAAGTAAAATTTGGTCCATGGAAGAAAACAGTTTGTTTAGGCTTCTCTAACATGGAAAAAGGAGCCGTTTCATTGTGACAATCACTTGACCATGGTTGTCATGACGCAGGTTTCTTTATCACCTCAATTCATAAGTTTATTGTTGTCTAAAATGTTAAAATATAGCCTCTAGTTTCAGTATTATCTCTTAAACATTGTCAAATTGTTGATACTAGCCAGTAGTCTGTAGTATTACAGTGCTACTCACTCTCAAGATGGACTTTTATGCACACTGTTGACCCTATTACTCTTTTCAGTTTTAATGTCCTCACTCTAAACCTCTGGAATCATGGCCCGCTAGTGTTTCACTCCTGGAAGAGTAGACGATTTGGTCAATATAATGCATTTTTATTTTTATTTTTATTTTTCTGAATTTGAAGCAAAGGAAGGATAAATTCAGCTTTATGCAGAAGGAATTATTCGGAAGAAATGATGAATAACATGAAAGTCTTGCGTGATTTAATCTTTCGCATCTGTTGAGGGGAAAATCCTCCATGATGGCTGTTAGAGTCTTCATGTGTTATCATATCAAGGTAGGCAGGAGATAACACCAAAATGAGCATAGGCAAAACAGGCATACGTGAGGTCGACATTTGAAGTGGTAGGACATGGAAGGATAGTGTCAGTTGTGATACCTATGAGAAATTTTGAAATGATAAATAATGAGGTGCTTTCTTGTCAATATTGGTAAGATGACATAGACTACAAATGGGAAAGCATTTTTGCATTTATGGAATGATATGATGGCCAATGAACCAACAAAAGCATTTATTTTTGTGGTAGAAGTAGTTTGTATAAGTTTTATCAAGCTTTGTTCAGTGGCAGTGTTAATTTGATTTATCAGTGAACGAAGATAACCACATGTCTGACTAATTTTTATTTGCGCTGCACATCGTTTAAGGGATTTGCTATCTTGGAAGGTGAAATTTTATGACAAATTATACCTTGTCAATACATCTGTCCTTTCAGTATGATTTGAGCCACCCATCCTAGAAGTACTCTCGTCTAATCATCCTTAACTGCATATTGTAAGTGTTAATTGTACACCAGTGTAGATTTCGTCCCTCAACTTCTTTGATTCACCTCTATTGCATTTAATGCAAGTAGTAAATTAGGTACAATTTATCCCGCTTATTGTGCTGTAATAGAATTATGCATCAGCATATGCCTTTGTTTGAGAACATACTGCTCACCAGAAAACTATAGAACACATTTTCTTGCTTTTATGCCTGTTAAATAGCTAGTTGAATGTCTGTATCCGATGCATAAATTGAGTAGAATTCTGGTCTATACTTGATTTTCACCATGTATAACCATAATTTGTTGGTGGTATTATTTACATGAATCAATTATTTATGTGTTTCCACTGCAGTCTCAGCATTATTAGCTGTCAAGGGAAGTTTAATCGATCGTAGGAAGCATCTTAAGAGTTGGAATAAGGGGGATCCATGTACATCAAACTGGACAGGAGTTTTATGCTTCAATGCAACTGGGACTGATGGATACTTGCATGTCTGGGAGCTGTATGTTATAGTTGTAAAACTGTTTGACTTTCACTTACTGGTCTTTTCTTGAATATAATTACTTTGCTCTCGTTTGCCAGTACAGTTATTACTTTCTGTACATCTAACACGACAGCTGACCTTTTAATTCTGAGTGTATGCTTTAGTTTGACTCCTTTTAAATTGAAGTCGTTACATGTCCTCCTTTTTGGTGCAGCCAACTTCTGAATATGAATTTGTCTGGAAGTTTAGCACCTGAGCTTGGCCAACTATCTCATCTTCAAATTTTGTGAGTCATGCTATAACATTGGATCAACTCTGGAACTTTCACATTATCAGTCTAAAAATTCCATTATGTTCAACAATGCTAATTGTTGTTTTCGTTGTTCTCCTTTTGGAAGAGATTTCATGTGGAATGAACTAACAGGCACTATACCGAAGGAGATAGGAAATATTGCATCTTTAAAACTCCTGTAAGTTTACTTCACAAAAATTTATCTTTGTACTTTTTGTTCATATATTTTACTGCATTTTCTTCACCACTGAAGAATAAAAATAATGCCATCTTTACTGCAATATAAAGGAATGAATTATGTATGCACCAAGTAGTCTACAGATATCTCCTAAAAAATGGATTTAAAGTAATTTGTACGAATTCTACAGGGTCCTGACCTCTGCTATTCTCGTTTTGCAAAAAACATGTTACTGACAAATATTATCACCAAGTTCCTGTATTGGAATTGGTATACAACAATGGGGATACACTAGATCTAAGTTTTCATTGATGTTTGCTGCATTCAGGAATTTGTGAGACTTTACAAAAAGACACATAATATTAAATTATTCTGGAATAAGTTGACTGGATGTTTATGATGATGCAAAATTAACTCGAACGATTGTTTGGTGTAGATTGCTTTTGAAATTTGCAAAAGCTGTTGTTCAACTACAATATACTCTGCTATATTAATCACATGTGCTGCATTGTTTGCCCAGGCTTTTGAATGGGAACAGATTATCAGGCTCATTACCTGATGAGCTTGGGTATCTCTCAAATTTAAACAGGCTCCAAGTGGACGAGAACCAGATATCAGGACCTATACCAAAAGCATTTTCAAACTTGAACAGCATTAGACATCTGTGAGTGGGTCTTCAAGCTTCATATTAGTTCATATTGACAAGGAATTTATTGTTTATCTTTGTTATTTATTTGTGGGCGCAACTTCTGCAGCCACTTGAACAATAATTCAATCAGTGGTCAAATTCCTTCCGAGCTTTCCAATTTATCTACTATTCTTCATTTGTGAGTTAATCCACAGATTTCTCTCTCTCTCTCCCCCCCCCCTCCCCCCACATACACCCTTCCACACGCACAGACACACACACACAATGCCTCATTTTGTACAATTATAAAAAAAATTGTATAAAAATTTGCCGATTGGTGATTTGTATGTGCTGTTAATACTCTTTTTACAGGCTTTTGGATAACAATAACCTATCGGGGTATCTTCCACCAGAGTTTTCGAACTTTCCAGACTTGCGCATACTGTGAGTTCCTCACTTGGACTCAGGGATACAATTGTTGAAATTGATTTGCTTATGGCATATGATTTTGCTTCTTACAGGTAGTTTTCGGACATATTTTGTTTTTCTAATGGTGGCATTGGCTTTATGAGTTCAAAGTCTTGGCTAGGACCTTGTCGTCTTGGCCAGGACCTTGTCGACTTGGCCTGGTTGAATCTGTCTCACAGGACATAGAGAAAACAGTTATCTTATATGATGTGTTTCGTTTATTTTCTGGATTCAATTTCTTTATTCTTATGACCTCTCCATTCTTCTTTATGTTTTAGATTTTCCCGGCCTCATATGTGGTGTTGCATTCAATATTATTTAAAACTGAGTTGTTACCCACCAGGGCTTTGTTCTCAAACCTTTAGAGCTACCTCTGTAGACTATTTTTTTTTCCTCATTCCACTTTCAAATGAGTATGGTGCCATGTCTTTCTTCACTCACTCTTTCGTTCCCAATTGCACTAGCCATTTCATTTTTTGGTATTTGTTTCATTACACTTTGTACAGCACTTGAAGGCAGTGATAGTCTAAATATTCCACACAACATATTGTCAAAAGATGAATGCAAGAAGCATCTTTCATGCTTTGTAAAATTTTTACGACACTCTGCATTATTTTCAAAAGTAACGACTATTGAATCTTGTTGGACGAAAGGGATGGATTGTGTTATTGGTGATTGCTCAATATTACATTTTTGGATTAAGAAGCTTTATCTGCATGACCTTCGCTTAATAACTATATGCCATAACAAACGGAAGTGTGGAAATCTTATTTACTTGTTCCGTTGCTGAGATGAGGGCTGTGAAAGTATACGATGTGATTTCTTCCTTCCTATAGGTCATGTGTATTTTCTTTGTGCAAACGAAATCTTTAACTTAATTAGGGGTTTTGAATTTTGTACTTGACATGCATGCCCTTGTACATCAGTGTGTTGTTGGCCTCTGTCTCAATTGTGGCATTGCTATAAAATTGATGCCTACATTTGATTTATTTTATAGCATTTTCCTTGTGCCCTCATGTTATTTCCCTAAAAGGAGCCTCAGGGATCACCTTTTACAAAGGCCTTTGCATTTTGCTTGACTGCTGCCATCTTCTTTGCAGCATTGTAGTGCGGTTGCATGCAGAGTTTTTTTTTCCTTGACCGAACTATCTGTTAGTGTTCTTTATTTCTTCTTGCAGTCAACTTGATAACAACAATTTTATTGGTGCTGAAATTCCAGCTTCTTATGGAAACTTGTCAAGATTAGCGAAATTGTAAGCACCATTTGTAAACTCTCTGCCCCTTATTACTGATTTTTATTGCATCTTGTTCAGGAATGTGCATTGCTTATGAGGCCTGGCTGGCATCTTAAGTCTGTTTTAGACTAGTAGCATATGGCGTAATTTAGCTGTTGGAGACTTGGGGTGCTATAGAGTAGTAGTTTTAAGATGTGAAAATTGGATATTATCTGATGTACAAATTTTTGACCCATTGTGATGTAAATTGGGAAGGTCTAGAATTCATAGAATAGAAAGAGAAGAAGAAAGAAGAGGGGGTGGAAGGGGTTTACCTCATCCTCGCAAGGAATCGGTGAAGAAACACACAAATCTCCGCAGAGAATACTCAATTCTTATTCATAATCTCTCTAATAAAAATAATTGGGATTACACATTTATTTATAGGCCAAGTTCCCTACTAAAATAAAAACTATTTTCCTACTAAAATATTAAAAGAGTTTCATGATCAAACTCTCAAATCCCTATCCTACTAAAACTCTATAATAATTATCTAATCAAACTCTAATTAATACTCCTAGTCAAACAAATATTCTCTAACTAATAAAATAATATTAAAACAAATAATAAAATTCAATTCTTCAATTTAAGCTCATCCAATCCCTTTTCGATCTCTATCAATTCTCCTCGACTGAAAAAAACTCTTCTCCGAAGAGTTTGAAGGCCACAAGGACTCCAAAAAATCTGAAGAGGCTTGTATTCCAAGAAAATAGCATTGTAGATCTCCATAGTAGAAAACAAACCTTTCATGCATTGTATCCATCACAATCTTATTCGCATACACTATTATGGGTGAAGGAAACATATAAACCAGTGGAGACAAAATAGCAACTCCATCTATAGTGGCGCCCTTTGGAACTCCTTTAACTTCTTCTATAAGAAGATCCTTTGAGATCGGCTTATCAAAAGCAATTGATGTATGATGAGGAGAATTTTTAGGCTCATCAACGACATCTAATTTCAGCTCATCATTCAATTGAACTGGAACTTGCAGTTGTGGAGTAACTTCTTGGGGCAAAACTTGTTCAACTATTTGTTGATGATCAATGGATGAAGAAGATGAATCAAAATCTACCTTGGTTGTAAGATCTTTATTTGGGAGCTTAACTCCAAACATGGCAGCTAACTTGTGTACACCTTCATGTATATATTCCATCGATGTGTGGAGCGAATCCAGTGATGCTTGGAGTGAATCGAGCTTAGCATCACGAGCTTCAAGTTTGACAAGTAATTCGGCATTGTTAATCATCTTGATTGGAGTAGAGTTTTAAGAAATTTTTGAAAATTCTGAAGTTAGCCAGTAATTTCAAAAAATTCTGGGGCAAAACTATAATTTCTGAAACTTTAGGGGCCAAAATATAATTTCAGAAAAGTTTTGGGTAGAAACTGTAATTTCAGAAATTTCAGGGGTCAAATTTGTAATTTCAAAAATCTCAGGGTTATACGGCTGGATTTTTTTTTGGCAGGGCAGTAGGATGAGTTTTTAGACATAGAACAAAGGGCTGAAACACAAGATGTCAGACAGGTCTCAAAAACACAACGACAATCTATAATGATCGAAGTTGGGCTCTGATACCAAATTGATGTAAATTGGGAAGGTCTAGAATTCATAGAATAGAAAGAGAAGAAGAAAGAAGAGGGGGTGGAAGGGGTTTACCTCATCCTCACAAGGAATCGGTGAAAAAACACACAAATCTCCGCAGAGAATACTCAATTCTTATTCATAATCTCTCTAATAAAAATAATTGGGATTACACCTTTATTTTTAGGCCAAGTTCCCTACTAAAATAAAAACTACTTTCCTACTAAAATACTAAAAGAGTTTCATGATCAAACTCTCAAATCCCTATCCAACTAAAACTCTATAATAATTCTCTAATCAAACTCTAATTAATACTCCTAGTCAAACAAATATTCTCTAACTAATAAAATAATATTAAAACAAATAATAAAATTCAATTCTTTAATTTAAGCTCATCCAATCCCTTTTCGATCTCTATCACATTGTGTTCGGCTTCTTACATATAGGACTCCTAGAATCTTCTAAGGATCACTAATTATTGCGAATCACCCAAAGTCTCTAATGCATCACATTGTTTTTATTTTTTTTTCTCTTTCCCTTTTTTTTTGTTGGGGGTGGGAGGAGGGGGCATGTTGTAAATGTTCTCCAAAACCGAATTTTTTACCCGAGAGCAAATTTGGAATCTTAGTTGCACACTACGTGACTTGGGTTAATCTTTGACCTGAAGTTAATGTTACCGGAATCCTTATTCGCTCTGTGTGTGTGTGTGTGTTACCAACACCTTCTTACCAATTCTATGCTTACATGATTTTCACTCGAAATTTCTTGCTCCACGCACTAATTACGGTGTTCCATCGTGTGCAACACAATGATCCTTAATTTTTGTAGACCAAATTGATTATAGAAATAAGGAACATTAAGAAAATTCATGAGCTACTATTTCAGTTCTTGAGTAATTGCACAATCGTCCACAATTGAATGTATGGTGAGGGTACATTTTGGTCTGCACAAATGTTATCAAATACTACTGAAAAAGATATAATAATGGCACTGGTCAAAGCATTAGAAATACACAACTACAAACCCATAGACTAGAAGTTTTCATTTCTATATGCTTTAATTGTGTACTTGATTGTTTTCTGTCATGAAGTGCCATCCTTAACAAGATGTACTCTCTACCCCTGGAGCGCTTATACTATTTGTTTCTGACATGGCAGAAGTCTCAGAAATTGCAGCTTGCAAGGAGCTATCCCTGATCTCAGCAGCATACCCAACCTTAGTTATATGTAAGATCAAATTTAAACTCCCTAGGAGTTTTCTAATATCTACCTCATTCATCATTTATTCTTGTCACTGCAATGCATTTACTTCCCTTGTGTTTCTTTGGCTGGTAGTTATGGTATCTAACAGGTTTACTTGGTTACTTTTGTAGAGATCTCAGCAGGAATCAGCTTATTGGTTCTCTACCATCAAAGAAGCTTTCCTACAGTATGACGACTATGTGTGTATATTGCATGACTTTACTATTGTTTTTTTCTTGCTACACCTATTAGGAAATTAATATAATGGGATGTATGAAATAGATTTTTTTATTTTTTTTTGCCAATCGTTATTTTTGCAGTTATTTGTCACATAACCACCTTAATGGATCCATTCCAGGAAGTTTCTCACTTCTTCCATCTCTCCAGAAACTGTGAGGATCTTTTCACTTGTTTGCAATTTCTGTTTCCTTTTACACAAGTAATTTTTAAGGGTTATGTTGAATAAAATGCTCTTAGCAATTAGGTAAGGTGTGCTCTGTGAACTCCATTGATGTTCACAATACTCCTTTAGATTAGCAGATTATGGGCTATAATTTCCAATGCTATTCCTCTGCTTAATAAGATGGAATAAATGATTATTTATTGCAGGTCACTTGAGAATAATCTTTTGAGTGGTCCTGTTGATGCTAGCCTCTGGCAGAACAAGTCCTTCAGTTCAACTGCTAGACTAATCCTGTAAGACTGGAAAGCAGAACACTAACATCACTTGTGTTTGTTTTCAGAATGAACTTTCATTGATTAGTCTATCTGGAAAATATGTCTTGCTAATTCTCTCTGCCATGCACATTGTAAATGCAGCGATCTTCGGAATAATTCCCTTTCAAACATTTCAGGAGATCTTGATCCTCCAGTAAACGTTAGCTTAAGGTATGATTGTTTTCCGATTCCCTTTTTGTGGAACAAGAGAAAGTAACTATCTAACAATGGACTCCATGTACTTCTGTTTATAGTTTTATCAGAACTCTAGTGTCAGCTTTTAGAATTGGAGTGGGAATGGTATCATCTTATGTTCTAATATTTTAGAATTTATGTGCACCTGGGCATATTACTCTCCTTTTCGAATTCTTAATTATGTGCAAATTTATGTCATTTCAAGATTTATGAATTTTTCTCTACGTGAGGCGATTGTTTCCAGGAATCCTCAAACCCATTACTATGGCACTTCGACACACAGTAAATAAAGCATGGTTTTGACGAGATAAATCTTGGATATTTTTTCCGGATACATTTGATATTGACATTCAATTTTGCACATTAGTTTTAACAATTAGTGCCTGTGGACCACAATCTCAGCTCTCATTTGCCTAAAAAAGTATGTATGGAGCTATTGAGGCACTCACATGATTTATTAGTAGATCGTAGTTTCAATGGGGTTTGTGCCTCAATACAGAAATATTCACGAAAATATTTAACTCTTCAACAGAGGCTGCAACCACATACCAATGGAATTTTATGGGTTATTTTTCACAGTTCCGTTACATCTTTTTCCTGGCAAAACTTTCAACTTTGTATTTCATGCTTTCTTGTGCCAGTTATAACTGTCTCTATCTAAAATCGGATATGGGGCATTAACTCTTGTTCGTCAGTGTGCTGTATGCTGGAAAGGGTCAACCCTCTGGAATTTTGAAAAACAATTTGGCCAATTTGTTATCAAACTCAATTAAGTGTATAAGGATCAAAAGATGGGTGGTCTACTCAAATATTTAAAGGGTTTAGGAGTTCCAAGAAATTTTCAACTAAAGTTACAAAATAAAATAATTTTTTTTTTTTGTTAAGATACCAATCATAGCTTCCGAACTCTTTTGGAGTTAGGACCCCCAAAAAATCCTTAACGGGTCTTTGGTCCAATGGTACTCCTTGCCTTGTGAAGGTTTTGCCTTCTTGAGGTCAAGGGTTCAAGCCCCCTTCCCCCTCCCAAAAAAAAAAAAAACTAAACTGTGCTGTGAGAGACTGAGAGAATGGGGAAAAAAGAAGAGGGGAAGGACTAGGAGACATTGCAGAATGATTTTATTTTATGTTTTGAACTTGGTCTTTATTTCTGAGTTTTACTGTGTCTTTTTTGACTTGGCATAATTTTAACTGGATTGCTATCCCAACCCTTCACTTTCCTTTACCATCTGAGCTGGAGCCATCAAAAGGTTTTCCATTTTCCCTTCTAACATTGACCCCTGGACGAACTTGCTAGCTTGTCCCCTGCTTTTGTGCCATGTATTTCTCCTAAATGTTTGTCATAGCATCCACTTTTGTATTTGATGTACTGTGGAAGCTTTAGGAGTTGAGACAGATTTTGATTGTTTTTCTTCACTTGATTCACTTCTTCCCAATTTACATAGTTATGAGGAAACCAATGAGTAGATGGTAATAAATGACTTATTTATCTTGATTTTTCCGTCACTGCAGCTATCAATTTAGCATAATTTTTGTGTCACTGCACTTACAATTTTAGCAGCTGTTGTTCAGACTACAGGGAAATCCTATCTGCAGCAATGCAAATGGAGAAAACATTGGCCAATTCTGTGGACTAGAAGCTGGAGGGGATGACATGCCTTACAACTTAACAAAGTCAACTATGATATGTCCTATTCAAGCATGCCCTGTAGATAACTATTTTGAATATGTAACAGCATCACCTGTGCCATGCTTTTGTGCATCACCTCTTAGAATTGGCTATCGGCTTAAGAGTCCTAGTTTCTCTTACTTCCCTCCATATATGTATCCATTCGAGATGTACCTGACTAGTTCTCTTAATTTAGACCTTTATCAACTATCTATCGACTCATTTGTCTGGGAGAAAGGACCTCGTCTGAGAATGTATCTGAAGCTTTTTCCTATGGCTGGTGTTGAACATTCAAATACATTTAATGAAAGTGAGATTCTGCGTATTAGAGGCATTTTCACATCATGGGCATTTCTTGGTAGTGACTTGTTTGGACCTTACGAGCTTCTCAACTTCACTCTTCTGGGACCTTATTCATATGGTAAGCATTCAAGCCTTTATCTGTCTCTGGGCCACATTGCGTTCCAAGAAACATTTGTGATGATTCTGAAATCACAATTCTTTATATTACCGTCATAAATCACAATATATTCCCTAGATAAAGGTGAATGTCAGAAAAGGCTTTATGTAGCCATAGCAAGTAGTTGGTAACCTTGAGAATAGTGCAGACTGGAAAAGTTCACATTGTCTAATTAGTGTTGGAAGCATCTCTCTTGTTTTGGGGATAAAGGCCACGACGGTTTTATCTTTTAAAAACCAAACTTCCATCATGCTACTAAATGATTTCTAGTGAAATGTTACCTGAATAGTGAGTCGATTTAGTATGTGATACAAGAACCCTTGTCCGGATAGTCTTCTAGTTTTATACGAAAGTATATATACGCATACAAGCATACACACGTAGTCAGTTTGTGTTTGTTTTATATTTGTGATAGGTTTCACTATTATATCAGAATTTAGGTATAAGTATCCATCCCTACAGGTAGATAATATTTATTTTATATTTGTGATAGAGTTCCAAAGCGAACTGACTTGGGAGTAGATCTACAATTTGGAATCATAAATTTGGGCGATCCAGATGGTGATTCGTCGGGGTTGAGCAACTTTAACTGGCCGTATGGAAAAAGTTGAGGGTTTTGGTTCTAGAAACTCTTAAATTTTACTATTGCGAAACAAAACAGCACACTCATAAATCCCATACCGTTGTCATGGCATACTTATGGGACCCAAGTTTAAATTAAAGAATTGGAAGAAAGGAGAATAGGAAACACGTGGAGAAATGATGTGTGCACAGAAATCTATGTGGAGATTGTATCTCACATGTACATAAACATATATGCACTTGAGGGGGATAGAGATGTAGATTCGTTAAAATGTTCCTACAGAGGGAACATAAACCTCTCCCTGAAGATAGTGCATGTGTATCAGTGTGAAGTGCTTGATGTGCATCAGCAGTTATTGTGGAGATGAAAGGAAACATGAAACCAAATAGTTACATAGATCCTAAATTTTGTCATTGATCCCATGAAATTTTCTTCAGTTGTGCAAAGTTAAGTTTACATGTGCTTAAGTTCCATGTACAATGTCTGGTGTGGTCCCTCCTCTTGCATAGGGCATGACTGATTGGACACAGTGAGAGTGCTTGCTTGCTTGAGGTCTTAAATGTACTAAGCAGGCACCTTAGGCCAACCGGGTTTGGCAAGGTTATACAAGAAACAGGTCCATACGTCGTGGTTATTATTTTCTAGGGAAGGAAATTTCATGTCATTGTATGACATACAAACACATTATTATGTCTCATATACTTTTATTTGTTTTAAACTAAACAATACCGGATAAACTATTTCTTTTAACTTTGGCTACTTTTTTTGAAGATGTAGCGTTTGTTTACCTTTATATTTGGGTTGTTTTTCTTGGACATGCAACCTAATGAGGTTTTAATGCTGATGCAGAGAATTTTAATGGTCGAGGTAAAACTGTAAGCAAGGGTGTTTTGATAGCTATTGTATTAGCAGCAGTTGCCTGTGCTGTGACAATTTCTGCTATAGTGACAGTTCTGATTACACGAAGGCATGCTAGATACCTGCAGAAACTGTCAAGAAGACACCCTTGTGAGTTCTTTGATGAACTTTGGTTCTTTCTGTTAAATTATTGCCAGACTACTCCTGTCCTGTGGAAATTATATGAAGTCCATGTTACGCATTGCAGCCTCAAAGACTTTTATAAAAATTGATGGAGTGAAAACCTTCACCTTTAAAGAAATGGCAGCGGCAAGTGACAATTTCAGTAGCTCAACTCAAGTTGGCCAAGGCGGTTATGGGAAGGTTTACAGAGGGATTCTACCTGACAAGACAATTGTAGCCATAAAGCGTGCAAAAGAAGGATCCTTACAGGGTCAAAAGGAATTCTTGACAGAAATAGAAATGTTGTCCAGGTTACATCACAGAAACCTCGTTTCGTTGGTGGGTTACTGCGACGAAGAAGTGGAGCAGGTATGTTATATCAGGCAAGCCCATCATCAGAAATTCTTAATTTGCATTGTTTGGTCTAATCGTATACGTTACATCAACCATCTTTTAAATGCTGACTGATTTTGATAAGGATGAAAGTCCACTGGAAGCATGAGTTTTCAATAGTCTCTTTTCCAATTCTACTTACACTACATTACATTACACCTTTCCTCACTCCTGTTTACGAGAGAAGAGTTATTGACTTATTTCTAAGGCATCTCTACATGGAAATAGGAATCGTCTTGCTTTAGTTTCTTAGGCTAAGATGACAACATGAGTAAACAATGCAACCATGTGGAGTTTTCTTGACATGTTTTTCAACTCTATGTCAAGTGAATGTGAAATTGTGAAGCAGGCATTTCTCATGTTGTTCAACTCAAGTGTGTGAACGGACTCATTCTTCCTCAACAGTGTCACTTATAATTGCCATTCAGAAAAGGGAGATAAAGTCAATAAAACAAGTGTGTAAGGGAAAAGATGGTAATTTTCCAAAAGGAAAAATGCTGGATCAACTAATTTGGTTACAACTCAAGATATTTTCTTGAAATTGGTTGATTAAGAAAACAGAGTTGCACTTCCACCAGAGGCTCCCTAAAGTTGTCATGCATGTAGATAATGTTCCCGAGTCTTCCTGTATACAAGCTAGTACAATTGAGGGTCAAATTTTTGTTCCCTTTCCACCGAAACTACTGTCCATGGAAAGCGAAACATTTTGGTTTCCATGGAAACCGGTACGAAACGGGCAGTGGACATTGATATTACCATATTTTGAGATGTTTCGGGATGTTTCGCCAAATGTTTTGAAGATGAATTTTCAATTTTTGTCTCTGTGTCTATTATGTTTCCAAAACTTTTCCAAATTATTCCCTTTTCGAGATGACTGAAACTATGCACTGAAACAAAATTTTTATTTTTGGGTACAATTGAATCTTGCAAAAGCATACTTATCCATTAAGCATCTATTGAAGACTGACATTAAAAAGAAGAATAAGAAGAACAAGATTGAAGTAACATAGCTGCTCTCTCTCTCTCGGTCCAGGAAGTTGTATTATTGTCTTGCGGTTTGGTGTTCAAACTTGTGAGGATTTATTCCATTGATATATGAGTATTTTCTTGGTGCATTTGCAGATGCTGGTTTATGAGTTCATGCCTAATGGCACATTGCAAGATTGGCTTTCGGGTGGGTAAATTGTAAGGTTTTACATAATTTCTGCTGCTTAGTTCTTTATTTTTCCCCCAGGGGAGGGGGAAAAAGTAGGGAACTGGATTTAGAGTGCATATTACTGTTGCTGGAATATTTGATGTTTTACTTCATGATATTAGGATGATTGTATGTCATTCTTCAATTGGTCTAGTATGAGTGCCTGTACAGGTGGAAATATAATTGTTAATGATATTTTGCATTACTATATGGTGGACTATTCTTGTCGACAGAAAGATAATTATTACGACATTTTGCATTACTACATGGTGGACTATTCTTGTAGACTATCTTACAGCTTATTTATTAATCTCTATTCTCATGTGATCTTTTTTTATCCCTATAAATTTATTGATTCTAAATTTTTTTATCATTATCTAAATGTTATAGTCAGTGATTGATTTCAGCATTCAGCTGATTATTGTGAAGCTAAAGGAACCAATGGGTCTTTGGTCCAATGGTACTCCTTGTCTTATGAAGGCTTTGCCTTTTTGAGGTCAAGGGTTCAAGTTCCCCCCTCCCCTCTCTTCCCCTCCCCAAAAAAAAAAAAAAGGAAGGCATTAACTTGGATTAAACATCTTCTATGTTTTTCTTATTTTATAGACAAATTGATTCTGGTTCTTCCCTTTGGAGTCTAAGGATCTCACTGGAGCTTTCAATTTCAAGAACTGTTACACTTTAATCCTCAATTCACTAGTCTCCTTAGTTTTTCCAGTTGAATTGCATCAACTTCTTGGCGTACGCAAGTTTTTTCAACTTCAATAACTATGATACTTTAATCCCCAAAATCATGCACTCACATGTTATCCATCAACTTTCAAAATGCTCCTTCCACGTGTTACATTTTCCAGTCCAATTGCTTCGACTTCTTGGCTTGCATAATGTTCATGGTGCTGATTGTCTGAAAGTTGGTTTCTGTGATTTGACAGCTAAATCTAAAGAAACACTGAACTTTGGAGTGAGGTTACATATTGCACTGGGTTCAGCGAAGGGCATTCTTTACCTCCATTCTGAAGCACATCCACCCATATTCCACAGAGACATCAAAGCCAGCAACATTCTTCTGGACTCCAAACTGTCTGCTAAAGTTGCTGATTTTGGACTCTCACGGCTTGCTCCTGTCATGGATGATGACGGGACTGTGCCTAATCATGTATCGACAATTGTGAAGGGGACACCAGTAAGTCTGACTCTGCTAATTGTTAAGCGATGCACACTGGAACCTATAGGGAAATAAATTGCACAAACTTCGTTTTCTTGGGACAATTCATAACTAGAAACTCCCATAGAAGAAACCAATTGATTACAATATGAATATCAAAGGTCTTTGTGTTTCTCCTATGAAACTATCTTAATGTATGATTGTGCATGCAGGGTTACCTCGATCCTGAATACTTCCTGACTCGTAAGTTGACAGACAAAAGTGATGTCTACAGCCTTGGAGTAGTATTTTTGGAGATCTTGACAGGCATGCAACCAATATCACATGGCAAAAATATAGTCCGTGAGGTACTATCCTATGTTAAATTTCTATATTTAGGGCCTTACTGATCTGCTAAATATGAGCCTAGTTCTGATGCCACGCATTTGCAGGGTGTGAATGTGGTGCAATTGTGGCCAGTCTTTTATTATAGTCCAACAAGAGCTAATTGTTACCTCTGGAATCCATAGAATTTCTTAGCTGAGGCTGAAAAAAAAATGATACTTCAATCTGCATCAGTTAAAGACACCAAGTCCACGACTTTGTTTCTAGGGATATTCCTGCATTTAGGACTTGGACTTCGTAAATGACTTTGATTTATGTTTTAGATATCTAAGAGAAAATAAAGATTAGGATCTTAATGTTTTCAATTGTCAGGTGAATTTGGCGCATCAGTTGGGCACAATGTTCTCTGTCATAGACAGCAGAATGGGTTCATACCCCTCTGAATGTGTAGAAAGGTTTGTAGCTTTGGCACTCAGGTGTTGCCAAGACAAGCCAGAAGAGAGGCCATCAATGCTGGATGTGGTCAGGGAGCTAGAAAACATCCTCCGTATGATGCCGGAAACTGGAATTGACTTGTTAGAATCAAAATCCAGATATTTCACCGAATCAGCATCATCGTCTTCGCTAGCCTATGCAAGTAGGGACCCGTATGTATCAACAGATGTGTTCGGAAGCGACCTTATTAGTGGTGTCAGTCCCACCATCACACCTCGCTGATAACCCGAGAAATCATATGTATATATATATACATGAAAAAGGAAAACCAATAGGAATATTCTATCATGTGCATTTAGAATGTTAAACTGATGTGTCCAACGTAACTTGTGGGCGTAAGAGAAAACTGATGTATATTAGCCATTGTATGCTTCTCTTTGTTGTTGGAGCATGGAAGACATGATTCATGTTAAAAGAGTTTTGTTTTGAACCAGCAAGGAAAATCATGCCTTTCTTTTTACTTTCTTTTTCATCCTAACATTGAAAATAAATAGAGGAAGGGGGCTTTTGTTCACGCATTGGACACGTGTACTTGACTGACACCGTTCATTCATATCATGCAACTGATCTACTCTTTTTGATTATCGCCTACTTACTAATTAACATACAAGTAAGTAACTTCAATACAGACACTGCACATGCTCTTGCTGGCTGGCTGGCTGGAACAGCAACAGGTTAAACAATAACACACTTTCTAGTCTCATGGCGAACTTCAACATAACTAGCATCCCATCCCATTGGATTTCGGGATTTACATTTGCTTTCTGTTGCCTTTGAATCAAATATGTTGCTTGAAACCTGCTTGGGATTGAAAGTTTTGGCAAGCTAAATTTCCTACCCCCCATAACCTCGGCAAGCTCCCCTCCCTTTGATGCAAAATATTACATGTGTAGCTTCTTTCTGCTTTTCCCTCTCGTCTATCCGAACCTTTTAGAGAGGCTAGAACATCGGACTAATGCAGGGACAAAGGAAATAGATCACAGATAAGAATGTGGACTGATTCCAGAAAAGTGCAGGTTAAGCTGATATGGGGACAAAAGAGATCATACTAAGCAATAATGAAAAACATGGTCCATGTTTCACACTTCCAAGCAGGACCATAGGTTTGACAAATTTAGCACAAATGCAAAATAATGTTTGTTTCCCAGTCAATATATGAGTGGACATGTAGGGGGATTTCTGCAGCATTAGTTATCTAAACCAAGCATGCACAACAAGACTAGAGAACTTTAAAAATGCAGCTGACAAGTGAACTTTGGCATAGCTACTGCATTATTGAGACCTCAAAAATCATGTTTCATAAATAAAAGCGGAGAACAAGCTTAATATCAGTAGGTACAAGTGGGTCAAAACCAAATGCAAGACAGTAATTCATGGTTGAGGGTCAATGTCAATGACCAAGTTCCAAGTAGAAGTTCCATGACCTGGCATCGATTGAATAAACAAAAACAACATTTGCATTATTTTTTAGATAAGAAAGGAGAAACCAAGAAGGAGGCGTCCATGAAAAAAAGAAAAAAGAAAAGCCAATTAGACCAGCCAAATTACTTGGAAGTGGACTCGTTGCTTGATAAATCCTCTCTATCATCTATCAACTTGGTCTCAGCAGCTGATCCCTCATCAACAGTAATCATCTTCCCCCCATCAACGCTCTGTGATCCTGTCAATCTTGCCAGTATAACAAATGACATTCCTCCGAGAATATTATTCAGGCATCTCAAAACAATCACAGCAGTCTTAAACACCAAGGGTGTAACTCCTTTGGCTAGCAAAAATTCAATCCCATTGAGAGTTTGGTATCTAAAATTACTGCTAACACCCATGTGAATCGCCCAAGTTGCAGCATTCAGAACAGTTGGTGGAGGCTTGTTTGGAGTCTCAAAATTGGGATCCATCTTCTTTCTCATCTTCATTAACCCGTTTGAGATAGCAGTTCCAACTAATCCAGCTGCAAAACCAACCGCAGCAAAAAGAGTTCCTTTGTACACAAATGTCCCAACACGGTTGAAAAGAGAATAGGGTCCAGGCTCAAACATGTGGCTTGTAGGACAATTTGCGAAAATTGAAGGGAGAGTCTGAGCTGAAGAAGACATTGTGGGTGCTAATAGATACATTAGCACAAAATTCAGAATTGATCCGACAACGAGGGTTGAGAAAACAAAGTCAAGCTCATTTAGCCCAAAATTAGGACGAGACGCCATATCTCCCAGAACACACGAGCTTACTCCAACTAATTCTTCCATTAGAACCTTGAAAGGGAACTGGGAATCTGCGGCAACTCGCGATCTCCAACCATTAAGAAAAGCCCCTATAGGTCCAAGACCATCCCACGAAGACGCTGAATCTTCGGAATCTCCACCTCCACTGCTCCAACCACCATCACCGCCACCGCTTCCACGTCCCACCCCACTGTCGCCACTGCCCCCGCCGCCGGCACACGGAAGTTGGGGTTTGACAAGCAAACTGGGGTTGAAATGTTTTGGGTGGAGAGGACTAATGGAGAGTTTTTGAGTAGGTGAAGGTGATGATGAATATGGAAAGGTAATATCAGCAAATTCCATTGTTTGGCTACGAATTCGAGGACTGTGGGTGAGATGGTGGTAGTGCCCGGCAAGAGGAGAGTGACGGAGGTGAGCTATAGTCGCCATATTTCCTATGTGAGCTAGCCCACAAGAGAGAGAGAGAGAGAGAGAGAGAGAAACTTCTTCCCTTGCGATTTTTATCGCAATCAAATCTGCATAAGCCCAAAAACAAAAAACGAACTTAAATGGTGCAAAAAGTTTTAAGCAGATTGATTATATATATAATATAATATAAAGAAGCAGAGGTCTGGGATCGTTGTCGTTGTCGTTTCATAACATCGTATATTCATAAGAGAACAGCAAAAAGGGATGTGAGAGTGCAGTGAATGGGGAAAGAAGGAAGTATCAGATCTAAAAGCTAAAGGGAGAAGCAATGTATTTTACCTTGAATTGGATTCACGATCACAGATTGAATGATGCTTGGCGATTACTACTTGCTCAAGTTTTGCCCAATTCAATTGATACCTGGATTATAATCGGACAGCAACGGGACGCATATGGAACCAAGATGAACAAAGGCGGACTACAAGTCTAGATTCCTAATAAAATTCAAAAAAATAAAAAAGAGTCTATAAAAACTAAAACCCTAGTCGGGTCGGATAGGCCACTTCCAGCTTTGCAGAGTCGGGGTCGTATGAATAAATTATTTACTCTATTAAGTTCAATTTTAATAAAATATAGGGTAAATTACACTGACACCCCCTGATATTTGGTTTTATTACACGGACACCCTCTCACTTTTTCAAAATTACACTGAGACCCCTTAACATTTAAAACTTATAACAACCACACCCCCTCCAACTAACAGACGTTAGAATAATTAACGGTCAAAGCTAATGTCATCAATATTATTTCTTAAAATACCAAAAATGCCCTTCAAATATATGTTCTTACACCAAAAATTTATCCCATCTCTCATTTATCATTTCTCTATTTTATATTTCATATATAAACAAAAATTTTCTCAATTAAATGTTATATTTCACATTTACATTTAAACTAAAATTAAATGTTGAATTAACCACCCACCGCCGCCTCCACACCACAGAACCACCACCACAACCACCTCATCCTCCTCTCTCTGTCTCTCTCTCTCTCTCATACAGAGCACCACAACTGGTAACCGAGTAACCCTATCACTGATCCACCACCTTCATCTTCATTTTCACCTCCACAAACACAACACACACAACCACCACAACAAGAACTGGAGTCTTAGATCAATTTTACCAGTAAGCAGCTGGTAATGTAATATCACCCTTACCCCTAATATTTACCCCGAAAATAGGGTCTGAATTTCATTCACTTCACATAGGAGCTTCCAAGCAGTTAGCCGAAGACGAGTACCAGAGGGGGAAAGAGATGGAAAAGCAAGGAGCACGAAGACGTCGGGTGGTGCAGTGGTGGGGGAGGGTTTAGCAATTTCACGGTTTTTTTCTCTCTCACTCTCTGTGTATATACATATATATATATATATATAGAGAGAGAGAGAGAGAGACTAATCATCCACCACCGGTTCCACCACCTAGTCCCACCCATCACCACCGGTTCCACCAGCAAGACCCACCAAAACTTCCAAACCTAGCAAGACCCACCAAAACTTCCAAACCCAACCAGATCCACAACCACCACTAACACAGAGAGAGAGAGAGGAGAGACAAAACCACCCCTGCCTCCACCACCACTGAAACCACCACCTGGACAAAACCACCCCTGCCGCTGGGTGCTGGTGAAAATAGGCGGTGGTAGTGGGTGGGTGGATTTTGAACCCGATGACGGTGGGTACTGGTGTAAATAGGCGGCGCCGCTGGGTGTGGTTGCGCCGCTGGGTGTGATACTTCTTGAGAGACAGAGAGAGAGATCTTGGGGCCTTTGAGAGAGAAAGAAAGTATGGGCGGAGAGGGTCAGTTTTCAGGGGAAAGGTATTGGGTATTGGGTATTGGGGTATTGGGTATTGGGTCTTAATGGGTAGTTAAGGTGAGGGTAAAATAGTCTTTTTGTTTGTGCTGTTAACGGCATTCATTTTGTGGGGTCTCAGTGTAATTTTGAAAAAGTGAGGGGGTGTTCGTGTAATAAAGCCAAATGTCAGGGGGTGTCAGTGTAATTTACCCTAAAATATATTGTATTTAGGTGCAAAATTCAAATGAAATCAAAACTGTTTTACTTAAATACCCTCCCTTAAAATATGTAAATATTTAATTAGATTCTCTCACTATCTCTCTCATATTTTCTCTTCATCTCTCTCTATTTCCCCATTACTTTCCTCATCTCTCCCCTATTTTCTCTCTATATCTATCATTAATAATTTATTTTCTTTTCAAATATGTAAAGATTTGATTTATTTTTTCATCTTTCTCCCCTATTTTTTTTCTCTCTCTCTCTCCCTATTTTTTTCTCTCTATTTATATCAACATTACAACAACACAATTACACCAATCAGTTACAATTGTCTTATAATACACCAAACAGGTACACCAAACAATTACACAAATTTATAAAATCAACCAAATTTGTCATTCAGTTGTTTACATAAACTAAATAGTTGCACTATTTAGTATCGCGACATCATTATACCAATCATATATATCAAATTTAGTATAATGGTAAAGTCTTTTGTGTAATGATAAATCCAATTTGGTGTATATAATTGGTGTAACCACGTCGTGATATTAAATGGTGTAACTCTTTGATTTATGTAAATAACAAAAATGACAAATTGGATTGGTGTTGTAATTTCGTATAATTGTTTAGTATAATTGTTTGGTTTATTAGAACAAATGAGTAATTGTTTAGTGTATTATAGGGTAATTGTAACTAATTGGTGTAACTGATTAGTGTAATTGTGTTGTGTAACGTTGATATAAGGAGAGAGAGAAAAGGGAAAAAAATAAGAAAATAAGGGAAGAGGGACTGAGAGAGAGAAAAAAAATAGGGAGAGAGAGATGAAAAAATTAAATCAAACTTTTATATATTTAAAAAAAAAATTATCAATATGAGAGAAAGAGAAATAGATAGAGAAAAAATAGGGAAGAGAGAGTGAAAAAGTAATGGAATAATAAATACCATTTTAGTCTTTTTTTCAAAAAAATGCACTTATGGCTAAATAAGTTTTTTTAACGTAGTTTAGCTCAAATAAGTCTAAATTTTTATACCGGCTTCCAAATTACCCTTCATTTTTTTTAAATGAGTCTAAAAAATTATTCGAACTCAACTCATTTATCGAGTAAAGCCCAAAATAAATCCAACTCGAGTCGACCCTGAGTAGCTCGATCATTTTACATATATAAACAAGGTGTACTTGTGAACTCGAACCGAGTTTTTTAAAATCGTTTTTTTAAACGAATTTAAAAAATTGTTCAAACTCAATTCGTTTAAAATATGAGTCAAACTCAAGTCGAGCCGAATTCGAATAACTAGACTCAATTATTAGCGCTACATAACACTCTTTTACCTACAAAGAAAGAGAGAGAACGAGAAAATAATTGGTAATGGCTGCGAATAGGAGGCGTTCTCCAGATGACGCACATGTGTGGCAACCGCAACTCTATTTTGGCTCAGAGCCTAAACTCGTGGGGTGCGGCTGGACCCAACTGAAATGAGAAACAGACTACTCCATAAAATGAAGTGAAAATTGTGAATAAGTACACATATATTACTTAATTGTGAAAAAGTATCAAGCAGATTCTCTTTTGTGTGTAAGTCCTTTTATTTGAGAATGTTTTGTGAGTAGATATATATTGATTGTTTTTTAAATATTTCATTTATATAAATGTCATTTTTCATTAATCATTGGCCATTTTTTAGGCATTAAATTGTGAGATTCAATTTTCTATTTCAGTGAGACAACTGGACATTTTTTTAGGGATTTAATTGTGAGATTCAATTTTCTATTTCAATGGGACAACTGGACAATTTTTTAGTTAGTTAATTGTGGGATTCAGTTTCCTATTTCAATGGGATAACATGTTTGAATTTTGAACTGCATTTTATTCTTTCATTCAGTGACTGTTGTTCTAAAAATTTTGTCAAACCTTATATACAATGTGTATATACGATGTGACATTGAAGTCACACTATGATGCCACACTTTTTTGAATCCTGCATATGGATGTGTATATACAGTGTGAAATTAATGTCACACTCTCATGCCACAATGTGTTAAAACCCTACATATGGATGTGTATGTGTAATATGAAATTGATGTCACACTATGGTGCCCACAATGTGTCAAACCCTGCATATGATGTGTATATGCAATGTGATATTTGTTGTCACACCAACGTTGCAACATAAAACTTTGCCACAGTATGACAAAGTATGTGATTGCTGAGAGAATTTTTTTTGGATAGATATTGAGTTCCATTTGAATTTCAAATTTTTTCCGTAAATCATGCGATCTCCAGCCGCCAATGGTGAAAATGTGTGAACAGTTGCTGCCTCTTCCCCTTCTTCTCGCCAATTTCCTTATATGAGTAAAAACCTCTTCAACTTCAAAAGGGGGAATTTTGGACTTTAATTATAGTGGATGGACTTTTTTACAAATATTTTTAAAAGGTGTATTTTTTTCCTAATAATTTTAATATTATTTACTGGCCCCTTGGTTTTCCTAAAATGAATTAAGGCCCAAAACCAATTGACATAAATAAATAGATAAAATTATTGAAAACTATAAAGTTAGTACCTAATTTGTAAATAAGTTTAGGCTTTTACTTTTTAAGGTCTAACTTTTAAGGTGAGAAGTACAAATTAGTTTTTCTCTTTTTTTAATATGACAATATTACCCTTATGTCTTGTACTTTACCCAATTAAGAGCCATCAACGCAGCTTTACAGTCTCTCTCATTGAGACGATTCAGTCTGAGTCCAAAGACTCCAAAACCTAGTCATCACCACCGCCACGACACTCTCTCTTTCCCAAATTATTCTCCTCTCTTTCTCCCCTAAATTATTCATTGATTCAGCATCTAATTCTACGAGATTGGATACGAAGTTATTTGGCGCCGTTGACATAAAATCCAGATTGACGAGGTCGCCGGAGAAATCGGACCTGTCTCAACTTTCACAAATTATTTAATTTTGAGTCAATTCACTCGATTAAACATCAACACCCCTAAGAGTGCGTTTGTGATGACTTATGAAATCCCATAAATACTTTTTCAATAAGTGTTTATCAAAAGTGTTTTATAACAAAAACACTTTAATTAAATAAGTATTAATCAAAATGTTTAAATTAAAGTAGAAGAACAGAAAAAAATCAAGGATATAGAAGTGTCATACCGTCAGAAGCAGAGTTGTAGCCATTATAATTTCGTTCTTCGACATGGGCCCCATTTTTTCCAACCTCTCCCTGGCCAGCTTTGGGGCATCTGGACTGCTCTTCACCTCCGACGGAGAAACCACATACAAAAGCAAAGGTCACGAGCCCAAATCTAACTGGGTCCAGGCTCAATAAATCAGGCAAGCCCAAGTCAGTTAAAAGACAGTCCAGGCCTAGTCCACCAATCTGGCTCAGTCCAAGATCCGAAGAGCTTGGAAATATAAGAGCACGTGGGAGAGAGATTATCAGGATACACACTCCGAAAAATCAATCCTACATTAATTGTACTTACCTTTTGTAACTATCCTCCCGAAGTAGTGTCATCTCCCTCACGTCACCGCCTCAACATATCTATAAATTGTAAGCCTTCTCCACATGAGAGAGGACACCTAGAGATCTCCCAACACATCTCACTACACCTCTCTACACGTAGCTTCTATCTCCTAGCTAGGAGCCTTTTTATTCATCAAAAAAAAGTCACCGGCCACCGTTGCCGTTTTCGAGAGTGGAGTAGGTCACTCGAACCGAACCACTATATATCTGTGTGTTAACTCAATATTTACTGCTTTCTCATTGATTGCTTTATTTATTGTTCATTAATTTCACTATATCACACACTTGACTATTTATCTTACAGGAGACCAATTTTATACATCATCAAAATTGGTACCAAAATCAAAGACACCAAACCAGGCACAAATGCAGCCTTTGCCCAACCCATCCACCCATTTGTCTTATTTATTGTATTCGCCGTCAAATTCGCGCTCAATAGATTGACAGTCATTGCCCTCAAGAACATCGCCGACGAAATCACCGATGTCCGGAAGCAAGTCAACATCAACCACGATCCCAACTTGGTCTCAGTCCCATCACCAGCATTACTACCACAAGCCACAGACAACTGACCTCGGTCAACACACAAGCTCATAATCCCATCAACGCCACGAAGCCGAGGGGCAGCAGTAATATACCAAATTAATTTTAAGTATTAGAGCAGATTAATTAGCAAAGCTTTTCACCAAGTATAAAAATTTGTTCAATCTCAAAGGTACTGTTACTCGAAAAGCAGTCCAAGGTCTAATCAATACAACCAGCCCCTCAACAGAACGAGCATTGCCATCCAAAAGTTCTAAGTATTACACAATATGCTGCCTCTGAGCAAATATTCAACTGCCTGGAGATTCACGGGAACAAATCCAACCTCAGTCAAACCTCTCTCAAATGGGTTTTCGAGTTTCATTTCCAATTTCCAATGGAATAATGAATACAATGGACACAAAGTCATGGAACAAAAAAAATACCTACAAAATTCAAACCACTTGCTCAAGGCCTCTCATGCTGGCACCAATTATAACATATTCCACACTACTCCATTGTCACTAATACAAGAATAAATCCAATGAATGAAGTTTACAGAAACTAAAATCACCATACCTAACTCAAAAGCCAAAACTATATAAACCCCCCCCCCCCTTTTTTCTTCTTTGTTTCTGTACTCTTCAATAAATAAAAGAAAAACAAAAGAAAACCCCACCAAAAGCCTCACCCGCAAGACCTGTTAGCCTGTAGTTTCATTTTGGCTCGATAACGAAGAGGTATTAAGGTGTATTGAGAGGTATACTCGGGTATTACTTTCTGAAGCAGAGTAGAAAGTAGAAACCATTGCTTCAAGAGCAATAAATGCAATATGTCTTAACGCCCAGTTTTTGCACGCTTCATTCCACTAGTGTTGAAAGGTGATACACTACCGCTTGGTCCAGGACTGTCTTCTCTCAAACTTGAATTCAGCATAGCTAGTTCACGCAACTGCTGTCTCTTAATATAATCTTGTGACTCATCCTGCACACAGAAAAGTGTACAAAAAAAAAAATGAAGCCATGCCATCAATGATATAAATATGGAGCATGGTGACACTGCCAAAAGATGCATATGTTGGAAGAAAAATGGGACAGTTACTTGACTCATTAGGCCCACAATCTTATGTGCCATGTGATCACTGAAACACTAACAAACCCTGAATGTGACCCAAAGGCCATATCAAGATAAGGTATTAGAAGCTTAATTAGGAGACATTCTTCTTCAAAAGTACTCCAGAATTAGTGCTGAAGACATCAAGGGGAGAGGCTAACTCTACTGGAGCTTAAGCATACATGCAGCCGTATTAGCACAAGGTATACTAACGAGACTGCCCTACTCCTTTAGAGCTCAGTTTTCACTATATGTTCCTTTTGCATAAATTGAAAAATATGGTGCATAGGAAAGGAAGAGGGTCACATGATTACAACATAGGGAATCACATGGAATCTTCAATCCAAAAGCACAACAAATGACTGGGTTTGAGAGTAATACCACAGGTTTAAGCAATTCTTCAATTATTTCCTGCGCCTGTCTTAGCCTGATATCAACAATATTTGCAGGTAAATCAGCCTCAATCAAGATGTGCAGTGGCTCATTCAGGTGTTCATAGCCTGGTCTTCCACGTAGCTTCTCTTCCTTGAGATTGAAAAGGCATAAATATTATTAACCTCTTGTATAACAACAATACCTTAACTGGAACTGGATTGATATTAGGCTCAATTGCCCAGTTGGTTTTCCTTGAGCCATTATCAAGTAATAGTCATTATATCTTATCAGCAGGAGGAAGAATAAAAAGTTGTATCACCTTGTCTGGGTCCTTTATTGATCCTTTTCCTCTAATATATACACGGCATCCTGTTGTAGCTTCCACCCGTTTCAGTGAATTGCCTCTGGGACCAAGAAGTCGCCCAACAAAATTGAACTAGCATCCACAGTAAAGTTAACAGCTCAGTTAACATTTTTGTAAACTAAGGAAGTTTTCAGTTTAATAAAATGGGGCATGAATTGGGACTTAATGATATGAATTGGGACTTAATGATACAGACTACAAAATTACAAAGATTATGTATGAAGCTTACATTTGGATAAGTATCTGCTGGAATTTCTAAGCGTAAAATCCTCTTCACTGTGTATGAGCTAGGACTTGCAGGAGCCCCTTGCCAGTCCATTGTCATTCCAGGGGGTCCACTTAATCTCTGCCAAGCAATGAAAAGTTTTGTTGCTTTCCTTTCACTTTCTTAACAGAAATAAAGAAAGAGGACAAGAAAAGCTGAGGGAAACAAAAACAGAATCACCATTTCTAACATACAATAATAATTTTTTTCTAGTAGCAAAGTAGAATAATAATGTAAAAGGTAGCACAACAAATGCAATATTAAACATTCACAAAACGGACTGATAAAGGAAGGTAGCACAACAAATGCAATATTAAACATTCACAAAACGGACTGATAAAGGACTCCAACACCTCTGGCTTGAAAAGAGTGACGAGTTGATGACCAATGACAAAGTAAAGATACACACAGCCAAGCAAAGGAAAACAAGTAATTACACAACAACCTTGTTGCACAGGTCACAACTCAACATCTAGTCAATTTTTACAGTTTCTTTTTGATCTATCAGATAGCTACAATATGTAAAGCAACCGGTAGAAGGGAAAAAAGGACAACCAAATCTCTGTTGTGCTTACACAAAATGCCTGAAAAAATCAAGGGTTCTCAATAATTTTAAGTGTTCTTCAACAAGTTTACTTCCCAAATTTGCTTGCCAATTTTTTCAAACCTAGTGATTGAGCAAACACACATACCTTGAAAAGTGTATCTTTTTCTGTAACTTACTATAGCCTCTTAAAGGAACCAGATGAAAGATTACCAATTCATATTTTAAGCTTGTGAAAACTTCAGATGGAGTAGTTTGCTAGTTTAAAGACAAAAAATTGCTTAAGAACACATCTTAAGGTTATATTTCGAACCCTCATTTTAAAGCTTATAATTTCCATCAAGATATAAAACCATTAATCTATATGGTTACCACAATTCACTAAACCCCTAATGATCCACGATCTAGGTACATCGATCCCAAACTGGGTGAATTCGCGATCCAGATCATCAAAATGAACGATCCCAAATTGTAATACTAACCCTAAATCAATTCGATTTAGAACATGTAGCATAAATATAAAATACATATTAATTGACTACATGTATATAGATTTAAAATTATATATTATTTTAGATAATAGAAAATCATGCACAACTATAAGATAAATAGTAATGACTTGGTGTTTATGAATGTTCTGTAATATATAATGTTGTGTAGTAGTGAAAACGATCTATCTAAGAGTTCCAAAATGAATTGCGACCCAAAATATCGTACCAACTAAACCTATCCCATCGTACCGCGTACCTAAAAAAATGTCGTACCGTGTACCCGTACCTGTACCATATACCAGTACCTGTACCATGTACGAAAGTGACCCACCATACAGGTAACCTACATAGCAACCAATGTTTTAAAACCTGGCCCGGACCAATGGGTCAACCCGGGAACCCATTGAACCGGGACTTAAACCAGGCCGGTTCACTAGTTAGATCGGTCAAGTAGTAAAACCACCCAAAACCTATTGAACTGGGCAGTTTTTAAAAGAACCGCTCAAACCGGATGGTTATGGGAGAATCGGGTGGGTCAAACACCTCTATAAAAACCACACATTTTGGGCATTTTTTGCCCTAATCTGAGACCTCATCCTCACTCTCACCACCTCAACTCTCCCTTCTCGCAATTCTCTCTCTCTCCCTCTCTCCCTCTTCTCTTTAGATCTCACACTCACCCATCACCACACCAGAAGCAATTACATGGTACATTCTCCTCCAAATGCACGACTTCATTTTTTCTTCTCTTTCTCTCATCCCCATAGTCCCAGTTGGCATGGTGAGACGCTACATGTGTTGTAAGTAAGTTGTTTTATGTTTCCGTGAGTACCTTTCTATGATTCTAGATTTGTTTGTATCTGTAAATTTTTTTTTACGTAAATTTTGATCGGCTATTCGTTGTGACAATTATAATAATATATATGAGTTTGTTTGTCATGTGGCATTGTGGCTTGAAGGAATTGTGTTGTTTGTTTCAACTAGGAGGATTTTGATTATTGTATATTAACGATATATAGGTATTGCCTTTCATGAATGTGTTCTTTGGGTCTGTAGATTGGTCACTTTCGGGCACCATTCACATATCCATTTAGTTTAGTGACAATGGATGGGTCTTGTGCTGGGTTTAAAAACTATGATAGCACCAGAAGATATTATTTACCAAAAAGAAAAGAAAAGGAAACTAACACTGACTAGAAATTTAATGGCATTTATCCATACTTCACAGGGATTGCTGAGGTCCTAATCGCCAAGACTAAGAAACTAAGCACATTTTATCTCCAGTTCTTTCATCGCTAAAGAGGCACTTGATTCAATATGCTTCCAAATAATTGAAAATGGATCTAAACCATGTCGTTCTGCAGACTTGTTATACAGTAACCTTGGAAAGACGCGTTGCACCTTCCATTCATGGAAGACACAGAATAAAGATTTGCAATTGGTAAAACATAACAACACATGAATTCCAATTTACAAAGTTCAAGCACGTTTGCAATCCCAGTCAAAGAAGCAGTTTAATTTCACAAAAGCCTTGAAGGCTCAACCTTCGACTCAATGTACTGGAGTGTCCTGGAAGAAAAATTTTAAATACTAATCAAGTACAATTAAAGAAAGGTAGGAGGAGGGGAATCCAGCCCTATGTTTTCTTTCATAACAAAATTCTCGGGAATTTAGTGGACAAGGAAACTTGATTCTCTCAGATGCACTACATCTAGAAGCAGCAATTCAGATGACAATGTCTCATACAATCAAAAAGAGAACAAATCAACAAATAGTCTCTAACAAAATATCAAATCAGACATATAATAATTAATTTTAGACAATTGCTGAAATTATACAATATATGTGAAGCACTCTCAAATATATGAGCAATGTACAATATTAATGGGACCCCTCAAAATGTCTGAAATTGTGGTCATAAAAAATTTTAAGTCTAAACTATTTAATGGGACCCCCAAAATGAATCCAAAGATATTCTAGAGAAGCAAAAAAGAGAGTAGAAAGAAGAATTTGTGGCATGTGAGCATTCATTCACAGATATCAGTTTCCGAGTCAATCCAAATGGACAAAAAAAATTCTATATCTTAATCGTATCAATACATTTACATGTTTCACTGTCTAATCAAGCTAACAGGTCATTTGCCCTCTCCACTCCAACACTGGTTAAAAGTTAGGTGTCTAATCTAATCAGCTAGCAGGTCATTTGCCATATAAACTACAACACTGGTGTTAAAAGATAAGGTTGGACATATGCATTAATCAAGTGTTATTCCGTCAGCAGTTGCCCCAGTGTATGTTCACAACTTCCGTCATCCGATAACAACCTCCTTAATCAGTCCAATATAGCACAACCAAGAGCTATCTTCATCAAATTCTCAACAACATTCTTGGGGGACTACTTCCAGAATTCAATGATTTCAGATGTTCCACCAAAATATCAAATAAATGGGACCAGTCACTTGTCCATGTATCAACTCTAGATTCAAGAGAGTTTACACGAGTTCATGAATTAACAAAAGGCAAAACAAAAACATTTCCAGTCTCTGCAATGCAGAGGCAAGAATTGGTTGGAGTAGCAGTTGCTAAAGCATGTAGAGGCTTATGGACCATTTTGTGACAGGCTTGGACACAATTTCATAATGCTCTAACTAGGACTAAAGAGGTGTGCCACAGGCATCTGCGTCCATAGCTATGGCTACTACTGGAACCCAGCTTGGTTGCTCAGCAACCATTACTCAAGCCCAAATTGCAGGGCGGGAAATTGGAAATTATCATGCAGTGGGCAGGAGAATGCAGCAACCAACGAATGGTTAGAATACATTTAATGGCTCTTGTAAACATAATATAATATCTGTTGGGTTCAAAACACAGCCTAACTTTCATTCATATAACAAGTGTTAAACATACCTCCAACTTGTTCTTAGGTGGCATTGCTTGCAGTGCATGATGTCAAAGTCCAAAATCTAATAAAATTGGGACTTAGAAATTGCTTTAGTGGTGAAATCCTGGTGCCTCCAGGGATATTTTCTCTTTTCAATTGTAACAGTTCCATTGGTTATTGCTACCAGAGAATGAAACCTACACATGGACACTCCACAAAATTCTAGTGTTGGCTGTAATGTAACAGAATAACTCAGCGATATCCTGTTCACGCTTGGTGGAATCACATTCATCTCAAAATTGGAATCCCTTTTTCTGGAATTCGTTAGACATAAGCTTTACTTTCAAAATCTGCTTTACATTCAAAATCTAGAAAAGGAACGAGTTATGACAACTGACAAGTGACAACATAAACATTGTATCTGACGCTGTTTAAGAAGGATAAGCAGCCTTTACCCAAGAAACGCAAAAAAAATGAATGAAGAACTAATGATCTAAGGAAGTATAGTTAGCAACAGCTTCATTCATTATAATCTGGCTTGTCTTTATGTTCATTTGCAACTAGTAATTTACTTTCACCAAAAAGCCTGCTTTAAAGATCATTTCATATGGAGAAAAAAACCTTGGCCCATTGATACCAGTTCGTTACAGCATAACCTTCAACAACCAGTGTAAGAAGGTACCACTGACCTAATATGCATTATACAGGCATTGGGGGATCAAAAACATCAATCAAACAATTGTAGCTTCTACAAAATATATAGATATAGAAATAATAAAAAGCAAAGTAGGAACATAGAATTCAATGGTAAAATTAAGAATCACAAGAACATTTACCTCCTGAGGAAGTCCATTCCAACCACCTAATCCTGTTCCAGCAACATTAGACATAAGGTTTGAAGATGCCATCGGACTGGGGCTCCTGTGCCGCAGTCTATCAAGTTCACCAAAACCTTGGTTTGGCATCATTCCAGAAACCCGTAAAATCTCTGGACAAATAAAGCAGCATTTAACTATGATTAATCAACATCAACAGCCAACAATAAAAAAAATAAATAAATAACAAGGAACAGCGGAAAGATGATATAGCTGGAACTATTTTGCAGAAAGATGATGAATCAAACATTCTGTATTTGAATATAATCAATATATGTATGAACATCACAAACTTAGCGGCCACTTGGAGCTAGTAAGGAAAATTTGTTGTATTCCATTGTTTTTGTTCAGACTCACCACAGTATTAGTTGGAGCTTAGATTATGGAGATGTAAGGACACTAGAAGCCTAGAACATTAGTTAAACTCCAAACTATTCTGTGAATGTTTTGTCATAAAAACTAGAAAGTCAAACTGTTGGGACATTTCTGTCAAGTGGGTCCACCAGCCTCACTCCCAACGAAGGAATTGACATATATCACAAGTGGGACCTGCTACAATAAATAAAGGCAGGTAATGAGTGTTTTTAGTAGGCTAGCCATGCCTATTCTCTCTGCATTGACGGCTGCCCAGTCTATGATGGTAAGTGTCTCTCTAATTTTCTCTATATATATGGGTAAAGACCCAAAAAAGAGGGGGCCTCAAGTATGAGCACCTCAGCTCCATACTCCACACACACACCTATATTGTTTTTTTTTACACCCGCCTGTTCAGTGATGGATCGCAATACTGACTTAGGCATCGGAGGGGCCTCCCCTGGCTCAACGCCGGGGGTCCTTCTGACCCTTTTGTCATCTTGCAGCTCATGGATTGGATGATATTCGAAGACTAGGGGCGCATCTCAACTCAGTTCAGTGATTGTGCGGATTTTTACCCCCACAATTTGGCGCCGTCCGTGGGAAACGAAGCAAGCATGTCCCCAAAATCTCCATATCACCCAGTTCGTGAGACCTGTCCAACTCTCGAAATCGTTGATATATCTCATATTTGCTCGAATTTGTTGAGCTCGGTCTTTTTTACAATCGAGTTATAGCATTCGGTCTGCCTTCCGAGTTCATAAACACAGGAAGTCACCATGAAAAGCTTCACATGAATCTAATGGGCCATCCTCTACAAAAAAATCTGATTGGCCACAAGTTTTATTCTTGAAGTCCAAGACCCTCTTATTCTATTTATGGGGACTTGGTCTTTGTCCCATAGGCTTTGGCAGCAGACAGGTTCAACTTTTCACATGAGTATCAAGTTTATGAATTCATCCTTTAGTGCAAAAAAAAAAAAACGTTTTTCCATGGGAATAATTTGTCCCTTATGAAAGTCGGAGTGATCAGCTACCCAGAGTAAACCTTCGGCAATACCACCAAACCGACGGTAAAGGCGAATCGTCCCATACTCTCCCATCGCGATGTATCGGCACTGAGCAAGCATAAGAGCTGATTGTATATCACTCACCGCAATTATTTATTGAGCTCGGGATGTCTCCATTTTCTATGGATGAGTTTCGGCAAACAAAGATAAGTGCCCTTCTCCCATATTACTAGAACAAGTGAAATGCACTCGGCACTCGGCAGTGACCTGGCTCGGTCTATGTTGTCCCATCTCTTGTGCAGTTCAGCCTCCCTTGTCATCTTATGGGCGTGAAACCAATTAGCATATAAGTCTCTTGAAATGCAAATGTACTGGTTTTAGTCAACAAAGACAAGTCTCTGGACATTGCTCTTTTTGTGAGGGCCACGTGTTAGAGTTAAATTATCAAAGCAAGTTTTGCTAACTACACTTGTCCACCTGATGAACTTATACATGCAAACACAAGCAAACAAAAGGCAAAAAATCATGGCATTTGCCTATTATGACTAACAAGAAGCGAGGCTTCCTTAATATCACTATCTCTGCCTTTTCAGTGTTGCAGGACCGACTTCTAAGTGTAGAACTCGGCTAGTCAGTTTCGCTACCGTCAGTCTGGGCTCGAGATGGCCAGAAAGTTCCGACAATCAGTCTCACCACTAGAAAGAGTATGGTGCTATCATGAAAGACTGACCTCTCTCAAAGTCCTGCAAATTACAGAATGACCTTGACACAAGGTTCTTGGGCTCCCATCGAGAAGAGATCATTCAGAGGAGGTGGTCGTTGCACCGTCTCGAAGGTAGATTGGTCGACCAGCGACTCACTCTCGCTTGAGGAGTTCTTTTGGGCATTCGATCAAACATCATATCATGGTTATTGCTACACTGCGCCCGACATAGCCACAAGTTTATAGATGGATGCCGTCCAATCACAATTTGTTCAGCATTATAGAAAGCCATTCGGAGTTCTATTTCTCCTGCCACGAGTTCCTCTCTGCTGGGATTAAAAGTGCAAAATATTCATGAAGCTCGGAGTGTCTCTCTGCCATGCAGACAACGAGAATTTCGGCAGATTCAAAGAAGCATTCTGCCCTCAAACTATGGACCCGTTCGGGACTAAATGACACGATACTCGTCTATGGCACCACTTCGAATATGCTCGGCATCATTGCAGCATTGGTCGGCGCCATTGAATGATCTTGATGTCGAACAAATGGAGGTCAGTCCCTCAAATGCCAAGGAAATTTATTTCTTCGGTAACTTAAATGCCAACCAAAATCGATCATTCGATCAGCCTGTCTCTCCTCGGGCTCTTCGATATTGGAAGTCTCTCAAAATATGACGTCAGCTCGGCATCCCCAGGGAAACAAACATTCTCGGCATCACTCAAATGGTGGTTGGAGCTGTTGAACTTTAATCAGCATCATTGTCGACGAAACACAATAGCCTTGTGGATGCTCAATCCGCAACATCTAATTGCTCGGCATCACTAAGGCATCTCGGCCGTGAAAGTTCTCTTGTTCTGGCATGACACCGAAGGGTGACCACTTGTCGCCGAATGTCGACTTCATATGAAGTTTCCCCTGAGAACTCGAACATGTCTGTGACATGCAGTCAAAGGCCAAGACAACAAAATTCTTCTTTTCGGCATTTATACAACTCTCTGGTACACGGGGGCTTCCTAGGTGATCGGTCTATCAACCAGCAATGGTTTAATACATCACCAAAAAGTTGGTCAGCATAGCCGAGAGGGAGATCGACCCTTCATTCGTGCTCGGGCCTACGACGCCAAGCATATGCCGGTCCGTCATGGCATGAGAATGGAGCTCGGGCTCCACCAATATATCACACTCGGAGTTCATCCAATACAGAGATTCCGTCGGCCTCTAATGGTATTGATCCAGACTTTGTTGTTGCGGTTCGCACATGATCACACAAGTCACGCGGATCAAATGAACCGAGAGCAAGAACTTGGTAACTCTTTTTGGATGCCTATCCAAAGAAGGAGGCTATAACAAAGGTACAAAGACACTCGGCGTCAGCAAAGAAGGCTACCTGTCACCGTCAAAACCCAGTGGTGGTTTGGGTGGCCAGTCTATCATCGGCGTCTTCCATGGTGCTCAGGCACCCACTAATGTGCAGCCAAGGAGCTGCTCGCCTTGTTCAAGTGGACATCAAGCTTCAACTTTTGGTCACTATAAAATGGATACTCACCTAAAGCTCATTTTCGTACACAAGGATAGAGGTGCAGCTGCTTCAACAAAACCCAGAAGTTCTATATATCACCTAGATGCAATTTCATCCAAGGAAACATGCTCGGCACCGCTGGGAATCTGCTAGGCATCATTATAACACCAACCAACAATCATGAATAGATTTGAGAGAAGACCGAAAGCTTCGCATTATCTAATGATCTCTGAGCAAGAGCAGTAGACACCTTCACCACGCTTTGATGCTCGGCCTTGTCGAAACAAAGCTCGGCACTCGGCGCCGAGAAGAGCTAGTCGGGGAAATTTCTCTTAACAGTTTATGAGTATGGAACCGAGTTTGGATAGAGCCGTGACGTAACCTCAAACAACCTCCTCACAATGGGGGCATATCTCAAGAACCAGTGGTACTCGGCGTCCACGACCGCGTCCACGACGGGGGCAATCGGCATCAAACTCAAGTATTTTAGAAGTCAGTCTCACTCCTCGGACACTACTATCAAGCCCTCGGCTACTAGCCGAGGAAAGAAATTTCAGCTCCGTTTGGGCACCCACCAACAACTATAGACTTCCTCAAGCAACCTAGGAGGGGCTTCGATCGGCATGGCTAGTTGAATCCAAGCTTCTTAAGTGGGCAGCCACTCCATGGGAGATGGTTAGTCTATCCTTGTGAATCAATGGTGATTGGTTTACCGTCAAGAGGTGAATAAGCCACCCCACAAATTCTGCAAGCTTCATGGCGTGGTCCAAAGGTGGATTGTCACCGTTCTCATCTAGCAAAAGCAGAAATAATAGCCAGCTCTCAGAGGGTTTTTCAATTAAGCATTCTATCAAACACCGCAAAGGCACCGATCGAAGGCCAAACCCAACGAGAACCGCGCTGCACTATGCAATCACAGAAAATTGTCGGGCCATCAGTAGAGGTGCTCGATCTGTCACCCAGATGTTCTCTGTCTATCAATAACTCAGAAGTCAGAAGGGCCCATGGCATATACGATCAAGAGATAGGAAGGATCTCCTAATTGACGGGTTCGAAATCAGGGAACCAAGCTATCGTGATGGTCTCTTTCACCTTGGCCAGGAATCTTCTAATTTGGCTCCTAGCCGCCACGAGAAAAGGGGCAAAGGTGGATGATTTTCTAATTCTACTAATCTCCTTCGGACATGGGAATGAAACCATGATATAATTTCAAGCATCAGGAAGGATTTACTTTGCCCCGAGAGATTGCCCAATTTCCGTATGTATTCTAAAGCTCTGCTGGGGAGCACATCTAGACGAGAATGAGAGCTGAAGTGAGAGCGGCCGAGCTCCTGACCCCTCGCGGTTTTCTATCGCTGAGCAACCAAGAATTGATGCCGAGTGGTATCAGCATGAGACTGGGGGGCACAAACTCAAGATAAAAGCCCTATATGTCTAGGCACAATGTGGGCTCCGGGCCCTAGAAACGGGTAAGCCTTTGCTCGGCCAAAGCACCAAAAGTCCTATTATAGGCAAAAACCTCTCGAGAACGGGTTCAAGAACCTGAACTTGGGAGTACTCCTTGTGTAAGGAGGTGACATGAGACTCGGGCTCAGACATCGAACACGGATAAGTCTTTGCGTGGCCAAAGCACCCCAAAGCCCTATGTGATTAGGCATTTGATGGGCTCCGGGCCTAAACATGGGTAAGCCTTTGCTCGGCCAAAGCACCGAAAGTCCTAATGTAGGCATAAAACCTCTCGGGGACAGGTTCAAGAATTTGGACTCGGGAGTACTTGTTCAAGGAGATAACACGAGCCAGGCGCTCGGTCGTTAGGGGTATGATCCCGAGGGGTGTAAGACTCCACCCTTGGAGCAGCGCTCTCAAAATAAACACGAGCCAGACGCTCGGTCGTTAGGGGCATGGTCCCGAGGGGTATAAGACTCCACCCTTGGAGCAACGCCCTCAAACACGGGTAAGCCTTTGCTCGGCCAAAGAACCAAAAGTCCTGTTGCAGGCAAAAACCTTTCGGGGACAAGTTCAAGGATTTGGACTCGGGAGTACTCCTTGCTTAGGGAGGTGACATGAGATTTTGGGTGAGACCCTAGACACAGTGCAATACAATTACAAGAAGAAGCTTGACCTAGTGTCAACATTTCATGACGGGCATGAAGACCCTCTCTAGAAGAATCTCACTGAATGAACCCTTGAATTGCCAAACTACGGGTTTGATATATTCAAGACTCAGTTCAACAAGGTACGCTTTTATTTATTTCAATTAAATGATAATTGAACATGATAAGAAAGGGCATGACTCAACGCCTAGTTGATCATCAAACTTGAGACTGTTAAGGCAAGGAACAGATATGTTCGGACCTTCTTTTATGGGCATTCTAAAGGAGCCAAGATTATTTGGTCCCTCGACAGAGGACCTGGTGTATTCGGCATTTCTTTACAGAGGCAGACTTATTTTGATCTTTCTCAAGGACCATGGTTATTTGGTCCCTCTTCAGAGGACCGACTATTATTGCCCTCTTTAGGCTCGTTCATGCTTGACGTTCGTCGCATCCGATTACTGTAACCCTTCTCGGGATTCAGATATTATTATCTTATTTGGATTCTGGTTATGATTGTCCTATTCAAGACTAGACTCTCTCCAGTGGCTTGTTATGGTTGTATTTGGTATTCCATTACTCAACCCCCCAACAAGGCACTCCATTATTGCTCGGTCTCAAGGAACGCATCTGACTCATCTGAGACCTCTATATTCGGTCTATCTTCTAGAAATCTATGTGTTCGATCCTTCATGGGCCTGGTTTCTTCGGTCCTTTCTCGGGCCTATTGGGTTACTCTTCGGAGGCTAATACTATCCTTCTCGGGATTCTATTATGAGAGTATCGAACTATTTATACCATGGAAACGCCATCTATGGCACCGAGTAGATTGGATCTCGGTATATCTCTCTCAAGTTGCACCCCGCCAAGAAAGAGCGGATATTATCTCCTGAGACATGAGTATTCTACATAGCTTTCATCTCCTTTTGGGTATTCAAAGGAAATAAAAGCTGGGGGGCAGTTGTTGGGACATTTCTGTCAAGTGGGTCCACCAGCCTCACTCCCAACGAAGGAATTGACATATATCACAAGTGGGACCTGCTACAATAAATAAAGGCAGGTAATGAGTGTTTTTAGTAGGCTAGCCATGCCTATTCTCTCTGCATTGACGGCTGCCCAGTCTATGATGGTAAGTGTCTCTCTAATTTTCTCTATATATATGGGTAAAGACCCAAAAAAGAGGGGGCCTCAAGTATGAGCACCTCAGCTCCATACTCCACACACACACCTATATTGTTTTTTTTTACACCCGCCTGTTCAGTGATGGATCGCAATACTGACTTAGGCATCGGAGGGGCCTCCCCTGGCTCAACGCCGGGGGTCCTTCTGACCCTTTTGTCATCTTGCAGCTCATGGATTGGATGATATTCGAAGACTAGGGGCGCATCTCAACTCAGTTCAGTGATTGTGCGGATTTTTACCCCCACACAAACCAAATTCCATGCCAGTTTTTATGTCACCAACAGCCTGAATGATAATATTTCAAAGTCATCGGAACCTAGGGGAAAACCTTTTTGAGCCCAATATGGTACTATTTTGCATTATTAAGTGCAATTTTTCATAACTCGATCAAAGAATCCAAGCCAACTCAATTGAAGATAAAAATTAAAATCTACCATGCATCTGAATCCACCCTTCCTAAGAGAATTGAAATTTCTGCATTGCCAATTGACCAAGTATATGCATATAGAGGAAATGTAGGAGTGTTTATGGTTGGAAAAGCTTACCAAATCACAGGTTACACATGGTCAACCACAAACAGAACTACGTACTAGCAACAGTAGAATCAATAGGTATCCACCGATAAGATAATTAACCAGGTACGAAACAGTTAAAAAATATTGAGCATTTAGCAATGTGATGAAAACAGAATCAACCCACTGTCGTAGTATATAAATTGAGCAAAAATACATTTTGTTTTCTAAGCAATTCATCGAGTCTACCGACCATCCTTCATACCACTTAATCTGAAATAAATCCCACTTGCATATTGAACAAAGTCCCTCGTTAACTTAACCTTTGGTGATTGTGTAAATGACCCCATTGTGCCGAATTAAGAAAAAGGTGTTTCATCTGCCATGAAAAACACTCAATGCGTTGATTCCACTTAAAAAGCCAGTCGCAAAAAAAGTAACCTCCCCCCCCCCCCCCCAAAAAAAAAAACACACAAAAAAAACTGCAATATACAAATAGGGCAATATAAAAGGGAAAACAAATTCACAAATGCATGATTGATTGAAGAATCACAGTCGACAACAGGTGGTAGGAACTGTAAACCATGGTTGAAAGTAAAACCAAACTAGTCGGATCTAAGTTGTGCTTTTGATACACATGCAGACAAAGTCACATTGCAGGAATGCAGTTAAAATAACAAATTCAGAAATCCTAGATCCAAAACTCAAAGACAATTCACAGTGTTCCAAACTAACCTTGATTCAAGAGTCTGCTGCATATTGGAAGAACTTGCACGAAAGGTCCAAGCTTTTGATGCTCAGCCAAGAGCTCCGACAAGTACTGACCACTGCAAGTGCAAACCATGAGTGGAACAGAAACATAGATAAAAACCCAGGGCGCACAGATCAAACCAGAAAGACGATTCAAATAACCTAAGAGAGTAATTAAGATTAAAGAAGCAAGAAATCAAATTGAAGAAGTAGTATAAATAGAAAGGTGTAGTGTACCTGTCGATATCTGGGGTATTTCTAATCTGTGGAGAAACAGCTCTTGCAGGTGAAAAGTTGGGATTATACAGACCTGACATGGCTTTTGCTATTTGACGACAGCAGCTTGTCGATGGAAATTGATACAGGGTTTAGCCGCAGAAGAAAAAGGAGAGAGAGAGAACCAGAGCAGAAGGGTTTGTGTTGTGTGTCAATAAAGAGAGGAGTTCGCAAGGCCGGTGAAATTTTGCAGAAAGGAGCCCAATTTTTTATTTTTTTTAAATCTCTTTATATATGCAATTGATATATTGATTTTCATTTACCCCAGACTGCGTTGCTCACTCGCTCCATTGTATTGTACATGCACAGAAACTGTGTAGTGAAAATTTTGAGATTTGAAAAGTAGACTGACTGACTGACTCTGTCGCTTTGTGTTGTGTAAGTTATGTGTAGGCGTAGCCTCGGTCAGGGGTGGTGAAAAATGGAGATCTTTTCATAAGCACACACTACGCGTATAGAATTAAAAAGAGAAAAAAATATCAAGAGAAAATTACACCTAAATTTTTTAAAATTTGTTACTTAATCACTTAAATTATTTAATATTTAAAATATTATATACAAACGTCATGAAATTGTTTGTTAGTATATTACATTCAGACCTCTGAAATTTGAAACGTGTAATATTTAAACATCTCAATTTTAAAATATTACACTTAGACCAAAAATATTTCAATTAAAGATAGAATATCAAATATTTTAAATTTTATAACCAAAATTCATGTTTCATTATGTTATTTGTTAAAATAAAATTAAAAATAAAAATTTATTTTTTTCTTCAAAAATCATAATTAGTATTATTAATGTCAAAATTTGGACGACCTTCACGTCAATTTGTTGGGCTTAATCACCTTAAAAAGAAGTTGGAGACTAGATGAGAGCTCCAAGAGTCGACTATTCGATGTCTAAATCAGTAATTGACTCAAATGTATTAACTGTAGGTGGAGCATCAATGGAGCTCTATTTATAGGAGTTTTAGCAGTTTAAATTGCATAGGGATAATAATTTAAGATCTTGTCAATCATAAAAAGATAAGGATTATGACTTTATTTTTATACGCTGTTTTAATTTTATCCGTGGGGTAAATTTAGCTTGTATGTGGTATGTAGAATGTTATTCAAATTATAACTCTTGACAGGATAAGTTAGACTTGGGGTTCGTTTGTTTAGCGGGAGAATGATAGAAAATGTAAGAAAAAGAAATTTTTTAAAAATTTTATGTGGTTGATTAGCATGAAAAGGAAAATGATGGAAAAAATAATTTTCCTTCATACTTGAATTTTCTCACAAATTACTAACTTTTTTTTCTTGTAAAAAACACAAGGAAATGCAAAAAAGTTGTGATATATAACTAATTTCCTATTTTACCCTTATTTTTTTTTTAAATATTTTATTGGTTATTAATTCTAAAAAATTTTGGTATAAATTTAATTAATCATATAATTTGGCCCAAAGACCTTTGTAGTGGTGATTGTCTTAAAATTAAGTTCCGAGTCATTTTTTTAAAATTTTTTAACTTTCAATTATAATTACATATTTTTTTCTTTTTTAGACCAATTTAATCTAATTAAGGGTATTTTAGACAATTATAAAAAATTTCTTACAACTTTTCTTTTTTTCAAACAATAAAATGAAATTTTTTTAAAACTTTCCGATAAATTTTTCATTCTAACCAAATACATATATGAAAATATATTTTATCATTTTTTTTTTCTTTCACTTCACTTTCTATCATTTTCACTTTCCATCATTTTTTTCTTCCTAACCAGATGGAGCCTTGGACTATGAACTTTTTATCTTAGGTCAATTTTTTCGTCATTAAGTACAAAAACATATAAAATAAGTCTAATCAACACATTTTCATATTCCATTATATCATCCATTGACATAAAAATAAAAATAAAAATAAAATTCTAATTTTTTAAGAAAAAAATAATGATCAGTATAAATATATCAAATAACTCAATTAAACACTCATTTGCATACAACTATAGTGTCTATGGAAATGAAACTAAAAAAATTACGAAAAATTTCAACCACACCGCCTCTAGTTTACCATATTTTCAAAGACACCCCCTCTATTTTCTGAATCTTCACTGACACTCCCTATCAGATTAAAAATATTAACTAGAATGCAATTTTACTAAATTGTCAATGATATATTTGAGGACAAACTTCATCCACACCCCCTCTAGATAAGCATATCTTCAATGAGACTCCCTCTAGATAAGCATATATTTTTTTTACGTGTTAACATTCGGGCCGATTCAAATTCGATTCAAGTTAATTAAATTTTTTTTTTTTACATATTAAAATTTGAGCCGATTAAAAATTATATTTTTTAAGTATTAAAATTTGGGTTAATTAAAATTCTATTTGAGTCAATTAAAAATTATTTTTAATCGACTCAAATCAAAATTTAATCAACTCGCATTGAATTTTAATCAGCCCAAATTTTAATACATAAAAAATATAAATTTTAATTGACTCAAATTTTAATAAATCGAATTTTAATTGACACGAATTTTAATAAGTAAAAAAATATAAATTTTAATCAACTCGAAAGCAAATTTTAATCGGCGCTAATAACTTGGGTAGAGTTCAAATCGGCTCAAATTTTAATACGTAAAAAATAAATTTTAATAAGTTCGAATTTTAATACGTTAAAAAAATAAAATTTAATCAGATTCAATCGAATTTTAATTGGTTCAAATTTTAATATGTAGAAAAATAAATTTTAATCGGCTCGAATTTTAATAAATTTTTATGTATAAAAATTACTTGAGATTCATGTAGGGACATTTTTTGTATTTTAGATGAATTTTTTTTGTTAGAAATAATAGTTTAATGGTAGGGGTTGTTAGTGATGTTTAAATATAAACTAGAAGGGGTGTCAGTGATATTTTTGATAATAGAGGGGGATGTCCTTGAAGATATAATAAACTAGGAGGGGTGTGACTGAAATTTTTCCAAAAATTTATAATATAAGTGTAATATTATAAATTTGAAAGGTTTAAGTGTTACACGCTTACAAACTTCAGAAGATTTGAATGTAATTTATTAATAGATATACTACCGAACATTGACGGTAGAGTCCAAGAGTATCTCTAACCGTAACTCAAATTTTTATTCAAATTTAAATTAACATTTGTGTAAAAAGTTTGACTTGATATAAAAAACTTCAATGTACAAACTTAAATTTAAAGAATGAGAAATCCAAATTTAAATAAGAGCAAACCCAAACTTAAAAGATAATAAAGATGACCATTAAATCTTTAAAATATGGTGAAATCTCACCATTAAAGATTTGAGTAAAAAAAATGAATCTCCTTTCATTTAATATAAATTTGAGTCAAAAGTTGAAGCAATTTTTTTGAGTTTTTTTACTCAAATTTAAATTTAAGTCTAAATTTGAATCAGAGTTTGAGATGTCCTAAGTGTTACTTGTCTGCAAACTTTAGAGAATTTGTGTGTAATATTTTAACGTTAGGGAGTCTAAATAATTAAGTGACAAAGTTTAGAGGATTTGAATATAATTTTCCCAAATATCAATGGCAAGTGTGGGCTCTGGGATATAAATACAAAAAATGGGCATATTATTATTAGAGTCATGCTAATAACAATTAAATTATAAATTCTTGATAAATATTATTAGATTAATAAATTAGCTCAATTTTTTAAATATCATGTTATTATCCATGGTGGCCGAGGAGAGGAATTAACGAAAGAGGAAAGTGGGATGGGATGGAACGATGATATCACATGACATTGATGATATAGTGTCACCAACCAATGAATATCAAGAGGACTTAGTGGGTTTCACTATTTTATTAACTACCAATAACTACTTCTGTCATTTTGAAATAGTAGGGTTCACAAATTCTATTTATTATTTTATAATTAATTAATAACATCATAAAATAATGATGACGTGATAACATAATTACACCCACTATTTACTCGAGATGAGGAAGAGGAAAAGGAAGCGGGATTTACTTATTAGGAAATGCTATGTTGACTTAAAATATAAATTTGATCAATCACAATTATTAAATAGATACTAAATCTTAATAAATATTAGGATGCACAAGGAAATCAATGAAAGTGATTCATAAAATCTATATTTCAAACCCATAAATATGAGCACGGATAAAGGACTAGGGGACACGTGTTAAGCAATTCAGAAGTCCGGTACTCACTAGGGGAATAGTTGTGATCCCCACATAAGCATGCGGCCAATGGTAATTGATGTTGCCAACGCAGTACTAGCTGGACTGACAGAGTGGCCGACAAAACAATTCTTGAAACGCCGCCGTTTGTATGGATTCCATCCTTAAATAAGTAGACGATTCTCATCCGATGCCGTTCCATACTTTTTATGTGGTGCGTCTTTGATTTGGTAGGCTGTAAGCATAACATTACTCTTTAAACTAAATACTATTCTTGGCTGCCACAATCAGCTCAACCTAATATGTTGATCCACACGACTTAGTCGGTTGGAATTAATACAAGGATTAATTCAAGTGAAAATAAACACGAATTATAAATTTAGATGTTTTAAGTTTATATCTTAGTAATCTTTTAGGGTCAGATTATGAGAGATTTATCCCTTATGCATATATTAGTCTTAACGTGGATGACCTGCGTTTAATAAACAAAAAAAATAAAAATAATTGAGGTGTACGTAAACTGAACTAAACATCTCAAAAAAATCAATTGGTACTACATAATGAATAGCAATCCTATTTATCAAGCTGCAAATGTAGCCATACATACCACAGTATACAGAGGTTCTCCGTTTTTGTGAATATATTACTTTTATGATTTTGTAATTAATTTCATGAAAGTTTATGTAGTCGAAGATGTAAAAATTTAATATAACGGTGATATTATATTAATATTATTATGTTATATCACTATCCAATAATAAAAATACCCAATGAATAAGGTGAACTCCACTTTTTTGTATGTTGATTTTGTATTACATGAAGGGATAATTATTGATTTGTACAGAGTTTATTTATTATTTGTTTACATATTATTTAAATGGTGATACTATATGTTAATACTGACGTTATATCACCGTTAAATTGAATATTTTTTCTTATTCCCCCAACCTATTATGAATTATGTATTATGTAGTGTAGCTCTCCCCCCACGATACTTGAACTTACTTCCAACCTTTCAAGATGAGTGCAAACATGGTCTAAGATGTTTGTGTACCAAAAAAAGGAAGAAAAGAGTGGCCACATAATAAATTTAGGGTAAATTTCATAAATGTTCCTTAAATTTTTAATTGTTTCAATTTTTTCTTTGAATTATTTAATTTATTTCAATTGACTTATTCTGTTAAGATTAATTGTTAAATGAGATAAATTATCGATTAGTTGTAACGGAATTTATCTTATTAACAATTATTCTTAATCGAGTTTATCTCATTTATTGGTTAGTTTTAGCGAAAATGGATCAATTGAAACTAATTACATAATTCAGGGACAAATTTAAGACAATTGAAAATTTACAAAATAATTTAAAAATGAAGATCATAATTCATGGGGTATTTATGTGATTTACCCATAAATTTATTCTTCCCATGCGGTCATAGTAACATTTATTGATGATGACGGAGACGACCTACCAAGAAAGTTGGGAGGGGAGAAACAAGAGTGTTGTACCTAAAGGATTCGACAGAACATTTGTTGAATACACCTAACACCACATACCCAGAAAAGACGTCATAATGTGTGGAAATTGGAATATTTGCTAAACCCACTGTGCTTTACACATAATTAATTAAACAAAACAAAAATCAGGACATTGATTCCATAGCCTTAAAAAAAAAAAAAACAGTGGGGCCCAAGTGAGAATTTGTTGTGTCATTGTCATATGTAGGGGTGTCAAACGTGTCGGGTTAAACGGGTGACGGGTGAAAAATATGCCAACCCGTACACGACATGTTTAATAAACGGGTGAAAAATCTCAACACAAATACGACCCGTTTAATAAACGGGTAACACAACACGACTCGTTTAACCCGTTTAATTTTAAAAAAATTATATAAACAAAATTTAATACTCCACTTTCTTTTATTATCAATTGTACTTACCTCAAAAAAGAGGAATTTTTAGTCAAATCTCATAAAAATCAGACTTGAAGGCTTAAAAAAAATGAAAGAGGTCATTGTCTTTTATAGGCAACTCAATCTTCCCCATCTCCCCTCATTTTCCAATGTGGGACAAAAACAAAAGATATTGGTTTGTCTTTGTCTTTGAAGTGCTCCCATCTCCCTTCCTTTGTCTTTGAACTACTACTTTACTTTTTTTTTTTTTGTATTAATTTCTTTACTTCTTTTTTTCTTTCTGATTTTTTAAAATAATTATTAATTTATTATTATATTAATTTTATTTAAACGGGTAAACGTGTGATAAACGGTTTGACAGGTCTCACCCGAACACGACTCGTTTATTAAACGTGCTTGATAGGGATGGCAGTGGACCGGGAAAAAGCGGGTATTCGTCCAAACCCGTCCCGTTTGGACCGGGGATGGACTATACGTATTGGACGGTGGATGTATACGGGGATACCCGTATAAACCCGTGCAGGGATGGAGGCGGGGATGGACTTACCCTTACCCCCGCCCCGTCCCCGTTACCCGTTAAATAAATAAATAAATATATATATATATTATATATATAAATACTCTTAAAGTCCTAAGTTTTTCGGTGAGTTTTCAAATCTGATAGTTGGATGGTCTGTTTACGTGGTTGCGCTGTTTTAATTTACACAAGTTTACAAGTTTGACAAATAAAGTCTTAATTTACACCTTATTGAAGTTATCGATGTTCATGTCTCAGAATTGTGAGTGGGTTTGAAGCAAGTGGATGGTTGAATATATGTTCAAATCTTGATGATTTCAGTTGGCTACCATGTCTGGGTTTGCATATATTGAGAGCATTCTATCATTATCATGTGGAATCTGTTTCTTTTATGGGTAATTATGCAAGGCATTCCTTTCATGTTATATTGCATAAAGTCATTCAAACAAAGAATCACCTTGATTCTTTTGCTTTTAGGATGTTTTATCTGTATTTTAGTATTTTTTGATTTGATCCTGTTTTTTTCGATCTATAAGTTTTGCATATTTTTATTCGTTTTGTTGTTTCACCAGGCAATCAAAGGATGTTGTAAAAGGCATAAAAAAGCGTATTGGAAGTAAGAACTCAAAAGTCCAACTTCTTGCCTTAACAGTAAGCTCCAATAAAAATATAAGTTTCTTTTGATTATCACCAATTTTGTTATTTTTTTATATAGGTCCAGTAAAAATATAAGTTTCTTTTGGACTTAGGCTTGGGCTTGGGCTTGGGCTTGGGCTTGGGCGGGGACGGGGGAAGCGGGGACGGGGGCGGGGATTAGAAATTTACCCGCGGACGGGGATGGGGATGAAAATTATACCCGTTAACGGGGGTGGACCGGGGATGGACGGAGTTTTTTTAAGCGGGTACGGGGATGGAGACTACACTCCCCGCCCCCGCTTCGGTCCACTGACATCCCTAGTGCTTGACGTGTCAACCCGTTTATCACCCAAACTCTTTAAGATCTCACCTAAACCCGTTTAACTCGTGTCGATTCGAGTCGGTTAATCGTGTCGTATTTAATTTTGAGAGCCCTAGTCATACGTGTGCAAAAGGCAACAGCGTAATTCCGCACATGTATAGTGGGAGGAAGTTTCAGCAAACAATGACCAAAAAGAAAAAAAGAAAGATTCAGCAAATTGTCCATCTAAATAGACAAGTCATCTATTGTGGGCATGACCTGACCACCAATTATTAGAACTTAGGAGCGGCTGCAGAAGGGAACACCCTGATTAGGCGGATGATGATTGAACATTACCACAACTTTCTCTCACTAGTGGCAGTGATTTGATTTGATTTGATTTGACAGATCAAATCTATTGTCTTGCACTGCTTACATGTATCACCATCTATGAAAATCACAGCACATAACCGACATGGAGAATTTATTATTTGGATGGTGAGAGTATATGATACAAGTCTAAGATGTAAGGTGGACAAAAAAAATGGATGGATTATTTTTTCATTGTTTGATATTGAAAGAAAAATGAAAGGAGAAAAAGTCATATACAAACTTAATTTACTATTATACCCTTACACAAAAAATCAAATTTTCTATTGCAAATAAGCTTTTAAAGATTTCAGGCCACCAAATGGCATGACGAGTCCCATTATGGTATCAAAATATTATTTTTTGGTATTGTATATTTATTTTTATTCAATAAAAATATGATATGTTTAAAATTATTATTTTTTTATTTTTTATTTGTATTTATTATTTTTCAATCAATAATTATAAATAATCAAACTCAACAAAATGGTACCATATCAAAGCCAAAATCTAATATTACTTGCACTTTTGATATAGTGTCAAATTTTTTTTCATGGGTGTGACTCAAAGTTGGGATTGCAGTTTGAGAATAGTCAATAAAAGGATAAAATATGGACTGTTACATAAAATGGACAAAATAGCTATTTATTTCAAAATTTCTCATGTGGTATGTTTCTAGAAAAATCCAAGAGTAGATGTGGAAAATAGTGAAGGGTATAAAGGTAATTACAGCAGCCCCCTACAATGAGCCCCAATTTGCAGTCCCATTTTCTACCCAGTTTTGCACGGACACAAAATAGTAGGCGGAAGGGATGCGCTTTCCACTTTCTTTTCCACTCCATCCAATTTTTCTTTTATACCAAACAAAAGAAACTCTTTCTTTTCTTCCCATTTTTCATCCATCCCATTTTCATTCATACCAAACAAGGGGTGAGGGGTTCACTAGTGAACTTATCAGATTACAACATGTGATATAGTTAGTGTGGTGTTATTATTACATTGAATTTTTTGTTGATATATTACCTAAAAATTATAAGATATATACATACATATGTATTCGATCATGATGATGAGACCGTTAATATTACAGCTAATAATTTGAATTTTATATTTATAAAAGAATAGCAATTGTTAAAATTAATCCAATCTTTATTTAATAGTATAAAATTCATTCCAATAATATTTTTTTTGTAGGACCCCCAATGTTAAATGCCAGATAAGTCAATTAATTCACAGTTACATCTCTATTCTTTTGTTCCTACTTATTTTATTTTCACTTTAATTTTAAATTACGAAATAAAAGAGCAGAACTTTCTAATTAAATTGGGCATTTACATACGGTTTTTTAGGGTGGGCTGGGATGGTGCTGAATGACCCAATTTTAGTCTTTAGCGAATGTTTGGGCGTAATGGATCAGATGTGACAAAGTTCAGTTGATCTCAGGTTTCGAGTTCAATAATTATTCTTATAGCGTTGGGAGTTGAAACGGACGAAATACAAAGAGAGAAGCGAAGATTTGTGCACAGGGGAGGAGGAGGAGGAGAGACAGATACATAGATGGCGTTGGTGTGGTTGGAAGCAGTACTTCCGTTGGGGATTATAGCAGGGATGCTTTGTGTTATGGGCAACGCTCAGTATTACATCCATAAAGCTGCCCATGGCAGAGTAATTAATCTCATTTTCGTTTTTTTACCAGTACAAAACTCCTTCGCAGTCGGATTGATTTTCTTCGAATTCTTATCTAATGTTGTAAACTGTTTTCCCAAATAAAATTAAATCAAATTAATAAATAACAGCCGAAGCACATCGGCAACGATGTCTGGGACGTGGCCATGGAAAGACGAGACAAGAAGCTCATCGACAAGTTCGCTGCTTCCTCCAATTAGACCGCCGTCTTCCTGGTATTGCTTTTCTTGTTCTGAATATTTTTCTTTCCTTTATTCTATCACTCATAAGGAAATACATCGCTCTATTTTAGGGTTTTGTGTTTGACAGATGTTTGATCTGTCATCTTTCCGATACTTTTTCATCTGTCTACTAAGGGTTCAATTTTCTCTGATTAACAACTAGCTTTGATGGCGTAGCAACCATAGAGTATGTTCCTAATGCCTTGAGGAGGGTTCAACTTGATTGGTAGGAAAATTTTGGATTGGTATCATCACCTCCAATTGGGTTGTCCTTTTAACTTTGAGTCTATTTGGACTTGAATTATTTATATTACACCTTGCTGCTTCGACTAATGTAGTTCTTTTTGACTCTGACTAAGCCATTTTAGCTGTAAGTACTTACCAGGTATCTGTTGATTTCTTTTTTATAAACTTATACCTATTTATACAAATCTCCAGTTTACGTGAAAGTTGCACATTATAGATAGGGATGTCATTTTCTTGAAAATATACTATGCATGCAGACCTCATGGGATTAAAACAGATGCAGCCGTAATTGATCACAACCATCACAAAAGGAATTGCCTGAAGGCATTGGAATTGCTGTTGCATGTTCTTTTCCTATTCTTGTGGGACAAAGATTATGGTATGGACTAAGGAATTTTAGAAGAGTATATGGATGACTTTGAAAAGTGTTAATGGCTAATTCAGCGTGTGGGGAAAATATTAGCTGGTTAATTGCCTGAATTATTTTCCTTGAAAGTTTAACAAATCATATTGTCATATGTGCTGGAAGCTTGACCGTATATTGTTAATTCTCCTCACTTACTTCTCCTAATTAGTCTTCTAGCTTTTTTGGCCTTTTCCCTTAGCATGACTATTCATTTTTAACACTTGACTAGCATATTCAATACATAGATATCTTCTGGTGGCTATGTTCTTTCAATGGTTAAACCCAAGAATCATCCTGATTGGTAGCTTGTTCCTCCCATAGTCCAAAGCTACATGTGGAGCGAGTTGTTGGCACCTTTTTTTTACGTAAGTGTAGATGTACTTGACCCCTGGCTGTAAGATCGACAAGATGGCTAGGAGCTCGCTTCAAAAGGTTGGAGGTTCTTAGTTCAAGCCTCCCTTTAGAGCCATCCCCCAAGAACTTATCCTTGTAATTACCCGGTGTATGTGGGACGGGGTATGCTCCAAGAGACAAGGTTCCGCCTTGTTAGCAAAAAACATGGATGTTGAGAGTTCAATGATTTTTGTCTCTACGTAGTTAAAACATAAATTGACCTAGCGAGGGGTGAATAGGTCTTACACACTCGTTGCAGAATTATCAACCAATTTAAAAATCTAGACCTATTCGTCAATGAGAGTGTGAATGCAAGATACAAAGTTAAGTTGAAAAATCACTAGTAGTAAAAGTAAAATAAACAATCAGCCACACCATAAGTGATTTCTACATTGAAAACCCAACCGAGAAAAAAACACGGGACCTAGTTCGGTCAACTAATCCACTAAAGCTTCAAGTTCGTTACAAGAGTGTAAAGACTTATGCCTCAACCAAGAACTTCTGCTTAGATGCTTTCTTTGTTTTGAAACTCGCTTCTGAATCCATAACAAGCTTTTGAATGCTTTATGGAAGAACAAGAATTGAATCCACAGTCCGCATTGCACCGTTCAAGTAATCCCCTCAAACTTCTCTGGGAATCCACCAAAGCAAACCAAATATCTTTGAAGTTTGGGAATACCTACTGGATGACTAGTTCTCTCAAAGAACATGATATAGGTATTGAATAATCAATTTAGACTTCCTAAATTCGACCAAGTAGTTTTGTCTTTTGGTTTGGAAAGCTAGGTTTAGGTTTTCTTAAGTTTTTTTCTCTTATTTTTGCTGATCTGAAGCCTTAACACACGTACAAAGCCTTTCCAAATATATAGGAATGGAGTTAGCATCCAAATAAAAAACCAAAATCAACAGAATCTTGATAGACCGTGCGTGCCCTGAAAGAGCGCTGGCCTCTGGATTGAGAAATATCTAGGCTGACCCTAGGTAAGCGCTGAGTGAGCAGTGGTCTCGGGTTGAGAATCTGCTCACTCCAATTTTCAAGGGATTGCTCGAGCACTAGATGAGCACTTAAAGGACTGTGTCTATTGGTTTTTGCCAAAGAGGTTCTGCATGTATGCATAAATATATATTTTAATTAGTGATTGAGTATTTGGTTGGTACTACTGTTGTCCTTAGGCCTGAGAATCAGCCACTGAGTAGGCAATGTGCCCCAATTTCTGTTTTTCAGGTCTTGTATTCTACCAAACTAATGAATGAGTTATTGCTATCGGTACTAGAGGGTGGAGATCATAGGTCATCTTTCAGAACTTCTCCTCTAGGAATACTTTAAAGTACATCATCTGTGAAGGGGACCTGCTGGATCCCCATTTTCTAATATATGTTTACTAGGTAATCCATCAAAAACCCAACAAATTCACCTTTTTGTCCTGGGCTAGGCAATGTTTAGTGACCTTTACATGTACTATAATTAAGATGAGGAGTTCGAGAAAACTCATTTCGGCAGCAGGACTAATTGCATTAGTATAAGAACATATCAAATATATAACGGTAATTCCTTATCATCATTGACACATAATATTACTGATTAATTATAAACAAACACATAAGACTAATAGTTTCCACTTAATTTAATAATCAGCTTTCCCCATCCCATAACTATCATATTACATTAGTAAAATTCACCTCGTGCCGGAGGAAACTTTGCAATATCAAAAATCGAATATTGATTGTGTAATATTTATATTTTAAATAATAATTTATTTATTTTTCTTTAATCACGCGATTTAAAATTAAAGTGAATAGAAATAAAATAAGAGGGAGGTTAGTGTAGATTAATATGGGCGCTTGATATTGTGGAGTGTTGGTTGAGTTATCTGACATTGAGGGTTGTGCAGAGAAGATGATATTTTTGAGCGGTAAAAAAATTGGGATGAATTTTGTATCATTGGATCAAAGTAGAAGAAAGTTGAATCAATTTTGACCGTTGTTGTATTTTTATAAATTGAGAATTTAACTTAGCTGTAATATTAGATAGATAATGACGTTGTGTGGTGATGCAGGAGGACTTGCCATAGGCATCGGAAGGAATAAAGCAATTGTAAGATGTTTCGGCTTTTGTTGGGAATATGATTTGGGGGCATATTTTTTGTTTTTTTTTTATTCTTTATGTTTGTATTTTCATGAACCTTGAACTTTGTAAGGGATGAAAAAGTCATTCAGCAAGTTTACTTAATGATGTTGATGTGGTGAGTTTGGTCCGGGTGCTCTCGATTATGCACGTCACTGAAGTCTTCACCGGAGAGGATATCCTGTTTTATTGAATATTTCCGCCTGGTATGAGAGGATGAAAGAATCAATGTTCTCTTGTGAGGACAGAAGAGCCAATACTTCATTTCATTTTTTGGGGGAATTACCGATTCTTCATTTCTTTCGCGGTGATAGTTTGTGATAATATGTACTAATTGACCAGCGTACCAAAACAAAAACAGATATTGCAGTTGCTGTCTGACTCATAGGTGTTTCCACCTCTGTGAAATACGTATGTGTTGATGAAGTGTGTGCATCTGTTTCATTCTTGTGCATCACAATTTGGCGAAATAACTTGAGTAAGACAGACAATGGATTTGTGATTGAATTCTGCAGTAGCTGTCCTCATTAGGGCGACTTAGAATCCATCTAGGTACGTAGGGTGGGGTTGGTTGGATGGATGACATTAATGTGCGAGACCAGAGTCAATTGTTACCGGAATGCTACCAAGTAATATTTTTTACAAATTCTCAAGATCATATCTTTTAGAAAAATGTTATATAACTCATATGAAACTCAAAAATTAAAATTTAAATGCATATCATCTAAGGGATGGGTGAGTCTTACTGAAAAAATTGATAGGATTTATTCATTTAAGAGATAATATGTATTTGAATTGTCATTCGAATTTTGTAGCATTCCTATGATCTTTTAACTGCTGATTTCCAAGTACCTGCAAGTCAAATCCATTTAACTCTATGTACCCGAACCTTTCCAAGTGGAAGTTGGACTAACCGACGGATTTTGTAGAAGAGCGTTGTATGTTAAGTGGATGGAAAAGTGGTTGCCTGTCTGTGTGTGATTGTGAATGAGAGCACTTCATCAGTAGTGTGGAGCCACACCATTTCGTTTCTGCTTGGCTTAACTTTAGTCAGGGAATCATATTTGATTTAGTGGAGTAGTTGTATTAAAAAATGATTTTTCTTTTTAAAAAAGAAAGGTTAGTAGGCTCTTCTTTTCAATCATTATTTATTAGCAACTGGATCCACATTAGCCACCATACTCGCTTTTCTTTGTGGGGGGACACGACAAGCACAACACTTCAACAACTGAAGTAACCATATGGAAATGATAGTTTTGGACGGTCTTCATAATTTTAAAAAAAAAAAAAAAAAAAGAAGCTTAGACGCAAAAGATTCCATCCCATTAGTGGTGCTTTCACTTGTAATTGGAGTATTCATATGTATATATACAGCGAGCGGAAAAGGACTGAACTGCTGCGTTGGCGAATTATGCCCCCCCTGATTTTGAATTGGATGCTTGCTTGGGTTGTGTATCACTGTTCCAGATTTTGATATACCGTTGTACAAACACTCCTTCTGATGTATAACATTCAGGGCTCAGAGAGAGAGAGAGAGAGAGACTGTGGCCTTGGTAGGGACACATAGGTCTGGATCACCAGACGCCCTTACATTTCCGCAAGAAGAGGCAGCAAGTCTTGGAAATGAACCTCAGTTTGCGGAAAAAATCTATAGGTTTTGGTTAAAGAATAGAAGCAACTTTAGTGTCTACTTGCTCGGGTCTTTAATTCCCTGTTATTTAATATATATAGGAGCATGTTGTACGAGAAAGTTTATTTAAACATGCCATCTAGAGGAATCAAAGAAATCTCTGAATTGAGATAAAACTTCCCCAGAAGTTGAGCCTAGAGGATGAACATGTTATTGTATCATGCATGCCAGACCGCTACATGTTAACAGCTTGAAGCAAATATACGATGGGACTCTTGTCAAGAACTAGACATGTTAACAGCTTGAACCAAACTATGCTAATCATTCTAAAGCAATAGAGTGTAGTTAAGAACAATCCAATCCAGAAAGAAGAATGCCAAGCAAATTTTATTTCTTGTCAATGGCATGGCAAAATTCACCACAGATAGAAACGAATCAAGAAAGTAGGAATCGTTTATGTGAGAGGCAACAGATTATTATTTACACAATAACCCCATATTACCCACGCTACTACCAGGAAGAAAGAACAAAGGGAATGGACACCAAGAAAAACTAGTGTGACAGAAGAATATAACTAATTGGATGATTTGAACATGAATATGAATGGACGCCGGCAGCCTGTACAAATGGCAGAGGTCATGGTACATATTCAGTCTCGATCTTAGGTTGCGTCCGTGTTACCATGGCTGCCGGAGCTTTTGTGCTCCCCACTGTAGTCATGCGTAGTGCTTCTCCAACCTCAGCAGCATTTTCCATCTGTTGCATTTTCTTCCTGTGCTTGAACTTTTCCCCCCACAATACCAGCAACCCCAACAAAACCAACAATGCTAGCCCTGCAAGCACTGACCCCACAATTGTCCAGACTTTAGGATTGTTCTTTTTTCTACCACTTGGTAGTAGACCTGCATTTGGAGCTCTCCCCGGTGGTGCAGGAGAGACCGGTGCAGGGGAAGGGGCCCTGGACTTGACTACAATAGAGAAATGTCCCTGTTGGAACGTTGAGCAAACATTGCCGGACGCCACATTGCTGAAATTAACCAAACCATGTAAATCAAACCAAACACACTTTGCAACTGAACCTTTGGGTACTGATTGCATATTTGAGAAATTGATTAATATTGGTTGACGAGATGCCCTGATATCCAACTCAGGTAAATTTTTAGCGGATAAGTTTGAAGCATCATAAGCGAGAAGGCCCAAGACAGGAGCCAAGTACATATATCCGGGCAAAGGATAATACAGTGCAGACAAATTTCCCAAATTCTGATAGACCAGAACAAGCCTCTCAACATATGGGTGCCCAAGGACACCCATAGGAATGAAGAACTCTTTGTACATCCGAACACCTCTAGTCCATAGGCTACCACTCCTAAGCCGCATTGCCGAAACCGTAATGTCAGACAAATTTGTTGGGACAACTCCATTATAGACGGCACCGGTCCTCGGACGAACAAATGCCTGAAAAGCATAGTCTTGGAGAAGTGCATCCAGAGGCCGTGCAGAGGTCGTTGAAGGACCAGGCAACTGAGTTCGGACAGCTCTGGGCAACCAGAAGAAGCATATCAGAAGAAGCAGCATCTTGAGACTTGGAAGAAGCCCCATAGAAGGATGCTTCAAACTAAATGAAAATCAGCACAATATCTGTCGGTCAATCTGACTTGGTAGATTAGATCCAAATGGGAGGCTAAAAGTCAACTCCCAAATTTAGTTGTGATGTCATATATATCTATCAGAGCTAAAATAAGAAAGCGGGTGAAATGTATGTAAATCAGAATTTGTAGTCGAAGAGGCTTCACAATCTCTCGTCACGAACTTGGAAATTCCTACATTCGGGTGACGAATCTAATTCGATATTCCTAATCTAACGCGTAGTTGGTGAGAAAATAAATATATGGTAAAACATTAAACCGTTAAATATCTATCACAAAGCACTTCTACCCTTTGGAATCCCCCTTCTAAAAAAAAAGATTTACATTCCACAAACCAAACGCAAACCCCAACTATGACAGTCCTTCAACATCACAATTGATCGCGGAAAACAGAAAAATAGCAAGTATAGAAGAGTATACTTGACATACTCTAGTGCCCAAAGCAAAGCCAAGCTTTGTTTTCAATTGAGGAAGATCCGGGGGCTGTCAAAAAGGAAGAAAACCAGAGAAAGCTGCTGCAGGCAATGCCGACCTGACTTGGAAACCCTAAATAAATGTGATGGATTGGATGATCTTTGTCAAAATATGGAGCTAATCAACCAGAAATGTCAGGGAGCTAATCGTTCCGAAGCAGAACAAACCAAAACGATGCACCCTCAAAAAAATCTTCATACACATTACAACACTCGCGCGATGCATTACTTGTTCTCGTTAAATCGTCCCAAAATTGAAAACTAAAAAAAAAAAAAAATTGGAGAGAAGGAGTAGATAGAAGGTTGGGAGATGGGATTCTGAGAATAAATATTTTTCTATTCAACTCTAAGTATTAATAAAATGCATACGTGCAGCAGTATTTTACATGATCAAATACAAATTTGGTATTATCCCAAAAAGATTTGGATAGAGATAGATCAATTAATTTGGAATTAGCGTTATCTCAAGATGTTATCCCACATAATTTCAGATGAAGAGAGATTCATTATAATAACTAATCTTTATCTTTAATCTTTATGTCTAACACGCCCCCGAAAGTGAAGAGCTTCATGAAGGAGACTGAACTTGTCACGAAGAAACTTGAACCGTGGAGTGGGTAGTGGTTTGGTCAAAATGTCGACAACTTGATCCGTATTTGACTTGTAGGTTGCGCTTGGTGACATTGTCATGAACAAAGTGGAATGCAATTTCAATGTGTTTCATACGGTTGTGAAAAATCGGGTCGACAGTAAGGAATGTTGCATGGATGTTATCACACCATAGAGATAAGAGATTGTAACCAAAGAATTTTGGTAGTGGCGTCGACGAGGGCCCTGATATTCAGTTTCGATACTTAAGCGTCAATCATCATCAGAAAAGGCCGAGATGGTGGAGGATGAATGTCTTGTGATGGGAAGACAAACATTTAATGTGGATTTAAGGTGACGAAGGATGCATTTGACAACGGTCCAATGATCATCTGTGAGTTGCTGCATGTATTGGCACACCTTATTTACGGAATATGACAGGTCTGGCTGAGTGATAGTGGTGTATTGAAGGGCGTCGACGATACTCTGATACATCATGGCATCGGGAAAAGGCGCACCATCAGTGCAACGAAGTTTCATGGTTGGAGCAAAAGGACCAGTAATTGGCTTGACACCATCCATGGCAGTCCTTTGAGAAGATTAACTATGTATTGACATTGGCTAAGCAAGAGACCATTAGAAGTATGTAAAACCTCAATACCTAGAAAGATACCTAAGGTCTTTGATAGCGAATTCATTGCCAAGATGATGAATAAGAGAAGTGACCATTGGTGTGGAGCTGCCTGTAATGATAAGATCGTCAATGTAGATCAACACATAAGTATGAGAAGAAGTTGTCACCCGAATAAACAAAGAGGGATCGGTGTGAGAAGCCGCAAACCCTTGAGTGATGTGAAAAGTGATTAATCGAGCGAACCATGCACGAGACACTCGTTTTAGGCCATAAAGCAATTTCCAGAGGCACCAAACATGATTAGAGTATTGAGGATCAATAAACCCCGGATGTTGCTTTATATACACAACCTCTTCAAGATTGCCATTAGGGGTGTTCACCCTACCCTACGGGTAGGAAATATAGTCTTCCGTCTTCCTACCCGATACTTTGTGGAAGAATTTTTTCTTGGCCTACCCTACCCGATCAGGTGTGGTATTCCTACCCGACTTCCTACCCAATTAATCGAGTAGGAAGTCGGGTAAACACTTTTGTAGTTATTAATTTTTGAATCATTTTAACAATTCAATTAAATAACATGCACCAATTTAACAAGACAATAAATCAATTATACTAAAACCTAAAACAACTACAATAACAATTACAACAAAACACAAGAAAGCATGAACATCAATCCATCATAATTGTTACACAAATACAATAACAATTATTTTAAGTTTAAATCATATGAAACATATTAAAATCATAACCGCTCCAATAGATCACCAATTCACTACAAATCATATAACCTACACAAAAAACAAGTCCATGTTTTAGCAACTCAAACATCCACAACAATAACAATGTTATAATATAAATTATACTACACAAATACTCTTATAATTACTAAAAAAAAATAAAAAAATTAAATATATTTTTTGCGGGTAGAGTAGGGTAGGGTAGGAATGCGGAAATGATGGGTATTCCGCATTCCTACCCAATTTAATCGGAAGACTAAAAACTCTTCCGCATTCCTACCCGATTTTTGCGGCTAGTCGTTCAGTAGGGTAGGGTAGGGTCGGGTAGGGTAGGAAATTGCGGCCAATCAGAAATTTGAGCACCCCTAATTGCCATGGAGGAAGACATTGTTAATGTCAAGTTGGCGAAGGACCCATTGACGATTGGGGGCTAGACTCAATATGGTGCGAATTGTTACGGGCTTGACGACCGGGATGAAAGTATCAATTTAGTCAATGTCTTCCTATTGATTAAAACCTATGGCAACAAAGCGCGCCTTGTAGTGTTCAATGGTGACGTCTGATTTGCACTTTATTCGAAACACCCATTTACATCTGACGAAGTTAATATTTGGAGGCGGCGGTTGGAGTGTCCAAGTACCATTTTGGATCAAAGCATTGATTTCATCAAACATTACGACTCGCCATTTGGGATCGTGAGAAGCGGTAGTGACACATGTGAATGTGGGATCTGTGGAGGCCATTGTGACATAACATTGAAGCAGTGGATGTTTAGTGGCCAAATTGAGGATCTTTGGTCGTCAAATGCCATATTTAGACCTTGTGGTCATGGGATGAGTGCTTGTTGAGGAGGGATTATGCAGAGATGGCATTGAGTGTGACATCACTGGAGGCACCGCTGGTGGCAGTGATGTGGGAGCCGCTAGTTGCTGGGCTGTTGGGTTAGAGTACATAGGCAGTTGAACCGTTGATGTCATTGGGAGAGATGGCAGAGGGTGAAGTATCGACGGTGGAGAAAAATAGAAGGTGGTAGGCGGAGATTGCACCGCTAGCCTCGGCTATGAGTCTTTGTCTGTTAGAGTAAACACAAATTCATAAAAAATAACATTTCGGGAGATATAAATCCATCGATGAATTGGGTCAAAACATTTATAGCCATGGTAGTGGTGGCTATATCCAAGGAAAATACACTGGGTGGAGTAGAATTCGAACTTGTGATGGCAATATGCTCAAAGGCAAGGATACCATGCACATCTGAAAACCTTGAGGAATTTGTAATCCAGCGTTTTGTGGAAAATTTTTTCTAATGGTGAGACATGCTGGAGAAGTGGGGAGGGTAAGTGATTGATGAGGTAAGCGGCGGTTTCAAAGGTAAAATCCCAAAACATAAATGGGATAGAGACATGAGTCAAGAGAGCTAGGCCTGTGAGACCCCAACATTCATATTATACATATTGTGGGTTAAAGTATAATTTGTTAATGTTTGCATGGGATTAAAATTATGATAACTAAATCTTGAGAAGATGAATATGCTCTTAACTAAAGAATTTTATTGTTGAATTATGAGATGGTAGAATGTATAGTCGAGATTTTAGAAGTGTTGAAGAATTGAGTGATAGTTGTGGGAATAGGAAGAACAAGGGGGGAAGTTGAAGCAAATATGGGCATAGGTGTGAGTCTTGAGGGAAACCCGACACAAAGAGGAATTGCATGCAAAGTATAAAAGGGGGTTTTGCTTAGAACCCGTTCATTGAGAGGGGAAGAGTTTGTGGGTTTGAAACTGATAGAGTAGTATACTAAAAACTTACTTTTTGTAGTGAAACTCGTTTTATTAATTAATAAAAATTTGTTCTTTTCATTTTATTGAGAATCCGTATGAGCAAAATGTTTGCATTATATTTAATATATGATATGCATGTGTGTCTTGTATTTTACATTGTAGATAATCTGGAGTGTAGAGTTCGGCTTATACACAGAAAATCAGCTTATCAGATCCTTGTATAATATGAGTATATGTTCACAATCCTAGTTGGAACTGAACATGCCATTGGTATGATTGTAGTATAATATTCTGACATAGTCTGTCTTGACTGTAGGAGACTGTTTGATATCTCGGATTATTGCACTAGTACACTTTGTGTATTGAACATACCCATATTGAAGTTATTATCTTTTACTGATTTAATAAGATAATAAATACCTCATGATTATTATGATTGCTTATGCTCTTAATCTCAAAATATTTAATTGTCACGTGCATATAATATTTGTCATTTTAATTCATCAAAGTGTGATATTCATATTGTGTCAATAAGCTCGGTGAATTGAGAGACGATGTTATTTGTATGGTAGAAATTAAATATTAAAGGAAACCACGTCCGAGTATTTAAATGAGTTGATGATGTCCTCTTGAGGAAGCTCATAAGTTTTGTCCATGTCAAACCCTGCAGGTAGATTTAATTATCCGACATGACAAATAAGTTGAGTGGTAAGGTCTCAAGGAATAAAAAAAGTCAATTAAATATAATTGTCAGTAATTTATTTAATTGATGGACATCTATAATCTTAAACGTGAGGAGATTATTAAGCATATATAAGGAGCTCGAATATAATTTTGAGATAAGGCTCAGGACATTCTATGTTGTTTGGTGCCAATTTCGACTTGATGAGTTTTTCTTCTGGCTAAGTTTCAGCGCAATGTAAGGGAGGACTCTCACTTGTGATCAAGCAATATCGATTCTCTAATGGACTCAAACCGAGAGAATGTTTTGTAGATGGGAAAAACCATTTTTGAAAACTTCTTGTTGTATCATCACTTCAATTTCTCGTCACAGATCTTCCGACACGGGCAGGGGCGGAGCCACCCTTGGGCTAGGGTGGGCACATGCCCCCCCTCAATTTTTTTTTGTTTCATATTAAGTATGTATTTTTTAAAATAAAATTTAGACATATTTAATTGTGCCCATCCTAATATTGTGTTTTGGTGATATTGATTTGAATAGACCCCTACCTAAATGATTGTTAACTTTTTGAACAATGTTATTAAAACCTAATTTAATGACCTAATACATTGCGATATTAAGTATAACAGTGAGTCTTAATATTTAATAAACTTTATTATCTATCCAATGACCACAAACCATTGTGTCTCCATTAATTAAATCTCAAATTATGTACAACTAATATAATTGTTAACTTTTAGATATGGTTTAGACATGTCCGAATATGTTTTGAACATATTGATGTTATTTTATAATTTTTGTAAATTGTAGGGTTATTTAGTTATTATATAAAAAATTGTGTCGTTATGTAGTAAACTATAGGATCATAAATGAAAGATTGTTACCCCGGTTTTATATATAAAAGAAATATTGTTGATAAAATTAATTTGTAACTCTTTCAAATAATAAAAACATAACAGTGTCACTTGTAAGTAATAATTATTAGTCGCATTCTCGATAAAAAGTTTTAATTATTATTTTTTTATTTATGAGTATATCGATTTTTAATCTTCTATGTTTAAAAAGTATTAAATATAATTTTAATAAATATAAATTTATGAACTTTTATGGTCTATTAAAAAAAAAAATTAAAACATGCTAGTGTGCCCACCCTAAAATTTTTTTTTGCCTCCGCCCCTGGACACGGGTAATGTCTGGAGTTCATATATATACATCAAAGTATCTATAATTTTAGCTATCATTCTCTCTCTTCAAAGTTATATATTGTTCAACAACTGATTTTAGTTGAATATTTTTCGTTCGAGTGAATTTGATTATAAGCTAGGATAAGTTATAAATGAGAATCAATAGGCTTGATTACAGTGAGATGATGTCTGAGGATTATCCGATTGTTTTCCATTTGATTTTATTACACTAGTTGTTACTCTCACAACTTTCACAAATCCAAGAGTTTTCATTTTATTTTGCAATATATAACCATTTGAATTGCCTTGTTCCCTGAGGAGACGACTTCGGAGTTTTATGAGTTACTACACCGCACACTCTTTCTACGCTTGAGAAATACATTACATACATATCAGAGATACAAGCATAACTTAGGAGAACAAGCAGTAACTTTCTAGATTCACGTTGTTAAAGCACTGTTCTTAAGTCCATAATATGTAGATTTATAATTACAAGAGAAAATAGGTATTACCAAGGAATGTTTTACCTAAGAAAAGTATTTTGTAGGCAAAAGGAGTTTTACTAAGGAATAATTATTTTCGTCGATAAATAATTAAAAATTTTGCAATTTAGTTTTACCTACAAAATTTTCATATTTACTAATTTATATATACACATATATATTATGTTAAGTTTTTTATTTTAAATTTGGATAAAACGATTCACCGACGAAAACATTTCATTGGAAAAAATCCAACTCAATCCATATTGTGTCGTTTAGCCAATCTTACTTACCCTAAAACTCACACTATCTCTCTCTCTCTCTCTCTCTCTCTATATATATATATATATATATCTTCGTCAATCGCATAAACACATACTCAATTGAAGTCACTCGCTCAATCGTGAGCGCACACACATATTGAATTGCATAAACACATAGATAATCTCATGCACACACTGCCCCAAATCGAAACAATGTTAGATTCTGGCGGAAATATGACCATTGCAATGTTAGCAGTATGCCCAAAGATTAATTGCACAAATGATATTAGGGTTTTACTAACAACAATCATTTATTAATTAAATACAAGAGCAAGTTTATTTATCATATTACTGGTTTATTTTATTTTAACATAAATGATAAAGTCAATAGAGTATAAGTTAAGAAGATAGTTTCTCAAGGTATTGAGAAGAAGAAGCTTATACTTCTCAGTATTTAACTCTTAAATGTTCATAGTTATAGGATTACTATGTGAATATTATGTAATCCAGATAAACTAGCATACACTATGTTTGCTCATATTTGATATGAGGTGACTCGTTCAAGTCACTAATATAATGACACTGAAACAGGTGTATGAGTGCTTCTTAGAGAATACGTACACTGAACGTGACCATTGACTAACGTAAGATTTTTTATATGAAGTTTTACAAACCTGTCAATGTTAAATCCTAAAGTTACAGTTATGCAACGAATCCTTAGACTTGAGGCACCATGATTGTCTTGTGCATGAACTTCTATGCTTTAACTATACATCATATTCATATACTAATTATGTAACTTGAATATGTATTATTGGACATTGTTAGACATGCATGAAGATTTATAAGTGTACAACATAGAGCCTATCACCCTTAGTAAATAAAGGAAGAATGTCTTATATAATCTTCTAAGATATGACGCAAGGAGTCCTTGGCCAGGCAAAATAACAATTAGAAAAGAGATTCTAATTGATTATTGGGAGTCATAGTCCTAAGATCAAACACATAATATTGAGTTTGGGGTTTGATAATAATTCCATACCCTAGCAATTCAATTGGGGCATTGCGTGATAAAAGGATTGAATTGCATGACAACTGTAGACTGAATGAGTTCTTTACCGATTTCGTGTCATCCGAAAGTTGATCATGATATACTGCTAGGTGTCACTCATGATTAGTAGAAGCTCGAAGAACAAAAATAATATTATTATATTAATTATTTTTCATAAAGGGAGAAGTAGAAGAGTTCTAATTCAAACTAACTTAGAAAGAGTTATAATTTGAGATGATACTTGTAATTAGTATCGAATGCTTACAACTGAGTATATTTGAACCTATAGGTTCACACACAATAGAATTGATTAGAAACTAAAGAATAAAGGAAAGAAAACTAATTAAGAGTTAATCGGTTTTTTAACCTAATTAAGAGTTAATTAGAGACTTTATTACAATTAATGGTTAATAAAAGGCTTATACGTAATTATGAAATAATTGCAATTAGACCAAAACTTGGAGTAGAATCTTCTAAGGATCTATAAATTCCTTCATATAAGAGGTGGATATAAGATATAACAACTCTCTTACTAGTATAAGAAAATTCACTCATCATTCTCTCTCTACTAGTTTATCAAAAGTTGAGATAGATCCTGATGATGCACAAATTGGTCTTCGTGCAAGATCAACAGTCAAGAATGTGTACGGGTATGATTAATAAGTAATTAATAAACAATCAATGACAATCAATGACAAAGCAGTAAATAATAGATCAACACAGAGATTTATAGTGGTTCGGTCCGGTTGACCTACGTCCACTCTCGGGAACGGCAGCAGTGGCCTGGTGTTCATTATTGATGAATAATGGTACTCCGGAGAGTTACAGTGCATTGAGGGAGAGAGACTTGGTGTAGAGAGAGAGAGAGAACAAGTGTGTGTGAGGCCAGTCTCTAGGTGAGATGTATCAAGGTGTATTTAGCGTGTCTTTACCCTTGCGAGGGCTTACATTATATAGCTATGTTGAGGCGGTGCCGTGAGGAAGATGTCTTCCACTATTTAGGTAAGTACAATCATGGTAAGAGTGGACCTCTTTGGCAAACACAATTAAGGTAGAAGTTGATCTCCGTATCCCGTCATTCTCTCCCTCGTGCTCCTATTTAGTCGGAAGAGAGTCCTGGTTGGATTGGACTTTAGGCTGGACCTTGAGTTGGAGTAGGAGTACCGGAGTCCCAAGGCAAGTGGGCACTAAGGGGTAGGCGCCCAATGGGTGGCGCCCCATGGTTGGCGCCCTATGGGTGGCGCCCAAGGGTGGTCATCCCCTTTGGTGTCTTCTTGGGCTTAGGTGTTGACCTTCTGGCGACTTCCTTCTTGGACTTGAAGCGTCATGGATGAGGAAAGAACAAGTGAGAGGTTGGGGAGAGGAGTGGGGACTCAACCATTGGGCGGCGCCCCATGGTGGCGCCATATGGGCGGCGCCCATATGGCTTGGTGCCTTTCATGTGGCGCCCTTTGGTCTCCCTTGGTCCCTTCACCTTTTCTCCGCTCCTTTTAGGTGGGTTGGCCCAGCTTGGTGGGCTTTGGCGACTTGAACTATTTCTTGGGCTCTTTGGCATTTGGGTCTCTCTCGACTTATTTTTATCGGGCTTGGCCCAGTTGAATTTGGGCTCGTCAGATCCTTCAAGTTTATTAATTTGTGTGGATACTAATAGAGGACAAAAAATTACGAGGCTTGGGGTAAAAATCAAATTCAGATTTGAAGATTCAAATTTTTTGAAAAAGTTTGAAGAACACACTTTAAGAGGCAACCCTTAATCTTTTCTATAGATCTAAGGTTTCTCGATTTGTGTTAAACATGAAAAGAACTTGGAATGAGAAATCTAAATTTATTATTTTTTAAATTCTGCATATTCCTTAAAGCACGCCACCACCACAAGTTTCACTCCAATAGGAAGCTCTGAAGGCTCTATCCATTTTGATGTATCGAAGGGTGCAAGTAAGAATTCATTCTAAATTCTAGATTTGGAACTTTAATGGTTTGATTTATCGAATATTTGTAAAAAAACTTAGGCCTTGTTTGATTCGAGTCTCAAAAAATAATATTCAAAAATTATTTTTGGAAAGAGTTCTATAAAAGTGCGTTTTTTGTGTGGACATAACTTATTTGGTTACATGATTCTAAAAATAGTTCTACGGAATATAAAACAATAAAATTTGTTCTACGGGCCTATTTGGTTTGCGTCTCAAAAAATAGTATCTGAAAATAGTTTTAAGAAAGTGTGTTTTGATATTTTTATATTACAAAACCTGTTTGGTTATATGTTTTTTGAAAAAAGTTTTAAAAAACAAAAAATTGTAAAACCTGTTTGGACAATAATCCACAATCCCCCCCCCCCCCCCCCCCCCCTAATTTTCATCTCCATTCCCACACTCACATAGCACACACACATAGTTGCCGGAGAAGACGAGACAGAGAGAGCAAATATGAAAGAGACGAAAGAACAAAAACTTGATAAAATACAAAAAAAAAAAAGAAAACAAAAAGAAATTTCCGCCTTAACATACACCATTACAGTGGATTCAAAAATTCAACACACAAAAAATCCAATACACCCAAATCATTAACGAAGAAAAAAAAAGTGACAAATCTGAAACAACCTATCAATATCTGTAAAAAAATTGATCCAGATATGATCTGAAACAACCCAGTCGTTGGAGATCTAATCTGAAGAAACCTAGCCGTCGGAGATCTGATCTAAAGCAATCCAGATCTGAAGCAACCCAGTCGCCGGAGAGCTCTCAGTCATCGGAGAAGAAGATCTCCAGTCGCCGGAGAAGACAAAGTGTATGTGTGTTCTCGTTCCTTCGCTTGGTTTTGCCTAAGTAGAGAGAGAGAGAGAGAGAGAGAGAGAGAGAGAGAGAGAGAGAGAGAGAGAGAGAGAGAGAGAGAGAGAGAGAGAGAGAGAGAGAGAAATTCGGGGAGAGAAAGGCAAAAAAAAAAAAAAAAAACCTTTTATAGGAAGATCTTATTTGCTGCTAAGGAGGTCCGAAGGGGAGACCTCATTAATGAACAAATGTGCTCTTCGTGTTTCCCCTTTTTCCTTCTTTTGTCTCCAAAACACTCGAAAACAAATGTGTTGGTAGTAGTGGTGGTGGTGATAGAAGTGTGGTGGTGGTGGACGTGGTAGTGGTAAAAATATGGTGATGGTATTTTTTAAATTTTGAAAATATTATTTTCAAAAGCACACAAAACAACCTTAAATTGTTCTCTAAATTTACCTACTTTTTATTCTCAATTTTTAAAAAATTAAAAAATAAAAATAATTAGTCAAACAACTTTTCTTTCAAAAATTATTACTCTTTTCGAGCAATGCTCTTGAGGCTTAATTTGCTGACCTAATTCACCATTTAGAGGAAGGAGAAGTCGTAACAAGGTTTTCGTTGGTGAACCTGCGGAAGGATCATTGTCGATGCCAACAAAGTAGACCCGACGAACTTGTTAAAATATGCCTAGGGATTTGAGAAGGGGTGCACGAGCCTCCCAACACACTCCCCCACCTCGGGATTTAGCTTGCGTTCCCCTAGCGGAGACTTGGTCAAGCTCCCGACAACGAACCCCGACGCCATCTGCGCCAAGGAACCATAACTCAAGAGCTGGCCTATGACCTTTGAATGAATTGATTGCGAGGCCCATCAAATATTACAACTTAGTGTTGATCTAATGATTCTACTAAAGTCACATTATTATGTCAACAAATTAAATTAAATTCTACTGATAGTATTATTCTTGTCGAAAACAAAAACAGTTTACGACAAACAAAGCAAACATGGGCTTAATCACTTTTCGTCTTTGCTCTGTGTGGATTGAACTTTATGACTCTTCGTTTGTGTAATCAGTGATTTTTTCCAAGTTTTTTTTACTGATTTTCGGAGTTCCCCTTCTTCCATTTATGGATCAAACCTATATGGGGTGTTTAACTTCCGTGTTTCTCTCTCTCTCTCTCTCTCTCTCTCACACACACACACACACACTCGCACTCATCATTTCTACTATTTAACCAGAGTTCTGTTGTATAGGTGTACTTAACATTCATCCTATCTATAATTACGTTGCCTTTTTATGGCTCTTGTGATGAAAGGGAATGTAGCATATTAGTTTGATAATCAAATTCTCATATTTATATAATAAAGTAGCTTACAATTCAAATTTCAAAAGATAAACAAAATGATTTTTGTTTTTTGCGGTTCAGATCGCTTTAAATTTTACTTTAAAGTTAATCTAACGGCTAATATTAACATCCTAAATTCAATAGGAAAAATAGGCCCCTAAGGGTGTGTTTGGAGTGACTTTTTAAAAGTACTTCTAGAAATTATTTCTCATAAGTATTTTAAAAAAAAAATAGTGTTTAAAACCACCCCACCACCACCACCACAGCTGCCACCCCCCACTACCACCACCGCGGCCACCACCACCACCACCATCACCGCCACCGCCGCCACCACCACCACCACCATCGCCGCCGCAGCCACTACCACCACCGCCGCCACCACCATTGCCGCCACCATCCCCACCGCCGCCACCACCACCACCATTGCCGCCGCCGCCACCACCACCATCGCCGCCACTACCACCATCGCCGCCACCACCACCATTGCCGCCACTGTCGCCACCCGCCACCACCACCACCGCCATTGCCGCCGTTGTCGCCACCACCACCACTGCCGCCGTTGCCGCCACCACCGCCATTCCCTCCCCGCCACCACCACCACCATCCCCGCCATCGCAGCCGCCACCACCACCACCGCCGCCGCCACCACCACCGTCTCTGCCACCACCACCACCACCACTGCCGTCGTTGTCGCCACCACCACCACTGTCGCCGCCACCACCACCATCACCACCACCACCACCACCGTCGGCTCCACCACCACCGTCTCCGCCACCACCACCACCACCGCCGCCGCCACCGCCTCGGCCACCGTCGCTGTCGCCGCCACCACCACCACCACAGTCATTGCCACCCACCACAACCATCACCGTTTCCTACCACCACCACCTCTCACCCCCAGTACAACCGATGCTTAAATTCATTTATCACTCCTCTATATTTGTGATATGATTTTAGATATGAATACAAATATGTTTATTATTTACTATTTTTTATTATATTGTGCCTTCAGGCACATGCAATAACTAGTATATATATAAATCCACTAGCCAAAATTTACTCATCTTTTGCACAAAAATTTAGCAAGATGATCAGGAAAGAATAATTGACAGGGAATTAAACTTCTTTGATATGGAAATCTTGGAACTTATGTGATCAGAATTTGAATATCAATGAATTGCTTGTTTTTTTTGGTCTGATTTTTTTTTTTTTTTTGGTCTGATTTATTCATCCTCCATGAAGTGTTTTAAATCCTCAGATGACAAGTAATGCCATTGCTATGTAAGTCTAACAAGTGACAACCTCTTTATGATATGTGCCAATTGACTTTGATAAAAGTTTCTTGGGGCTACTAGGCATTGCTTCTCCAAATGCTAACAATTCTTTCTTTCAAATTACAGTTGTGACAGTCAAACACCCAATCGATGCTACGTGTACTCTTCGGACAAAATGAGGCTCATTTGATCTTGTTTTATCAGATGTGCGCATGCCATATATGAATGGTTTTGAATTACAACATCAAATTGATGAAGAATTCAAGTTGTTTATTGTTTGCGAGTCTGATTCAAACTTTAGAATACACATTTTTCTAATTTCCATTTGTTCCAATGGAAAATTTCTTGATTGTAAATTCCCTGTTAGGAGTTAACTGCAATATGACAAAGCCATTGCCACCATTATATATACTATTGAACAGAAACTAGCGATTTAAAAGTTTGCATTTTTACAGATTCTATAACGAATCTGACTTAGATGGGTTGCAGCGCTGCGAGCCGATCATTTGAGCATCACCTGATCCTACTGTGAGATTGCTAGATTATCAAGGGGAATCTCCAAGCAGGCATGTGTATGATGCTTCTGCTTATGGTTTTATCCTAATAGAGTGAACCTCTGTCCACATAGTTATTAATTTTGGAAGAGAGTGACAAAGGTAATTTGACGTCTTTCTACACCCTTAAGCCAGCTAAATGTGCCTGAATGTTCTATGATGTCCCAACATTCTTTTATGTATGTTAAAAATGCTCAGTTCTTTAACATGCAAAAATCCCAATGCCAAATTTCTTATGTATTGCCGTGTCGATGGACAGAGATTCCATTGCTCTGCGACAATTCTTTTCTAATTTGGAGGAGGAGCATTTGATGATACTAATCCTGTAACATATTTTAAGGTGTCTGGTTAGAATGGCAAGGGGTTTCTCTTTGTTGTTCAACATCAGTTAAATTGTATCCAAATAAAATTTTGTCGAGTGCTCATTTACTTAAGCTATATTCCACAAGTTCAAGTCCGGAGTTAGCTTGTCAAAAATGGAGGTAAAATTGACTACTACTTATCTTTTCTAGATCCCGCTATAGCTAGAAAATTTTTGCACTTGGTACGAGATTCATATGATTGATTTGTCTATTGCAAGGTGAAAAAACATGGATGAGAACTTTTCCTCATACCTCTGTTGGTTCAAATCGAATATGAGTCATATGACATGTTTGAGATCATGAATTTCATATTACTAGTTTCCTTGTCATGTCTTCTGAGGATCATATTGTTTTTTGTACTCAGTTTTTGTCAATTGCCTAATCACCACTGTGTCATCTGTACATGAACATGTATGCTTTGTGAGGTGAGGATTTCATGTAAGCCCAAACTCACCTGAAACACAAAGGGTTCATCTTTCCTCACTCCGGTAGCATTCCGTCTCGTCTTCGGACATGCCATGCCTAATGAATCATTTGTTGCAGTTGATGTATCCTTCACACATACCATTAAAGGTAAGGACTCTTCAGAAACCCCGGCTACCTTAAGGCAAGTCAATTGAGATTTAGCATAAGAGTACCAGTTATTTTGATGTGTAGTATTTGATATGTGAGCTTGTTCTCATTAGATTTGACTCTTGTTTTTAATGTTTATCTTGTGGTTTTGGATGACCACTTTTGATGATACCTAGAAAAAAGCTCTAAGTATGAGCTCGGACATGGAGGTCAAACAAGGAGGTCAGACACAGTAACCAGGGCTCCGCAATCCAGACCTCAAGCCCTCCTCAAAGAAAACAAACGGGAAATTGAAAGGGAAACAGCTGGCTAGTGAATGACATCCTCAAAGCAATGGAAAGCTATAATCAAGGCACAAAACTCTCAACTAACCAAGATCCTCTCCCAAAAATCAAGGAAGATCCCACGGATGAAGGACAAAGATCTCGGTGAAAATCCCTTAGAGATAGGAATTACACTATAAATACTGTACAACGCCTCAATCAAAAGGCATAGAACCCTACTGGCATCAAAGGCATCTTGTAAAACATTTTCTAGATGAATATAGATTCTAGGAGCAAGAGACTCCATTGAAGAGTGGACTAGCCGAGCTCCCAAGCCGGTGAACCACTATATTTCTACGTGTTACACACACCACACCTCGGACAACAAGAGCATTCAACCACCAATTCACGGGCCTTGTAGCTCAGATCTGTTCCTAGCAATTATACTCTAACTCGCTGCTCATTCACGTGAAATAACGTCATCAGTTTGGCGCCGTCTGTGGGAACGACTGTTCCTGTTACAAATAAGCTGATTTCTCAGTGACTGATGGTAACAACTTGAAACATGAGCAGAAGTCAAACAAACCCACCACGAAGGCAGGATCAGCAGGAAGCCACCAACGGCAGACAACCCGAGAACCTCCAAGAGACTAATTCCCCCATTAACAACGAGATGGAAGCCCTTCGCCTCGTCAACCAACGTTTGCTAAGGGAAAACGCAGAACTATCGAAGCTCATACAACGCCCAAAGGAGGCACGACCGGCCCAAGAAGGCCAGAGTAATCCCCCTCACAGGGAACGGCAACACTTGGACCCCCTTAGAGAGGCCAACGAAGGAGTGGAAAGCAGCCAGACCAGGGGGCATATTCCTTACATACCCCCTAGGAATGGCCACAACGAAGAAGGGCAAAGTCAGAACGATGGGGGCGAGAGAGACAATTTTTTCCCGTACCAGCAGGACAGGAGAGAGCAGCACTGGGAGCAACGCTTCAAGGACATCCAGCAAGAGCTCAGCCATATGAAGGAGGCTGTAAAAAGCAAAGCTCCCGTTACAATGAACGCCCTAGTACAACAGACCGAGTCCCCATTCACCACAGGAGTGCTGCACTTCCCTCTCCCACCAAAATTCAGGATGCCACAAATAGAGGTCTTTGACGGAACGAAAGACCCCGTAGATCATCTCAACACATACAAGAACCAGATGGAGCTACATGGATACCAGGATCCTGTACGCTGCAGAGCCTTTGCCATCACGTTGAAAGGCTCTGCCCTAGCCTGGTTTAACAGGCTCCCACCAACCTCGATCTCATCCTTTAGAGAGCTCTCCATAGCTTTTGTATCTCACTTTATAGGAGCTCGGATATACAGAAAGCCGAGCTACCACCTGTTGAATGTAAAACAGGGACCCAACGAGAACCTACGGTCTTATGTCCAAAGGTTCAATTCAGAATCCCTGAAGGTAGATATTCCAGATGATAAATTCGCTATCACTGCTTTCATTGTTGGATTAGGAGTGCAATCGAAGGATTTGATATTTTCTATATCAAAGAACCCGCAAGCAAGCATGACAGAGGTGCTGGCTAAAGCAGAAAAGTATATTAATGGCGAGGAAGCCCTTCTCTCAAAGGTAGGGAGCTCATCCTCACAGAAGGAAAAAGTGAAGGAAGAAAATAAGAGGGATCGAAGTCCTAGGAAAGAAAGAGGACGAGATAGGTCCCCAAGAAGAGACAGGGATCGCTCCCCCAAGAGAAGGGAAGATGTCAGAGAACGAGACGAGCTCTTCAGCTCATGAACATCAGATGAGCTCTTCAGCTCATAAATTTAAGATGAGCTCTTCAGCTCATAAACTCAAGATGAGCTCTTCAGCTCATAAATTTAAGATGAGCTCTTCAGCTCATAAACATCCGATGAGCTCATCAGCTCATAAATTCACGATGAACTCTTCAGTTCATAACTTGAGCCACGCAGCTCACGATGAACTCTTCAGTTCATAACTTGAGCCACGCAGCTCACGATGAACTATTCAGTTCATAACTTGAGCCAAGCAGCTCACGATGAACTCTTCAGTTCATAACTTGAGCCAAGCAGCTCACGATGAACTCTTCAGTTCACAACTTGAGCCAAACAGCTCACGATGAACTCTTCAGTTCCTAACTTGAGCCACGCAGCTCACGATGAACTCTTCAGTTCATAACTTGAGCCACGCAGCTCACGATGAACTCTTCAGTTCATAACTTGAGCCACGCAGCTCACGATGAACTATTCAGTTCATAACTTGAGCCAAGCAGCTCACGATGAACTCTTCAGTTCGTAACTTGAGCCACGCAGCTCACGATGAACTCTTCAGTTCGTAACTTGAGCCAAGCAGCTCACGATGAACTCTTCAGTTCATAACTTGAGCCATGCAGCTCACGATGAACTATTCAGTTCATAACTTGAGCCAAGCAGCTCACGCTGAACTCTTCAGCTCATAATATGAGCCACGTAGTTCGCGCTGAACTATTCAGTTCATGATGTGAGCAACACAGCCCACGAAGAACTCCAATAGTTCAGAAAAGAGCCCAGGAGCTCGGAATGGGCTATTTAATTCCTAAAAAGAGCCTTGTAGCTCATAATGAATTCTTTAATTCCTTAAAAGAGCCCTGAAGCTCATGATGAGTTCCCTAGTTCATAAAAAGAGCCTGGCAGCTCATAAAGTCAATAATTTTGCTTTAAGAAGCACTGAAGTACTTCTCGAAGCAATGGGAACTAGGCAACCGTAGGAAAAGCAGCAGCTCTCTGCACCTCGAGCTCATGCAAATCGAGGTCGATGTGTGGAAGTCTATCTCAATTCAGCATCGACTCATCCCCTGCCCAAGCTCGCTTGGGCCAAGGGCTGGGGGGCAACTGATGATACCTAGAAAAAAGCTCTAAGTATGAGCTCGGACATGGAGGTCAAACAATGAGGTCAGACACAGTAACCAGGGCTCCGCAATCCAGACCTCAAGCTCTCCTCAAAGAAAACAAACGGGAAATTGAAAGGGAAACAGCTGGCTAGTGAATGGCATCCTCAAAGCAATGGAAAGCTATAATCAAGGCACAAAACTCTCAACTAACCAAGATCCTCTCCCAAAAATCAAGGAAGATCCCACGGATGAAGGGCAAAGATCTCGGTGAAAATCCCTTAGAGATAGGAATTACACTATAAATACTGTACAACGCCTCAATCAAAAGGCATAGAACCCTACTGGCATCAAAGGCATCTTGTAAAACATTTTCTAGATGAATATAGATTCTAGGAGCAAGAGACTCCATTGAAGAGTGGACTAGCCGAGCTCCCAAGCCGGTGAACCACTATATTTCTACGTGTTACACACACCACACCTCGGACAACAAGAGCATTCAACCACCAATTCACGGGCCTTGTAGCTCAGATCTGTTCCTAGCAATTATACTCTAACTCGCTGCTCATTCACGTGAAATAACGCCATCAACTTTGTTGTTTCAATGATTTGATGTTATTTACTCATTCATTTACACTTGAATATAGTGAAGATTTGACAAAATTGGATATATATGATTGATCCTGACTGTTCTTCCCACCCACATTGTTTAGTGTCATCATAAACATTCTTCAACTTTTGCTGGCAGAGTGAGAGTACAAGGAGAAGGAACAGCTAACTCAGCATTGGGAAGATGATTGGGCTGATGATGATGTCAGTGATGACTTCTTTCAGTAGCTGAGGAGGGGACTGGAGAACAACACTGACAATAACTGAGCTAAGTCTAGCTACTAATCATTAATGCTCTGATATGCCTTGTATCATCAATCGCATAGTATGTATAAAGCACCAATCCAAGTGAATTTTCACAAGAAAATGCCAACAATAGAGTGATAAAATTTCTCACATTGTTTGATGAACTAAGAACCAGTTAATCCATAGTTTACTGATACTTCGCCTGTTTCATCCATCTACAATTTCACTAGTACTATGCTATGAAACTTTTTCCTTTTTAATTTCAGCTAGTTCTGCTTCTAAGATGACTGAATCATCCACCATCAAGCAGTTTTGACAAGAAAAAATGGAGAGTAGTGCCCAAGAAGTTAATTGTCATCATATGATGATGACCTTTTTCCCCTTTACCTTTCAAAAAGTATCTTTTTCCCTAGTTATTGGATAGTCTTAACAATGTTTTAATGCAGTGCATCATTACTGTTCAGATTTTTGTGGAACTGAAGATGTGTGGCACTTTTGTTGTTTTGCATGTATATTTATATTGCATGTATTGTCTTAAAATTGGATATTTTTTGCTAGGTGCATTCAATTTAATTGAATTTGTGAAACTGAAATCATTTGGCAATATTGTGGAATTGTTTATCAATTTTGTATTTTTCCTTGTATTTGGTGAAATTTTACAGACAATATTAATTGTTAGAATTTGGTGATGTAGCAGACGTGGTAGCAAAACCTCGAGTAGAGAGTTGTGTCGTACTCTTAGAAAATCTATTCTTTCAAGGTTTTCTTAACAAAAAGGGTGGTTGTACCTTTTGCAGTCCTTGCTAAATCCATTTTTCACTACTATCTAGCATGAAACATTTTGTGGTTGTTCTTCACTGTTGGATGTGACAAGGTTTGAGCTGTGTAGCTTTTAAAACTCATATTTTTTTGTTCATAGGGAAGTTATAAAAGCAATAATTGGTCGTAACTACATACAACCAAATATGTTGAGTTTTTGAAGTTGTTAATTTGTAGCCTATTTGCTCAGATCAAGAGTCCTAGCATAGGTACCTTATGGAGGGACCTGCGGGACATGTATCGTTGAGGTGATGGATCCATATCGATGTTCCAATATTGTTTTTAGTTATGTCGTTATTATTGCTGGAAGATTTCCATGATATAAAAAGTATTGTTCTAATTTGCTTGTTATATAATGTAACATGGAATACACAAATTGCATTTTTATCTTGACGAATTTCCAATTAATTGCTAGGTTATTGAAGGGAAGGAACTGCTATGCCCTCAGAAGGTGCCGCGTGACTGGAATGACAAGTTATGGATTTCCTGAAGAGGTGGTGGTTTTTGCCCCGTTTAGGGATAAATGCTGCCACATTTCAATTAGTTGTCAAATGGATTCCCCCTAATAGGTAAAGTAAGCCACGTTGAACCCGTACTGTTTTCGCAAACAAAGGGTTTCCTTAGTGGCAACCGAAGCAGTATCGAAGTCCCCACGCCCGGAAGGGTGAGGCACGCCATTCAACTGACTTCCATCAATGACTGTAACTTTTTGACTTTTGATCTAGGGTTTTTATGATGAGTTTTTCTGCTTTCTTCTTAGACCGTTCCTCCACTCAGAAGGTCTGCTTCTTCGAGGTGGCGTTCTAGGTTGGCCTTAGGTTTCCTTTGAGTCCGTTTATCAGGTTGGTTCTTAGACATTTGAACTTGACCTTCCCCTAATGGATGGGCATTATTGGTAGGAATGCAGCTGCATTAGCGTGAGAAAGGGAACACCTCCCGTCTTACTCTTTCCAAATTTTCCACTTATTTCAGTTGAAACCTTCTCCCTCTAAGGATTTCTTTGATTTTACCAAGAGGGTCGGTTTGCCAGACCAAGTCATCAAAACTTCTTCTCATGAACATTGGACGGAGGATTTCTCTTTATGTCCGTGGATGCTTGGGAGTTTGATGGGGAGGTCATCATGAGTCTTTGGGTTCCACTACTCTGGGTTTTCAGAATTTATACCGCAACTCCTTAAGTCCGAGGAGGCTCACATTGGTAAGTCCATTGAGGACGGTGCTAAGCTCTGGGCTAAACTTGTTACTCCAGAGAAGCTTGCTAAGTACTAGCTCAGTCCATCTGTTGGAGAGCCCTTTCTGGTGAATGGCCAAGTCCTTTTGCTTTGTGGATGTCCTTTTCTCTTCTTTCTTTTTTATGCTTAGTGTTTGCACTTGTCTTTTTAGCTCCCGTTGAGATGGCCCCAAGCAATAGTTCTTTGAAGATGGCTATGGAGGCAAGGAAGGAAAGTGGAACAGAAGGGGTGGTGAAACCCTCCAAGCAGTTCAGATACTTGGTGAAGGGCCCAAAAAAACCCGAGGTTGAAACTCCAACTCCTGCTACAGGGGTGTCTGATCCCCCTAACACTGAAGAGGCACCGACTGATGGGGCGGTCCATCCTGACAGCTCTGGTGCTGCTACGAGGATCAAAGGAGTTCCAGAGAAATAGGGCGGTAAAGTTCTTGAGGGGACCACCTCTCGTGGCTTAGAAACTGAGGAGGAGAGGAGAGCTGAGACTGCCTTTGTTCAACGGGATTCCATCGAGCCCACTGCAGGGGTTGGATTCTTTATTGCGCAACCTGTCCCAAGCTACTTGTCCAATTTTGTCTGTGCTCTCCAAGCCTGATCTTCATGAAGCATCTAAGTGTAGTGCTAGAGACATGACCAAGGCTGCTTTTCATACCTTGCCGAGGTATCATTGCGCCCATGTCTTTTCCTTTAATTATCAAGACTTCGGAAGTGAAGCAGGAAAAAGTGAGGAAATTCAACGGGTTGAGAGGATCTCTCTCTCTCTCGATGCAATCTAGTTAAATCGAGGTACAAGTTTAGGAAGAGATAGTAATTGAAGTCCCGATGGCAGATTTTTATCTAAAATGGTGGGTTACACGGGCAAGATTGGAAAGATGTTGAAGGTTTAGAGGTAATTGAATTCAACAGCAGGGAGCAAATAAAACCTTAAACTTTTTCTTTTTCTTCCAACTGATTTTGGTTTGAATTAAGGAATTTTTAACCAATATGATGTGCAGACAGAGCCTGATTTTAGCCAAGTACCTTCGCACACTACTTAGACTTACTATAAATGAATTGCACTTTTATTTTTCTGTACATCAATCTACCTGTAAGAAATCTTTCATAGTAAGAGGGGAAAATTCTCTCTCACTTATGTCTCTTATGATGCTCGCAATGATTCTATGTAAAATTTCTTATTTGGCTATGATAATCTGTAATCCAAACTAGAATTTCTTCTTTTTGAAAAGTTGTATAGCCATATAAAGTTCATAAGTTTATTCACAAGTAGTTTCAGCATCATGAGTCAGATCACAAACTAATCTTGGAATGTTTGGTTAGTTTACTTGAGATAAATGTGAGTGAAAAGGGATACAAACTAAGTGTAGAGCCCCCGTATATATAGTCAAGTAATAAAGGTACAATAAGGATAAATTAGGAAATAGGAAAACCCTAATAAACTAGGAAATATCTCCAACACTCCCCCTCAAGCTAGGCGCAAAAATATCAACTAAGCCAAGCTTGACAACTGAGTCCTGAAGAATGGATAGAGTGACAGGTTTTGTGAAAACATCCGCAACCTGATCACTGGTCCCCACAAACAATGGAGTGACAATACCACAGCTAACCTTCTCCCGAAGAAAGTGAACATCGATCTCTATATGCTTCGTCCTCTCGTGTAGTACAGAGTCAGAAGCGAGCTGAATAGCAGATCGATTATCACAATATAATGTGGATGGAGAAGTCACTGGAAATCCCAACTCGCCAAGAATCGATCGTAACCAGATAATCTCACACGTGCCAAGTGCCAGTGCCAGTGCCCGATACTCTGCCTCTGCTAAAGAGCGGGAGACAACTGCCTGCTTCTTGCTCTTCCAAGAGATAAGATGAGTCCCTCGAAAAGCACAGAAGCCCGTAGTAGATCGACCGTCACATGCTCCCCCATAATCTGAATCTGAATAACAGGCTAGAGAATCAGTCTGATATCCTGATGCATAGAACAACCCAAGTCCAGGACAAGACTTGAGGTACCGAAGAATATGATAAACTGCATCAAGATGAGGCTGACACGGCCTGTGCATGAACTGACTAACTCGGCTGACAGCAAATGAAATGTCTGGCCTAGCGTTGGCTAGGTAGATAAGTCTACCTACCAACCTCTGATAAACAGTCGGATCTCTCAACTCATCACCTTCAGCAGTAAGCTTCGGGTTTGGAATCATAGGTGATGATGCCGGTTTGCACCCCAGCATCCCAGTGTCTGAGAGAAGATCCATGACATACTTTCTCTGAGAAAGAACAATACCCCTGCTACTACGGGCAACCTCAATCCCAAGAAAGTATCGCAGAAATCCAAGGTCTACCTTGACCTGCGCAGTCCCAGAAACATCATCTCTAGTAATAATAATATCATCAACATATACCAACAGGATGACACACTGTCCAGAAGTATTCCGTCAAATGAAGCAGGTATGATCAGAATGACATCTGGTGAACCCTAAACGTACAACTACACCACTAAAGCGAGAGAACCAGGCTCGTGGTGACTGTTTCAGTCCATAAAGAGACTTACGCAGTCGACATACCTTTCCAGCATACTCCCCCTCACCATGAAAGCCCGGTGGTGCATCCATATAAATAATCTCGTCCAGATCACCGTGAAGAAATGCATTCTTCACATCCAACTGATGAAGAGGCCAAGAGTACTCCGCAGCCAGAGAAATAATCAATCGAACAGTAGTCAATTTTGCCACGGGCGCAAAGGTAGCACCAAAATCACGACCTGGTACCTGAGTAAAGCCCTTCGCCACAAGCCTAGCCTTGTGACGATCAATAGTACCATCAGCCAGAAACTTCAGGGTGTAAACCTAGCGACAACCAACAGTCTTCATCCCTGAAGGTAAAGAGACAAGATCCCATGTATGATTACGCTGAAGAGCGTCCATCTCTGTCTGCATGGCAAGAACCCACTGGGGCTCTCGCATAGCCTCTGAAACAGAGCGAGGAACCGGCGTATCTGATAAGGCCATGCTATAAGCTCGAAATGTAGGAGACAGATCACCATAAGAAACATAAGCAGAGATCGGATATAAAACCCTGGCGGTCCAACCATAACGAACAACTGGACGGCGATCACGCTGCGGATAACGACGCCCTAAATCATCATCCTCCACTGATAATGTCTCATCAGGTACAGTAACTGGCTCAGTACCTGCAATCTCATCAGTACTAACAACAGGTGCATCAATATGCTCAATGAACTGAGAGGTATTACCTGCATCGCCCGAGGTAGAGGGGACATCAGCAGGGGGATGAGAGCGAGGGCGACGAACATAAACCTGCAAAGGAAGAGGGACTGGTGACTCTGGACTAACAGGGACTGGGATGAGTGGCTCTGGAGGAGGAGAGACTGATGACTCTGTAGTGATAGTGACCAATGGATCTGGCTCCTGTGGTAATGGAAAATCAAATGGAGTATCATCACCTGGAGGGGAAGACACAGGACTGGAAGAAAAATAAAGAATATGCTCAAGAAAAGTAACATCTAGACTATGATACATACGACGCCTAATAGGATCATAGCACCGATACTCCTTAGACTGATGACAATAGCCCACAAAGATACAACGAATCGCTTTATCATCAAGCTTATGGCGAGTAGGAGACTGATCCTGAACAAAACATGTACTGCCAAAAACACGAGGGGGAACCGGAAAAAGTGTCCGCTCAGGGAATAAGACCTGTAAGGGAGCCCTATGCTGAAGAACACGACTCGGTGTACGATTACACAAAAAGGTAGAAGTTAAAACAGCAAAATGCCAATAAGATTTTGGTACCCCCATACCTCTAAGCATACAACGTACCATCCCTATCAGACTCATATTTTTTCTTTCAGCAACTCCATTTTGCTCAGGAGTATATGGACAAGTGAGCTGCTGAAGGATACCCTGAGAAGAAAGGTGAGACACTAAGGCATCAGACACATATTCTTTGGCATTATCCGAACGAAGAACACGAACAATGATATCGAATTGTGTTTTAATCATCTGGAGAAATTGAGTGATGACAGGGAGTACATCAGACTTCCTATGCAAAAGGTACACCCAAGTACAACGGGTATGGTCATCTATAAATGTCACATAGTATCGAGCACCTGACAGAGCAGTAACAGGAGAGGGTCCCCAAATATCAGAGTGTATTAGGTCAAATGGTTTGGGTGACTGGTGCATGCGAGGAATATAACTGGTTCGAACATGTTTTGATAGGGAACATATAACACAGTCAAGTTTACCACTAACACAAGCTTTGCTCAAAGCAGGAAATAACATACATAAATATTTAAAATTTGTATGCCCAAAACGGTCATGCCACAACTGAATAGTTTGTGATGAAAAATCATAATGACAAGTACTAGGTAAAACACTAGCATGCAAGCTAGGAACAGATAAAGACAAAGAAGGTAATGGAGGTGGAGGTGGAGAAACTGGTGAAACCGGAGGTGGATCGCCTAGATAATACAATCCATCTCTCTCATATCCCATGATAATAATCCTCCTGGTACTCAGGTCCTGCAAATAACACGAATCAGATAAGAACACAACTGCACAGTGAAAATCTCTGGCTAACTGATGTACAGATAATAGATTCATGGCCAGTTTTGGCGCATGAAACACCGAACGTAATGTAAAGCCATCTGGAAGGCGGACTGTACCCCTACTAACAATAGGGGCATGTGTACCATCTGCTAACTGAACTTGAGTGTGTAACTGCTCGTCAAAAGAGGTGAAATGATGGGCCTCACCTGTCATATGACCATTAGCACCCGAGTCCAGCATCCAAAGGGGAGACGGACTGGCGCAAGTATGAAATGCACGAGGTATACCTGTTGTAGTCGTAGCAGTAGTAGTCGAACCTTGAGAAGTCAAGACTGACATAAGTATATCCAAGTGAGAAGTGATAGCATCCATATCACTCTGCCAAGGAGGAGCAGTAGCAGTAGTAGTAGGAGCAATGACTATATGTGGTGGTGTCTCAACAATGGCAGCAGTACGGCTGCGAGGAGGTGGCTTAAGCTCCGGATGGAGCTTCCAACAGGTAGCCCTGAGATGTCCTAGTCGGCCACAATAATCACACCGACGAGAATCTCCATGTCTACGCTGATGTGGGATACCTTGACGGCGCTGGGCCGAGCGCTGTCTATCCCTATACCTGGTGGAAGTACTAACAGATGTCTCAACGGTAGGGGTCTCAACTCCGTCAGTAATAGTCATATCATCAATAATACTAGGGCACTCGTGACAGAAAAACAACTCTAAGATAAATAGAGGGATAAAATAAGGGAGAACAATATACCTCCAGTCGACCAATAGCGACAAATAAAGAAGGTCTAGAAAGCTCCCAAATAATTAGATCACGGTGCCCAGAAAAACAACTCTCCAGTCGAACTGTAGCGACAAATAAAGAAGGTCCAGAAAGCTCTCAAATAATCAGGTCATGGTGTCCAAAAATCCAAGAAATATATAAGTGATCTACTGCATCAAAAGAAGATCAACAGAAAAGATGATCCGCTCCCTCCTAAAAAAGTCCTAGGACGAAGCCACAACGAAAAACGCGACCCGACAGTGGGCTGGACAATGACCCAGCAGTAGGAGTTCGAGTTATTGGGTTGCTTTAATATGTCTAGTATTATTGTTATATGGGCAGTGGGTAAAGTTTTAATGTGGACAGTGAACCGGTAGGGGTCTGGTCTGGGTTTATTGGGTGGTCTGTTTTTTGTTTTTTTATATAATTAGGTTGTATTACAAAGGATGGGCAGTCGGTGGGGTTTGGCTGCTAGGAGTTGGACTGAAAAAGAATGGGCAGTCGGCGGATGATGTCTGGTTCGCTGGTGGAGTGGTGGGCTGGTATGGCAATCTGTTTTGTCGGTAAGGTTACTGGGTACTGGGATGTTGCTGGGTATGGTTTTAATGAGTTAGTTGCTGGATTGCTGTCGGTGGGTATGGCGTGTCTTCGGTGCTGCTGGGTATGGTTTAGCAGTTGGTTTTATTGGGTTAGTTGCTGGGTTGCTGTCGGTGGGTATGGTATGGTTTCAGTGCTGCTGGGTATGGTTTGGCAGTCGATGCTGCTGGGTATGGTGTGGCAGTCGGTGGACTAAGTTGTTTTTCGATGGAGGCTGTCGGTCGGTTGTTTGGCGTGGGGGCGTAGGGTTAGGGTTAAGGTTAGGCTCTGATACCAACTTGAGATAAATGTGAGTGAAAAGGGATACAAACTAAGTGTAGAGCCCCCGTATATATAGTCAAGTAATAAAGGTACAATAAGGATAAATTAGGAAATATCTCCAACAAATTTTACTCCCACAATGGAGTTCTATTTATGGGGCAGGGGCCAGTCATGAAAGATTATGATGGCTTCAGTACAGTGACATATACATTGATAGGAATATGACTAGAAACTAACCTACAGCTCTTAAAAAATGTGTTAATCATTGCCAGTCATAGCACATGATAGATTTGATTCCATTTTCCTGGTTTGGAACTCTGCTGAGATAAAGGCACAACCGCAGCCTTGTTTTCAGATGCGACAGAGCACACCAAGTTTAAGAACCAAAGTATATCCTACCTCATGGGACACCCAGAAATTACCAAAGCTATAGAAGAGGCCTACAACTCTCACTGATTGGTTTTTTTTACCTATTAAACAACCTCAAAAGTTGTCAATAATTCACCAAAACTTACACTTTCATATGCACTAGTATGTCACCAATATGAATTCAATTGACACAAGATGTCAGTATAATCAAATAGCATCACCATAACAACAAAAACATGAAATTTAGTTGAACATAGACATGAAAAATGCCACAGACGTTATGGTTCCAGAAATTATACAACACGCTTCAAATCACCAAGGGGATGACATCCTTCATTTCAACAAGGCATCAAATGAACAGACAAATAAATGTTCATGTTTATGACGCAAATCAAGCTCCAGAAAGACAGCATTTCAAAAATAAATTCTAGAATTGAGACTTGTCCAAGCTGTCAAAAAAGGAATGATCTAAAGCTGCTTTGGCTGAAATCCTATCAGCAGGATCATATTTAAGCATCTTCTGCATTAGATAAACACAACAGCACGGTATTAATCTCACAAATTGTAGCAAACTTAAATAACATAACCAAACAAATCCTGTTTACAGCCTAAGCTAAGTATGTGCTTGGCTTTCAAATTTCAAAATCCTAGCCTAAATGTCCAGCTCATCCACACCACTTTAGCTGAAACCAGTCTGGCACTGGACCAGATACAGCAATGCGATTTATTTTCGGACTTCTGTTTCAAATAATAATAAAAATTTTGAAAAGAAAAAAGAATCTATTTTGAAATAAAAAGAGACTAACAAGGGCAGACCCATGCTTAGAAATAAAAAGAGACTAGCAGTACTATCATATTTTCAATTTCCGTCAATTTCATACTCCGTAAATTTTTCATTTTTTTTTTTAAAACCATAGCAATGAGATCTCAAATTAGGGCCGTCTAAGATGTATAAAGATTTTCTGATGTCCACTTCAGAATTTGGATGTAAAAAATTGTGCACATAAAATTGTCAGATTATATGGAGTCATCAAAAGTTAACGGTAGAAAATACACTTCTTGTCAAAGTAGTTACCGATAGAAGGTCAACACCATCAGGGCACAGAGATGGAACAGCACGTGCCAAGTTTTGAGGTTCCCATTGTGGATACACATGCCAATCCCGCAATGAATCAACTCCTGGCCATTGCTTCTCAGTTGGCGTTCCCAACAGCCTTCCGTGATGCATATACCAAAATTCAAGTAACATCCGAATGATGGGATTTAGACGAAGAATAATAGCAGTAAGTCAAAAACGCATGCACTAAGTCTAAGCTACAGCATTAACAACTAAATTAGATCTAGAAAATAAATAGCTGTACTAGAACCCACTCAATGGCCATCACAAAAAAAAGTTGCCTCCAGACTGAAAACAGAACATATTTTCCCAGATAAAACAAAACTGATAAGAGGTTCCGGCCACTCTCACCAGTTGCAAGTGTAAGTTTATATAAGTAGTCTTAAGGGGGAACCAGCAGTATTTTTTTTTTTCTAGAAGCTGAAAAAAATAAAATATCTAAAAAATTATTACCAAACCAGTAACTTATCAAAGATATACCTGAAGATATGAAGCAGTTGTTGAAATTCAGAGTCCCCAGGAAATAAAGCTTGCCTTCTAACCATTTCAGCTGCAAAGAATAAACCCACAAAATACTAAATGAACCCACTTCAAATTACGGGTGAAATGAAATGAAAAACATTACAAACAAGTTTCCAAAAGGGAAGAAATGCATAAGCATAAAAGCAATGCCATGGGAAGTTTCTACCATGTAACAATCAATAGATCATAGTGGAACAAATATTTTCCCGAGGAAATAGATTAAAATCAGAAAGGGTGGCTAACAGGAAACACACTGCTGAAGGAAGGTGACTGGCTAAAGACACTGAGCATGGGCAATGCCTGTGATAGTTAAGTCTTACATGGAAAATGTATTTTGACTTGGTATATTTAAAGCTTTCCTTAAAGTATATACTACGTGAATGCAGAATTATGATTGTCAAAGATTCACAATAGTTATTTAAAATTATGATTTCGTAGTCCCAGGCCTAATGTAAACATAAACATCTCCACAAAAAAACCAATACTTGCACTAAACCACGGTAAAAAGAAGCTGAAACGTTGGAAACCGTAATTGTGAGCCATAAACTAATAGTAGATGTGGAAGTTGAAGGGTCTTACCGAAAATACAACCAACGGACCACATATCAACTGCAGTGGAATAATGGGTTGATCCCAACAAAACTTCCGGAGCTCTGTACCAGAGAGTAACAATCTATGGACAAAAAGAAATCAAAAGGTCATGTGTGCATTAATTTTTGTTCCAATAAAAGACAAGATTGAAATCGGAAAGAGAATACGTTTCCTCTCTAGTTGGGCCTGACGATAAAATTAGAAGTACAAAAATTAAACTAAAAACCTCATGGGTGTAGCTCTTGAGAGGAACAGTAAAAGCCCTTCCCAGACCAAGATCGGCAATCTTCAGTATGCCCTTCTCTTTGTCTACCAGGAGATTCTGTGGCTTTAGATCTCTGTACTTGGGAAAACCAGCCAAGGTCATTAGATTTAAGGATTTACTCCAAAAAAGAAAAAGAAGATCGAGAAATGAAAGACAATGAAACCTGTGAAGGACACCGTGGCTGTGGCAATGGGCAACCCCTTTGCACAATTGATACAAATAGCTCTGTTATATCAAATAATTTAGAAGAGACTAATTAAACAAGAAACTCTTGAGTAATTAACATCAGAATCAACCAAAGCAGTTGGTTAGTGTTTGTCTAAAGACTGATAATAGATAGGTTTGAAGAAGTAAGAAGAACATATGAACGAGAAAGAAATCTGGAATGGCAGGAGAGAGAGATGAAACTAGATCTAGATACCCAAAAAAAAAAAAAACAAATGCATACCTGGATGAGGGAAGGAGGGAGAGGCCTGGGATTGGGGCCCTTGCGGTGGGAATCGATGAACTTCTTGAGGTCGGTGTCGAGATACTCAAAGACGAGATAAAGGAGTGGTTTTCCGTTCTTGTCGACGTGCTCGACGCAGAGCAATTGAACGACGTAAATGGAGGAGGATAGCATCTGGAGGAGAGAGACCTCACGGAGGGCGGTGGGTGGGACTCCTTCCTCGTCCATCTCCAGACGAGTCTTCTTGAGGGCCACCAGCAGTCCGGTGGCCTTATCCTTGGCCTTGTACACCTTTCCGTATGTACCCTCCCCTACCTTCTCCAGTTTCTGGTACTTCTCCATTTCTTCTTCTTCTTCTTTCTAACAATCTGTCTCCCTGAATCTGATCAACCACAACGACGAGCCCTAACAAAGCGCTCGCTATGTCTTGAATGGGATGGGGTTTTTCAAGAGAGGGAGAGAGAGAGAGAGAGTGTGTGTGTTCCGTTCCGTTGCCTTTTTGATTGAAATAGAGGGACGGAATTGGATACACATCTCATTCTCATTTGTGGCAAGGCAATGCAAGCAACGGCATCAATGGCACGTGCTTCCCTCTCTCTTTCGAATTTTGAATCCCTCTTCGCATGTGCTTTGCTCGGCGTCCTTTTTCAAATTCGAATTTGTTCCCTACTGTCCCAATTAGTGCTGTTAATTTTCGACATGATACATTAACACGATACGAACCAAACACAAAATTAATAGATCAGACACAAAATTAAATGAGTCAATAGATTAAAACAGGTCAACATATTTAAACATGAAAAAAATCATGTCGGATTCATTTCAAAATCAGGTCAACTCGATTTTGATCTAATTAACTCGTATATTTTAAATGGATTGACATGATACAAACACGAACCCGACCTAACCTATTTTAGACTCGTTTAACCCATTTATGACAGTATGATTTGTCTATTATGTATGACTAATGTGCTCTTAACATTATTACTTATTAGTTCTTACTTCTACTATGATAATTGGTAGTATAGTTTTTAATATTATTATGACAGTATACTAGTATAGTTCTTGCTTTAATTTTTGGGTTAAAACTTGAATGCATTTTAGTTAATTTCATTGATGAGATGTGATATGTTATTTGTGAAAAAATTATTTAAAATTTTGGATGAATGATTGAATGGTATATTTAATGGTAATGAACAGATGTGAAAACAAGTTATGTGTGTTAAACAAGTTTATGTTATGTGTGTTAAACATGTTAAACAGATCATGTTATGTGTGTTAACCCGAAAACGACATGTTTATTAAACGTGTCAAACATGTCAGGTTTGGGTAACCCGTTTAATGGTCAGGTCAGATTAGTGTTTACATATCTTGACACGATTATTAAAGATGTTAGGTTCGAGTTTTAGAATTTTCGACACAAACTCAAAATCAACCCGACACGAAATAATCAAACCCGACACGTTTGACACCCTTAGTCCCGACCTCATCATTTTTTTTATGCGTAAATTTCACTTACATCCCTTGAATTAGAGTTATATTTTATTGACACCCCTCAAGTTTCTAAAATATCATTGCACATCCCTAAAATTTATATACACGTTTTCACAAACTACCCCTGCCATCTAATATCATTATTGACAAAAAAAAAAAGTTGTGATGTAATAGTTTATTCTCTGATGTAGAATCCCAACATCATCCGAAACACTCAAAATAATCTTATATCAAGAATTAATTAAAACAACAAAGAATTATTGAAGGAAATAAAAAACAGACGAAGTCGAAACCAAACATGAAAGGCTTCACGTCAAATCCAAAACCAATTTTACTGTTAGAAAAAAGATTATGCCATTCCATCATACAATTAAAAGTAAATGTTTTTAAATATAAAAAAGATCTAAACTTATAAAAAAACTAATAAGACCAATCATATTATAACTTTAATTAAACTACTCAAAACTAACTAAAATACTTTATGAGTCAAAACTCTTAAACCCATTAAAAATCTAATTGTAAACTAATACAAAATAAATAAGGAATAAAACACTTGGAGAGTTTAGATCAAACTCCAACAGCCTCCCTTAAACCAAACTCTTCATTCTTGACCATCCTCATCATCCGCTTAAGCTTCATGAATACACTGGATTTAAGTGGCTTGGTAAAAATATTTGTACTTTGATCTTCGAATCGACAATACAATATCTTAATTTCGCCATCAATAACCAAGTCACGAATATAATGGTACTTCAAATGAATATGTTTGGTCCTCCTATGAAAAACTGGATTCTTTGACAAAACAATTGCTGACTTGTTATCACATAAAATATTTGAAAGAATTTTCTATGCATTTTGCAAAAATCTAAGCATACGACGCAACCACACTAGTTGGGTAGCACAACTGGTGGCTGCATTATACTCTGCTTCAGTGGTAGAAAGAGCAACAACTTGCTGTTTCTTTGAAGACCAGGAAAAAATTCTTGAACCGATTTGAAAACAATATCTTCAAATACTTTTGGTTTTTTCCACATTACTTCCCCAATCACTATCTGTATGCCATACAAGTTTACAAGAATTAGTAGGAGAATAAAAAATACCATCACTCTGGGTACCTTTAACATATCTCAAAATCCTTTTAGCAGCTTGCAAGTGGGATTGACGTGGAGACTCCATGTATCTGCTGATAAGACCAACTTCAAAAACAATCTCAGTTCTAGTGGAATTCAAATAATGTAGACTTCCCACTAACCGTTTGAAATATGCAAGATTCACTAACTCACCATTTCTATCTTTTCCCAATTTCAATATTTCTTCAACTAGAGTCAAAATAGGATTACAAGAATCTATTCTGAACCGTTTAAAGATATCCCTAGTATACTTTTGTTGGGAAATAAAAATCCCAATGTCTATTTGATTAACCTCAATCCCAAGAAAATAAGACATCAAACTCATATCAGTCATCTCAAATTGAGAAATTATTGTCTCCCTGAATTTTTCAATTAACTTCAAATTATTCCCTGTGAAATAAGATCATCCACATACAAATACACAATAATAATATCTCCATGAGAATTAGTTTTGACATATAAAGTGTGTTCATAGGGACATCTCTGAAAACCATTCTCCACAAAATAAGAATCAATCCAAGTATACCAAGCTTTAGGGGCTTGTTTAAGCCCATACAAAACATTTTTCAACTTATAGACTTTGTTTTCCTTCTCTTTATTCACATAACTAGCAGACTGCTTAACATAAGCTTCCTCCTCAAAGATACCATTCAAGAAAGCAAATTTCACATCCATTTGAAAAATCTTCCAAAAATTATTATCAGCAAGAGAAATAATCATACGAATAGTATCAAGCCTAGCAACATGAGCAAAAACGTTAAGATAATCAATATCTAGTTTTTGTTTGTAACCTTTGGCTACTAATCTCGCTTTGAAGCGATCCACCTCTCCGTTTGACTTGTATTTGGTCTTGTACACTCATTTAACTCCAATAACTTTTTTTCTCTTAGGAAGAAAAATAAGTTCCTATGTATTATTTTTCTCAATGACATGAATTTCTTCATCCATTGCTTTCACCCAATGTTTCTCCTTGCAGACATCACTAAAAGAAATAAGATCACAATCTGCATATAAATCAAAATTTATTAAATCCTCATCTGAAGGATCACTGTCAGTGCCAATAACATAATCCTCCAATCTAGCTGGCATGTGTCGTTCACGTTGTGAACGCCTGGATGACTCTGGCTGCGGGGATTGAACAACTGGGGATTGTTTAACTGGTTGATCACCAACTGAATCATCAACATCAAAAGGAACAAGTGTAGCTGACTTGTCTTCCTTTTGGGACCAATCCCAAACACCCTGCTCATCAAAAGTGACATCCCTACTAATAATTATTTTTCCTATGATGAGATTATAAAGCTTATTCTCCTTTGTAACTGAACTATACCCAATAAAAATACACTTTTCAGCATTGTCCTCAAGTTTTTTCCAGAGTGGATCAGGAATATGGACATAGGCAATGCAACCAAACACCCTCAAATGTTGAATACCAGACTTCTGACCACTCCAAATCTCATAAGGAGTTTTTCCCTTAAAACATCTGGTAGAGGACTTGTTCAAAACATAAACAGCACAATCAACAGTTTCTGCCCAAAAAATTTTAGGTATATTTTTAGATTTCAACATGTATCTAATCATATCCATAATAGTTATATTTTTCCTCTCTGTCATACCATTTTGTTGGGGAGTATACCTGACTGTCAACTGATGCTTAATACCATAATTTCTCAAAAAATCATCACATACCATATATTTCTGACCTCTGTCAGCCTTCAAAATCTTAATTTTTCTCCCACTCTGCCTTTCAACATAAGCCTTAAAATATTTAAATGTATCACATGCATCAGATTTATTTTTCAAAATATACACCCAGGTCTTTTTACTAAAATCATCAATAAAAGTAATAAAATACATACTCCCACAATTGGAAGAAACTTCAACTGAACACAAATCAGAGTGAATCAAATCAATGAATTTTTTTGCATGCTAAACTTGTTTATCGGGAAAATGGTCCCTATGTTTTTTCCCCAAAACACAAGTCTCACAAACTTGATTAGGAATATTAATAGCATGTAAACCAAAACCAAATTTTTTTCAAGCAAGAAAATTTAAACTATGAAAATTTACATGCCCAAATTGCATATGTCATAACCAATTATCCCCAAAAATTTCAGAACTAAAGTAAGGTAAATTCTAACAATTAATTTGTAAAGGAAACAAACGATTGAGAGCCATATTTACTTTTGCTATTAGTCCCCTGCGACTGTCATTGACTGTACAAATACCATTAAAAATCCATATATCATATCATTTTTCTGACAACTGTCTCATACTCAATAAATTGTGGCTAAGATCAAGAACATAATAAACATTTAAATAACATTTAAAGACTCATCTTTTAACTTGATAGAAATTTTACATTTTTCCTTTATGGGGATGGTTGAAGCATTCCCAAATTTAATGTTTGACTGAACAGACTCATCCAAAATGGTGAACATCTCCCTGTAACCACACATGTGATTACTACAACCTGAATTTAAATACCATTTATTCTTTCGAACATCATCTACTGCACTATCAGCCAAAAACAAAGCCTCTAAATTATTATCATTGTCTTCTGCAATTTTAGCATGATAATTCTTATTATCGGATTTCCTTAATTTATAGCAGTCGTTTTTATAGTGCCCTAATTTTTCACAGTAGTAGCACTTTATCTTAGATTTATCACGTTGTTCACCCTAATTATTTCCTTTATATTTTTGTCACGTACCTTGGTTATTTGAATGCTGATACATCTGATTTGATTGAGATTTGTTATGGGACTCATCATTCTCCTTCTTGAAACTCGTCTGAGTCTGCAAGGCTTCTTCTCCTAAAATCTCAGTCTTTTCGTTCAATCTTTGTTCATGAGCTTGCAGGGAACCCATTAACTCATCAACTGTTAGGGAATCAAGATCCTTTGACTCCATGATAGTTGTGACAATATACTCGAACCTCATTGATAAGGTCTGAAGAATCTTCTCCATAACCCGGAGATTCTTCACATCCTCGCCGTTAGCTCTCATTTGATTGACAATAACTAACGTCCACAAAAAATAATCAGATATATTTTTGATTTTTCCATTTGAAGAAGCTCAAACTGTCTGCGTAGGGTCTGCATCCGAACCTTTTCATCTTGTCTGTCCAATATAACAATTGATCAAGACATCCCATGCAACCTTGGCCGTCGAAATATGAGCAATCTTGTCATAAATTGACGAATCAATTGCTCCATAAATATACATCAATGCTCTGTTGTCTTTCTTCCGATTAATTACCAATTCATCTTTTTGGGCTTTTGTGTGAGTTGGTAGATCTCCGGGATCTGTAAACCCGTTTGTCACAATATCTGAAAAATCCATAACCTTGAAAAACAACTTCACTGTGTTTTCCAATGTTGAAAATTTGACCTCCCGTCAAAATTTTCAATCGGGCATTAAACGAACTCGTTCATGTTTGCCATCTCTGAAATTGGCTCTAATACCAGATGTAGGATCCCAAAATAATATGAAGCACTCAAAATAATCTCACACCAAGAATTAATCAAAACAACAAGGAATTATTGAAGGAAATAATGAACAGACAAAGCCGAAACCAAATGTCAAAGGCTTCACGTCAAAACCAAAACCAATCTTACTGTTAGAAAAAAGATTTTGCCATTCCATCATACAATTAAAAGTAAAGGCTTTTAAATATAAAAGAGATCTAAACCTATAAAAAAACTAATAACACCAATCCTATTATAACTTTAATTAAACTACTCAAAACTAACTAGAATATTTTATGGGTCAAAACTCTTAAACCCATTAAAACTCTAATTGTAACTTAATACCAAAAAAATAAGAAATAAAACACTTGGAGAGTTTGGGTCAAACTCCAACACTTATGAATTACCAAATTTACCCTTGACCATATAAAAAAGCTTAAAATAGTAGTAAACATCATTTTAGTATTAATTTAATTAAATTAAAAATGTTAATTGGATTAAATAGGATATTTCCTATCCAAAAAAAAAAAGATCAAACAAAATGTTAATTTGTTGTTAATTTTTAAAAATAGTATTAATTTGATAAAACTAAATATTAAATTCAAAAAATTGAATGACCATTTTGGTTTTGATTTGATGTATATACCCTTTTTTTTGTATGCATATTTATATATAGACATGTATGTACATATATCCAAAATATTGACTTTGTATTTTGGACCCTTAACCACTCTTTGTTTATAACAATAAATTGATGTCACATGTTTGTCATCCGATTAATTCCACATGCGTTAACGTACATAAAATAATAAAGTCATATTACATGTCAACATTCTTATTTAACCTTTCACATTTTAAATAAGACAATTTCCCCTATAATCATTTTTTTATAAAATTAACCCTGAATATTAAAATATTCATTGTTTAGGTTCAGCTCTCATATCATTACTCGTAATTAAATACTAATTGACAATCTTATGTATGCATGTTACATGTGAATATGCTTAATATAAATATTATATATTTGTTATGCGTGTTTGAGTCTTACAAGGAGGACACTTACTCATTGCTTGTTGGAAGAACACCATAGAATGACATCTTCATAATTTTTAATTTTTTTAATCTTTTTTCCATCTTAATTTTGGATTTGACTTTATCAGCCAATTTTACACCTCCCATGTTTTCGCGTATTTTCAAACCAAATGCTTCACCACGGATGGTAAAATTCAAACCAAATGCTTCAACTTTTAAATTTCACCACGTATCAAAATTAAAACCTTTTAATATTAATTTTCAGACACGAGTGTTACATAGGCCTTTGAGTTGAGTGAAATAACAATGCAATTCTCAAGTAAGTATTATGCATCTCAAAATGTAGTTGTTGTAGCGTTATTTACTAGGTAATGGGCATGGGTGCAGAGGAAAATGTGGCTTGGGTGGTATACAAAAGAAAGATATTTTGGTTGGAGGTTGGAAGGTAAAAAAGGATTACATAACCACTAGACTATTGCAAAACAGGTTGTTCGCCCGATATTGCCTCGCCAGCATGCACCATTTATGTAATTATTGAGGCTCAAAAAACATATATTTTTGGACTTTGTTTGGAGTTACAATTTTGTCGGCATACAACTCAATTGTTAGACATTGTGGGACTAGCCCAATAGCAAGACCAACAAAGCCCAGGTTTTAAGCTCCACTTTTATAGAAGCCCCTCATAATATATATGAGAGATTTGGCTGCCGGTCCCCATTTGTGGACTTATTTAGTGATAAGTCTATTAAAGAAACTTATTTAATATTAAGTCCATTTTGATCTCCATTATCCAAAATACCCTTAGTAATTATGTTTAATTAAAACAAATTTAAAAACTAACAACTCCTAAATTTTAGGAGTTTGACTAACACTAAAATTCTTTCTCTCATATCTATTTATATTGTTATATAGGTGGTGTTTGATAAAACTGAAAGCTGAACACTGAAAACCGAATGCTAAAATTTAAGTGCTGAATGTTGAATTCAGACTGTTTGTTTTTCACTGAAATTTAAGTATTGAATTTAATCAAACTGTTTGACAAATATAAGGAGCTGAAGTCTGAATATTATTATTCTAATTTTGTTATTCTCTTTAACAATCTCTTTGCAACTGTCTTATTCTTATCACCACCATCACAATGGTGGTGGTAGTGGTGGCAACAACGGTGGTGGTAGTGGTGGTGACATAATGGTGGAGGTGGTGGTGGTGACATAATGGTAGTGGTAGTGATAACGATGGTGATGGTGGTGGTGGCAGAAATATTGTGGTGGTGGTGGCGGCGACACAATGGTAATGACGATGGTGGTGGTGACAGTGATAGTGGTGATGTCACAATAATGGTGATGATGACGGCGACAGTGGTGGTTGTTGTAGCGGTGACATAATGGTGGTGGTGGCGGTGGCAGTGACGACGACACAATGATGGTGATGGTGATGGCGGCAAACACACAACGGTGAAAGTGGCAACAACTATCGCGGTGGTGGCGACGATGGTGATGGTGATGGCGACATTGGCAGTGGCAGTGAAACAATGGTGGTGGTGGTGGCAGCAACAGTGGTAGTGGTGGTAGCGGTGGCACAATGATGGTGGTGGCGGTGACATAATGGTTATGGTGGTGGCAGCGACACAATAGTGGTGACGGTGGTGGTAATGGTGGTGGAGGTGGTGGCGGCAATGGTGGTGGTGACGGTGGCACAATGGTGGTGGTGGTAGTGGTGACGACAGTGGTGACGATGGTGGCGGTGGCGGTGGTATTGTTGGAACGGAAATTCCAAGAATCATTGACAACGCGTATGTATCAAATACAAAAAAATTTCCTTTAAAACCCTACAAAGCAGAATTAAGGTTTACTTTCGAGATTGCTCTGGATGATCTCGTATCAGCACGAATGCAGAAACTAACAACAAACGTAGAAGACAGCTCGACGAACCTCATGGTCTTTTGTCGTATGTCACTGAATGTCAAAATTCGGATGCAGTGTGGGTTGCAATGATCTCCAAACTTCTGCTCTCTCTTTTAGCCTTTCTCAAAACGTGAGTAATGAATTGATGCTAATTTAGAAAGACTAGACGTCTATATATAGGCTACGATAGAAACCCTAAAGAGAAATAAGGGCCGGGTTTCCAATGGGTCCAAGATTTCTATGTTCAACGCAGAACAATCATCCTGCAGTCCATTAATAATAAGTTAGTCCACTAAAAATTTATTATTGATCTCCTGAGCCTTATTTCAAAATTATATTCGAACTCCTTATTATTATATGCTTAATAATCTCTCAACTTTTAAGATTACAGATGTCCATCAATTAAATAAATTACTAGTTGACACAATTTGTAGTCACACATCCTATATATTGATCCCATAGCATTCTATACTGTTGTCATGGAGTGTTGTTTTGCTTGAATAAATCTTTGTTGTCATAGTTTTTGCTTATTTTCGCCAATGAATTTATTGTGTGACGATGTGTTTTAGTAAATATTTTCAGATACTCACATATGTTTAGTAATATGACCCGCATATATATGGTAATAATATGATGTATATTGGAGATAATGGAAATATTTTTTTATGATATATCACATGTATTTGAAATTATGATTCTGGAATAACAAATATTCATCTTTTAATTCAGTAACACTGTGCTGTCACACTATCTATCCACCCTATATGAAGTTACTTAATGTAGTCACACTTTCAATGAACACTTAGTTGAGACAATTTGAAGTTACACATTCTATATTTTGAGTCAATATCAATTCTATGTTGTTTTCATAGAGTATTGTGTTGCTTGAATTACCCTTTATTGTAACACCATCTAGAGTGTTGTGTTGCTTATTTTGATCTAAAAATCTATTATACAGAACATATATTGTATGAAAAAATTATACCATGTCATAAAGATATTAGGGAAATAAATGAGTGATTGACTAGCACGTTAAGCACCACAAATATTATGTAAAAAAAAAGAATGAAAGCATAATTTTGAACTTGATATGTGATTTGTAGTTCGAACCTGATGTATAATCACAACAATGGTGTATTGGAGAAAAGAAAAAACGAAAACTGGTTGGAGAAGAAGAAAACTGATAATGAATGATGGTTGGAGAAAAAGAAAGAAGATATGTTTGATGTCAAAGATACTAAGAATATAATTCAAAATTCAAAATAGATGATGTTAGAAAAAATAAACATTATTTTGGCAAAAGATACTGACAATATATTTCATCCATAAATTTAAAAAATATATCATATAATATAACAAATTCAGAACACAAAATAACTATCATATTTAATATGTATGATTTAAGAAAATGGCAAATACGTCAATTTTTTGTTTGAAAAACTCAAAATGTGTATCTGGATACAATAAAGTTAGGAAGATGATAACTAAATTACTTAATAATATGAGCCATGTACTTTAAGATCTATAAGTACTATTTGGTGTACCCATTGACAATTCTCCGAAATCTAAAACACACAAGAAATAAGTTCAAACAAATAAAGGTTTAAGCCCAAACCAAAAAAAATTGAATAAATTGAGCCCATTAGTTCAGCCCATGAAATTAAAAGCCACCTAATTTTATTTTATTTAAAAAAAAAAAGAAGAGTTTTTGGAAGCCGGTACAGTGTCTTGAACTTTTAAGAGAAAAAGTCCAAGCATAAATTTTTTAGGATTTTAAGGACAGCTACGTATGCAAAAGACGACAAATACCCTATTCTCTTTCAATATACAATTCAAAATTTAAAATTCAAACAAAATAAAATACAAAATTAAAAAATCAAATAAAATCAAGTCTCCTTAATTTTAGATCTTTTATAATTAAACTAACCACATAAAATTTACATTTCAAAATTCAACATAGATTCAAATCTCCTTTATATATATATATATATATATATATATATATATATATATATATATATATATATATATGTACAAAAATAAATATATATACACATATATATCACTTCCTAAGATATTGACAACGTCACTGTTACTGTCCTAGGATAGTGAAAATACTCCACTGTTATTATCTCTGGAACAGTGACAATGCCATTGATATTGTCTATGATAATAGTTATTAAAACATCTATCCCACAAGATGAACAAACACAAAAAAATGAAAAAAAAAATGGGATAAATTTTTTATAATATAGTCTAGGACAATAATAGATGTGTTACTGTCCCGGGATAATGAAAATATTCCACTGTTACTGTAGGACAGTAACAGTTACTCAAACGTCTATCTCACAAGAAGAACGAACACAAAAAAGTAAAAAAAAAAATGAGATAAAATTTTCATAATACAGTCTAGGACGTGTTACTGTGTCGTGGGATAGTAAAAATACTCCACTGTTACTGTCCCCTAGGATAGTGACAATGTTATTATTATTGTCACAACAGTAACAGTTATTCTAACGTCTAATCCCATAAGAAGAACGAACACAAAAAAAGTGAAAAAGAAAATTAGATTAAATCTTCATAATACAGTGCCAATTTGACTGTCACTGTGACACACCCACAATGACACTATGTATGCCTTACATATATGTATATATATAGAGAGATAGAGAGATAGAGAGAGAAAGTTACTGTCAATTTTGGGATACTTGAGATGGTTTCGAGAGTTGTTGTTGAGAACAAATAGCCATGGTAGGTGTCTGAAACCCTAGGTTTTAAATGTTGCAATTCTTTGGAGATTACAAGAATCATTCAACTGACTTATGATTAAGAAAAGATTCGCAGCTTGAAAATTACCTTCTGGAACGAGAGCTTGGGTGATTGAATGGTATTGAATTGCTTGAAGGGTTTTGGGACCTGTGGTGTTTCCTCTTTGTAGACGGATAAATTAATGGAGAGAGGAAAGAGGAAAGAGGAAAGAGAAATTAAAGGAGGTTGAGGAGAGAGAAATTAAAGGAAGGGAGAAGAGTTTTGAAAAGATAAGCGTGATCCACCAAATGTCAAAATAGAAAATAAAAAAAAAGTACATGAACTATTAGACATACTTATAAAAAAGTAGATAATACGTGTCCTTAATAATCTAAAGAGATTACACATGTCCTTATTGATAAAAGACTTTCTCATATTATACTTGATTCTAATTTTCACAAAAATATAAAATTTCAATCACTCATATTCAATCATTCAAAGACTAAAAATTAGAAATTTTAAAGAAAAAAACACACCTCCCAGTCATTCCCTTTCCTCTCCCCGCTCATCTCTCTCTCTCTCTCGGCACTACAAAGCGAGATATATTTTTTGACTCTTGTAAAACATGTACAAGTCCTTCAAAACTCACACAAAATCTATTTACATTCAAGTTGGTAGTTGGCACACAGGCTCAAGGCTAGTAGGCTATTGACGGTGATAATTGAATATTGTGAAGAAATATAATAAACCAGGTTATATTGTTCTATTAGTTGAGAATTTTGTAAGTTCAAGCTTGAGTTATATTTAATTATTTGTGATTACTTTAATGATTATCTATTTATAAAGTGACAATTAGAAAATAATCATGTAGACTTTTTTTTTTTAAAATTAATTTTAAAAATAGAAAGCCTCATTTATAATTATCGTTTTAGACCTCATTTGTCTCAAGCCCCCTCTTGTGAGAAAAATTCAATTTATTTATGGGTGGTAAGTGTGGCATGCAAACATCATCTGAGAGTTTGTGATCTGTTTCATTGTTCCATCGAGACCCTATCCAAGTTCATTCTCATCGTACATATTTCCTGTGTTTTGTTTAAAATCATCACTGGAATTCCATTTAGCTTATTTAGTGGGGAGACAAAATCAGGGAGATACAATATGATTTTGCCGGTGCTTTAGTGTACAAGGGCCTCGATTCCATTCCATGTCTCCATCTATGAAGCTATCATAAAGACTTCCCTTACCCTACTACCACTTCTTGTCACACCACACCATATATGGATACAATACAATCACCTCACACTCCTAATTCAATCCACACACTCTATATAGAACAGCTCTTCATGCTGTAGTTACAAATGCTACGCAAACATTGATGATTATGCCTTTTTTTTTTAAAAAAAATTTATTTTTCTACTAAAAAGCCTTGATGCAACGTCTATTTTATATTTACAAACTGTTGTCAACATGCAATACTGTGAATAATTAAACAAGAAAAAAGTAGTTAAGAAGAATAAACATTATATTTACATGATATGGTATGATTTTATTGAGTATTGCTAGTGAATTCTAGGTATTATGAGATTTATGTACATGCTTCGTTGGGCTCACACTTCACTAGCTCCGCTCATTGGCCACAGAGACTGTTTTAGAATACGATGATATTCAAACTATATAAACTTTTTTATGGACCGGTAATGTTTTAGAGTATTATTTTCAGGAAAAATAGTCCCAAAACCAACAGGTGATTAATTAACTCTTAAATCAGTATTTTATTTAGCGTTGAGCCGCCTATCTGTTATTCCAATCTCATTCAACTTTCCCCTTGTTTTACTCGAAGCAGCTTTCATATGGTAATGCACGTTGGCTACTTTTTTGCTACATAAGATAAGAAGGATCGATTTCTAGCTACGTTTTTACATCACGCGCGACAGACAATAAACATATGTATAAAAGCTACATTGATTTCAACTTGAACCCTATGCTGAAGTATTAAATGATTTTATATGGTAATAAGGTTAATCATACATATAAAGATACACACATTTATTATATCTATACTATTAATAAAAGTAGCTTAACATGAAAAACTTTTAATTTTCTATATTATCCCTGCGTAGATTTTTATATCCAATCATACCCTAATCTCTTATCTTATTTGATTTAAATAATGACAATTTAATATATCAATGGTGTATATTACTCTATGGGAAAGTTAATAGACACTTTTATTCAAGTCTTCTTCTTCTCTATATGATGGAAGTATAATTGCAACTATCATTTAAGACAATAAAAACATGATAAATAGTATGCCATTACAAATCAAAGTTGTGGAAGTTAAAAGAACTTGGTGCAAATGAAGGGACACAAAAAGTCATAAAATCTAAATGTTTAATGAATTACAAAGGGCATATATGCCTAGTATAAATCCATCCCACCCTCAATCCATAACAGCCACTCAGTTACGCAAATTACAAGCAGTTCAATTTAATAACAATTGAAAAGGGTAAAGGCAAAGAGGATTTTGTAAAGCGTAACACACATATATCCATATATATAGATTATGGGATGACCCGACATAATGATTTTTTTATTTTATTTGAGAATAAAGCAAAGAAAAACCAGGCCATCGGTTTTGTCATAAAGCCCGGGGTCCTACGTAAGTGATCATGTTAACCACCAAACTAAACAATACAATGGTGACAGCCAGACATAGAAATATATATACACAACTACAACCCCTTTCTCCTTTAAAACCCTTGTTTCCAACGTAAAATAAAGGCCAAATATATACCTATTCTTGTCTAATCTTTGAGGAGTCAAATTAATAGCATTACCAGCAGCAATTCATCTCTCACTCTCATCTCATCTCGTCAAATTCAAAACCTTAGATCGTTCCCACTCCTCTCAAACTTCTTTCAGAAATCAAAGAAACTAGTTGTAAACTAGCTAGCTAGGAATTAGGAAAGGACGCCCCCCATCTCCCCCCCCCCCCCCCCCCCCCCCCACCCCACATGTCCAAGATTCATCCAACCGAGATTAATAGATGCGGCCATGATTTGTCGTCCACGAGGAAGAGTATTGGTGAAGACGTTCACCATGATCACCCAAGTCCATCCGTGGCCGTGCTCACAGTGTGGAAAAGATCCAGCATGAGTTTCCAAGGGACTGATGGTTTTACGGTTTTTGACCCACACGGCAGATTGACTTTCCGGGTAGAAAACTACAAAAGGAAGAGTCGATGCGTTGCGGGTGGATCAGGGGTTGTCCTCATGGACGGATCTGGGAAAGCTTTGCTAACCTTAAAGCCCCAGGTACGCTACACACACCCCTCACTAATCATCATCCTCATTTAATTAATTTTCTACTTTTTATCATTTCGGGTACGTTCGTACATGGATAAAAATCAACAGGTGTACATCTGCTATATATCTAGCTAGCTCGAGTGCTGAAACATCAGGCGTAGACTTAGCGAAGAGATCATTCAGATCACATACAATCCAGTTCAAGTTAATTTGTTTTTTCTTATCATACGCAAAAGTACGAAGTCTAGGAGTTCCATTCACTTTTAAGAAAAAGTTTAAGAACATAAAAAAAGATCACATATTGTTTGAGCGGGTATATTCTGAATCTGGACTTGTCCTGGAGCCGTAATGTTAATGTAGCTATATATATTTTGTTTATTTTCAGATATTCAGCATGCAATATCAGTGGAATGGATATAGAGGAGGAGACGAATGTGGAAAGAGTCCCAAACGTAGAGTATTCACAATGAGAAGGCCTTCGTCGTCTGTTCTGATGATCCACAAAAGGGCATGTGAGGCAGAAGTCTTCATTGGAGAATCCAGTAGTAGTAGTCCAGTGGAGAGAGATCAGAGACGGACACCCTCGGATTACAGTATAGAGGGGTCCTTTATGAGGCGGAGTTGTAAGATCAAGAACTCAAGTGGTGATGTGGTCGCAAAAATAGCTAGGAAGAGATCAGTAGTAAACACAAACACCACTCTTTTGTTGAGCGACGACGTTTTCAGTCTGATGGTACAACCAGGCTTCGATCTTCAGCTTATCATGGCCTTTGTAATAATCCTGGATCGCATATGTGCCAAGCCTTTTTCCCCAGCTCTCTGCTCTTAGCTCTTCATTCTCTCTCTGCATTCACACCTACGGGCTTGCTTGGATGCATTTGTTGATCAGATGACTGGTTTCCCTGTCCTCTCTCTCTCTCTCTCTGATTCTTTTTTTCTCAAGGAAGTTTATTGATTGGAGTGAAGTTCTATTACAATTAGAGGGAAAATGGAGAAAAGACCAAGGGTTTAAAATGAATCATTTACAAGTTCAGAAGTAACAAAAGAAATTTGTTCCAATCAAAGGTTCTTCGATCATTGAATATGCAAGACAATGCCTTCATCAAAATCTGGAATTGTATTTTGCAGTAGTATCGTTGTTTACGAATTGATAATGAAAAGATAAACTAGCCTTGAGCCGCCTATCTGTTATTCCAATCTCATTCAACTGTCCCCTTGTGTTGCACTGAATTCTCAAGAAGTTCCTTTCCCTCCACAAGTAGTATGTTGTTACCCCCTTAGCTTTTGGCTCTACATTGACATGGGACTGCCTTGCCCAAAGGCGCCCATGCTTTAGCCAAATTGGGTTTTGCTTGGTGAAGCAAATCCTTAGTGCAAAAGATGGCTTCCTAAGGACTTGGACTTGTGTTTTGTTGGGTTACAAAGTGGTTCGGCAAAGGTTCAAGTGTCATACAACGACTATGCCCCAGACTCAAGTCATTACGACTTCTCGGCTCAGAGTATGTCCATTGTTGTCAGTAGATTTTTGCTCACTAACGCTATTGTGGGGGGGGGGGGGGGGGGTGCTAGACCAGCTTCCCTAGGGACCCTTATGCCCCTAAGCCATGGCACACGAAAGCAAGACATGACCCCAACAAATACTTGTCATGAGTGGAGGCAAGACATTCCAAAGTTCGAGACCCGAGATGCGGGGCCGATGATCGGTGGGACCTGTCGTTGGCGAAAGCCCTATACATGGCTGAGGGAGGTAACACATGCATGGGCACGTTGGGCATGACTAGTGGGTTGATTGAAGCCCCATGCATGACTTAGGAAGGCAGCTGATACATGAGCACTATTGGGCACAACCAGTGGGTTGATTAAAGCCCCATGCATGGTTGGGGGAGGCAGCTCATGCATGGGCACGTTGGGCACAAGTAAGCATGCAAGCAAGGCTAGCTGATGGGCTTGAATTGTGGGTTAAGGCTAACTTGGAAGACCAAGCCATGGGCTGCTAAGGAAGACATGTGCACAACATGTGAGGCGGTTCCAAACAGTTGGGCATGTGCACAACAGATGGTGGTGGTTCCAGACGATTAATGGCATGTGTATGACATGCAGGGCGGTTCTGTGCAGTTGCTGGCGTGTGCACATCATGAGGGAGATGTTGGCATGTGCACACAACATGTACAGTAGTTGTGGGCAGTTACTGGCTGGGTTAGCCAACAGTTGTAAATGCCATTTGCTATGATCAACATATATAGGAGTGGCAGAGGACTCAACCATGGTCAGCAGGCTGTGGGTAGCTTTGTGGGCGAATCTGAATGTTACTTTGCATTGCCTAGGCGGTTGGGCTTGTAACCGCCACTTTGTATGCTATATATAGGCATGCTAAGGTTTGCAGTGCAACCAAGAGAGTTGGACACGTTTTGTAAGCAGACCCATAACTAGGTTTCCTTTAAAACTTACTGAGAAGTAAAAGGTTTGGCCATTTGGCCTGTAATTTGTATGTGTCTACTGTGAGTTGTGTGCTGGCCCATATTCTATTCATTGTGTGCATTTCTGTGAGCGATTGCGTGCATGACTAAAACTGAGTGTTTGAATCTTAGTGCCATCACGAGGCCGAAAATTCGAGTGAAATTTGACCCCCGTGACATAAGTATACATTTGTTACCAAGCAAATTAAGCTTCTTCACCGTAATACTTTTGAACTTTCCCTTCCATTGATAAGCTTGTGAAATGAAACTTTACTATGGCATAGGCTCCCAATAGACCCCACACTTAGACATAACATCAGAACAAACTTTTACAAAATATTTAGAGTCAAAGAATAAGTGATTATGAGACTCCATTGTGAATGTAGGGGTACAAAAGACACAATCAGACCCCAAATGCGGTGCATATGCCACTGATCTATCGATGCTGCTAAGTTGTTCTTTAATTGCAAGCCAAGGAATGAAGTCCATACGTGGGATAGTTTGCTTGATTACAAATGCGAGAGATTTGTTCTCTATTTATAGTATACATTTGCCCTGTGTGATTGCCTTGCGTGATCTTTGCGATCTTCCCGTAACTAGTGCCCTTCTATCGTAATCAGCGTGCTTTCCCTTGAGGTTGTTGTGACCTATGTGCCAGAATATTTGATAGTTACGGTTACATTCCCTAGGTGTGACGTGACCTTTTGGAAGGTGCCTACTTTCGCTGTCATCACATACACGAGGGACTCGTTGCTGAAGATTCCTGACTTACGAACCCTGGTCTAGTGGTTGTGAGCTGCAGATTTTGAGCTTAGATGTCCGAGCTGAGTGGTCCGAGCTTAACCTTAGCTAATTTTTGATATCATCAGTTGCCCCTAAGTCCCTAGCCAGGTAAGCCCTGCCTAACATGGATTAGGAATGACCAGAGCTGTTGTAGACAAGCTCAGCTCAGTTTATACTTAAGAGTCGCATAATGGGACATTTCTAAGGTTTTCGGCATTGCACGCGTGCGAGGAGTCATTTTTGCCTCGTTTATCGTGTATATTCAACATCTATGTGCCACGTGTCCAATCGTACGTGTGCCTTAAATGCCTTTGCAGGCTAAACCGCCAAAAGACCCCCTGTTATAGCCTTTGTCATTATTTCGAATCCTTCGACGCCTTTACCCAGAAACCTTTATCTCTCTTTCTCTCTCTTGCGATTTCATCTCCTTCCTCTTCCTTGCTGTCCAAGCTGATTCAGTGAGTGCTCAAATCGTTCGAAGATCTTGCTAAAGTTTGCTCTATTCTTCCCTGGTGCCCCCCTTAGGTTCTCAATCATTGATCGTCCTCAATTTTTAGGTACGTTTTTTGTCTTGCCCCTTTCCTTCCTTCTCTCTCCTAGGGTTTTGTTCAACCCTAGATCCCATGAATTCGAGGTGGTTACTCCACTTCTAGACCTTTTGCTTTTGTTATTTTAGAAGTCAGGGTCGTTCTTTGTCCTTTATTCCCCTTTTCTTAGATCCATACACCACAACTAGGGTCTTCCTCTTTGGTCGTTGGAGTCTTGATCCTCGAGCCTTCGAGGACTGTTTCTCGAACATACCTTCTCTTTGCGTTTCTTTTGGCCACTTTTCTCCTTGTGCCATCATGTTTGCTTCTTCTGAGGCCACATGCTCTTCTGTCTCCCTCGCCATGGTTGATAGATCCCCCGAGGTCGAAGTCCGATCTCGTCGTAGTAGATGGATCGAAGATCCCGACGAACTTGGTGATTTGGGAGATATAGGAAACGAAATAGATGACTTCCCTGGAGTAGACGTCATCGATACCTAGGCTGTTGGGGTTGGGTCTCCTCTACTTCTTCTGGGCCCAGCTGCGAGGCCCAAGAAATCTCGAAAGAGACAATCTAGGAAGGGTGTAGCTAGGACCTCTAGTACTGTTGAGGATGCTAAGGCCAATCTGAGTGCCTCAGACATCTCGGGACCCAACAAAGTCACCCCTTCTCTTCTGAGTGCACTTACTATCAAATTTGGCTTTCCTAAGAGCACGTGTGTCTGAAGTCCCAGTGTGGACAACCGATATGACACTGTGCTTCCTAAGAAGACTTGCTTCTTCTTTGCTTCTTTTGAGAACGATCTCAGATTTTCTTTACACCTTTTCCTGAAATCAGTTCTTCAGCACTTCAACATCTATCCAGCTCAGCTTTCTCCCAACTTTTGGGGTATCCTGGTAGGCCTTATGGTCTTTTTCAAGAAGAACGGTTTGGCTATCCCTTATTTGGTTCCTTGGCTTATGCATTTCTTCAATGTCAAGTTCTCCACCGCTAATGAGTTTTTTTTATATTTCAAAATGGGTAAAGGCCCAAGATTTAATCATCAAATTTTTGAGCTCCCACAAAGGTTGAAAAAACCATTTCTTCTTTGTTTCTGGCAAGGAATGAGAGTTCAACCCGAGGGATGCCTCTGACATGCTTCCAATACCTCAGGATTGGTCGGGCCAAAATAATTTGGTCGAGTCTGTGCTGAGGTGCCTTAGTTAGGTTTCCCCTCATCTTATTTCTCCTTTTCCCTTCAATTGCTAATATTTTTTTTTGTTGTTTCAGGTATTCATCCTGAGCTTGACGCTGACGAGAAGCTCCTTCTCAGGGATCTCGAGGAGTGTCAACCTAAGAAGTATGTCGAGCTTATTACGCCTTCATCCCTTGCTAAACACGGCTTTGGACATTCGGAGGTGAGAGGTGAAGCTGTCGTACCTCTATTTGCACTCAGCGAGAAAGACTTTGCTGGTAAGACCTCTGTCGTGTGCTTTGGATTTACTTTTACTTTGTAGATTCCTTAGCTAACTGACTTTCTTTCCAGATCTAAACGTCATGGCCCCTGAAGCTGATGCCGTGAAGGCCAAGCTGGCTAAGATGAGGGAAGACACTCAGACGTCTAAAGCTGCTGGGAAGAGGAAGGCTGAGGTCGGGTTGGGCGACGACTTGAAGCGTTCTCGAAAGGCTTCAAATAAGGACTCTCCCTAGAAGGCTTCACTCGCCCCCAAGTCTCCTGTGGTGGTTCCTTCAATTTCTTCCCCTCCCACCGAGCTTAAAAAGCCTCATGCAAAGGTTGCCAAGACCTCACCCACGCCGAAGAAGGTGGTCGGGGCTTTAGAGGCGATAGCCCTGCCTCTTCGGGATCCTCCCCCGCCGAAGTCCACTGAAGGGGTGCCTCCAAAATTCGTTTCCCGGCGCACCAGAGAGTTTTTTAGCTGGGATGACCAAGGGCGGACATTCTCTTTTTAGGGATGTGAACTTGGCTGCCAATTCCCTCCTTTCAATCATTCCTGAGGCTGACATTCAGAAAGCCTCCTCGATGTCTCTCTCCACCTCGGCTGCCACGACCTTGTTTGGGGAAATCTCGGTAAGTCTCTGACTTTCTCCTTAAATTGAAATTCATTCGTTGAGATCAACTTTGCTTGATGTCTTATAATTTGGCTTTTATTTTCGTTCTTCTTTGTAGATGGTGATTCATGTTGGAGCTCTGGTGAGCAAGGTTCGAGCCTTAGAGAGGACTGCTGGGGAAGCCAAAGAATTTCTCAAGCCTTCTGAGCTCAAGGTCACCGTTCTGGCCTTCACAAATAATGATCTCAAGGCCCAAGTGAAGGACCTGAGTTCATCCAATAAAAGGCTTGAGTCTAAGGTTAAGCTCAAAGTGGATGAGGTCAAGCTCAAAACATATGGTCTCGTCCAAGCCAAAAAGGACGTGCCAGCAACGCGGGAGGCTACCCAGGCCGTGAAAGATGATCTGAAAGAGTTGAGCGAGATCAATGTTGTCTGCCTGAAGGAGATTGATGCAGAAAGGGCTAAGGTGACCGAGAGGGACACCATTATAGTGGAGCTGAAGGATGAGTGTGCTACTGCCTGGGCCAAAGGCTATTTCGCCTTCTAGATGTAGGCTATGAAAAAGTATCCGAAGCTAGATTTTGACTTTTATCCTCCCCTTGGAGAGGAAAAAGAAGAATTCTCTATTGAGGATGGAGTTGAGGAAGAGCCTCTGGCCACGGATGAGGTGGAGACTTTTGAGCCTGCTTTTCTCACAGCTAATTCCGAGGTGGTTCCAACGGCTGTCTCTGAAGAGATGGAGACGTCCGAGCCTGCCCTGCCACCCGCTATTTCTATTGAGGTGGAGGCTCCTGCCCCTATTCTACCTGAAGACCAGACTGTCCTAGTTGTCTCCCTACCTGAGGGTCAATCAAGCCTGACTTCTACTTTGCCAAGAGGTGGGGCGAACATTGCTAATCCTGAGCTTCCTGAAGAGGTCGCTACTCCTACAACAGATGCTTAACCTTTCTATCTTTTTTTGGTTTTGAATACAAGTTGATTTTAAAAATTCTATCTTAGTTGCTTTTCCTTTTTTTTTTTTAATGCTTGATGCTTGGTGTGTGGAGATATGTCTCATTCCTTGCCCCCTGCTTCAAGAAGGACTTTGTTCTTCTAAAAACAACTTACTTCAGAGCTGCTTGTTTATAAGTTGAAGGATTCTAAGTTTGAGGTCTGTGCATCATTCTAGAGCTTGCAGAACTCTTTTTATTTGTTTATAAGTTAAAGAATTCATCTTTAATTTATGAACTGGAGAGCTCATCACTTGTTTGTTTATAAGTTGAAGAACTTATCTTTTATTTATGAGTTGGAGGGTTCATCGTTTGTCTATGAGTTGAAAAACTCACATTTATTTTATGAGTTGGAGAGCTAATCGTTTGTTTATGAGTTGAAAAAACTCATATTTTATTTTATGGGCTGGATAGTTTATCGTTTGCTTATGAGTTGAAGAAACTCATCATTTGTTTATGAGTTGAAGAACTCATCTTTATTTATGAGCTGGATAGCTCATCATTTATTTTATGAGCTGGGGAACTCATTTTAGGTTTTATGAGCTGAATAGTTCATCGTTTATTTATGAGCTGAAGATCTTATCTTTAATTTATGAGTTGAGTAACTCATTGTTTATTTTATGAGCTAAGGAACTCATCTACGATTTATGAACTTGATAATTTAACGCATTCTTTATGGTAATGATATGAAACTCTCATTCATTGCAGAAGATTTTTACAAGGAATCCCTATTTTATTTTCTAGCTTGTCCCTCCTATGTATAGAATCTCTTCAAGTGGTCTGCATTCCACGAGTGATGCAGGACTTTCCTTTCTTCAGTTTGCAACTCATAATTCTGAAGTCTAACTATCATTATGACTATATATAGGCCTTCCCAGTTGGGACTTAGTTTCCCATGTACAGGGTCCTTCCCAACCAAGAGGAGTTTCTTTAAGACAATATCTCCTACTTTGAAACTTCTATGCTTGACTCTCCTGTTGTAATATCGCGCTGTTTTCCTTTGATAATCCGCGATGAGCTGTAAGGCGATGTTCCTTTTCTCATCTAACAAGTCAAGGTTAACAAGCAATGATATATCATTCTGTTGTGGATTTGCGAGCTCTGTCCTTGGAGACGGGGCACCTATTTCAATAGGGACCACTACCTCAGTGCCATAGGTTAGAGCAAAAGGCGTTTCATTTGTGGCTGTTTTGGCAATTGTTCTATAAGCCCATAGTACCCCCAGCAGATGCTCCACCCATTGGCTCTTTGAGGCTTCGAGTCTAGTTTTCAGAGCTGCCTTGATAGTTCGGATGGTGACTTCTGCTTGCCCGTTAGACTACGGATGAGCTGGTGCAGAGAAATAGTTCCTTACACCTAGCTCGGCGCAAAACCCTTTAAACATTGAATTATCAAATTGCCTCTCATTGTTTGAGAAGAGGGCCTTTAGAATCCCAAACATGTAGACTATAGATTTTCAAACAAAGTTTTGAAGCTTCTGCTATGTGATCTTCGCAAGGGTCTCTACTTTAGGCCATTTAGTGAAATAGTCGACTCCAATTGTAGCAAACTTGCATTGTCCTGTGCTTATTAGGGGAGGTCCAAGTATATCCAGCCCCCATTGCTGGAAGGGTCAAGGGCTTACCACTGAGGTGAGAAGCTCTGGTGGATAGTGTGTGATGTTTGCATGAAGTTGACAGACCTTGCACTTCTTGACTAGCTCCCTTGCATCCTTGAGTGTTGTAGGCCAGAAATATCCCAACCTCAGTGCCTTATAGGCTAGGGTTTGAGCTCCAATGTGGTTTTCACAAATGCCCTCATGAATCTCCCTTAGATATAATTCGCTTTGTCTTCTCCGATGCATCTGAGGAGGGGCGAAGAGAAACCTCTTTTGTACAATCTTCCCTAGATGAGGGTGAATCTGGATGATTTAGTCCTTAGCTTCACTGCTTCTTTTGAATCTGCAGGTAGTGTTTCATTCTGTAAATAGGCTAAGATTGGGTCCATCCAGGTCGGTAGTGTTGACGGGAAGAACTTCTTCTGATTCAAAACTCACAGAGGGCTCAACTAGGTGTTTCACTGGGATAAACCTGTCTAGATTTTCTTGGGTAGCGGTGGTTAACTTGGCTAGAGCGTCTGCCCTAGAATTCTATGTTTGGGGGATTTACACGATCTTGACCTGAACAAATTTTTTCAGCAACTCTTGTACCTTTCTTAAATATGGCGCCATCTTTTCTTCCTTGGCTTTGTATACCTCCTCGATCTGTCTCACCACTAGTTGTGAGTCACTGTGAATTATGAGCTGCTCTACTTCCATGGAATGAGCTAACCTGAGTTCGACGATCACTGTTTCATACTCTACTTCGTTATTTAAAGCCTTAAAGTCGAACTTGAGGGCATACTCCAGGTTTATTCCATCTAGAGAGGTCAGGATCAATCCAACTCCGTTACCTTATGCGTTAGCCGCTTCATCGATTGAAAGTTTCCATGCCTGGAGATCTGGGACAAGATAGGTTGAGTCCTAAGGTGTCTCTTGTCCCGTTGGAATGGTGAATTCTGCGATAAAATCGGCTAAAATCTGCCCCTTAATGGCGATTCTGGGCTTGTACCTGATGTAGAACTCGTTGAGCTCGATTGCCCACTTCACTAGTCTTCTTAACGACTTAGGATTATATAGGACTTACTTCATTGGTTGATCCGTGGGGATCTCTATCGTATAAGCTTGGATATAAGGCCTGAGCTTTTGCTGCTGTTACCAGGGTTAGAACCAATTTTTTCATCTTTGGGTACTTCTCCTCTGGCCCCTCAGAGCTTTACTACAGTAGTAGACTGGCTGCTGAACTATGTTTTGCTCCCTCACCAGTGCCGCGCTTGTGGAGAAATTTGAGACAATAAGGTACATGATAAGGACCTCCCCTTCCCATGGGCTAACTAGAACTGGGGGTGAGATGAGGTACTCCTTAAGAGTTTTAAATGCCTCTCCACATCACTCACTAAAAGGCTGTTTTCAATATTTTAAAGAATGGTTGACACTTGTCGCTCGATTTGGAGACAAATCGGCTTAGTGCTGCTATTCTTCCTATTAGACGTTGGACTTCCTTTATGTTTATTGGTGACTGCATGTCAATTATTACTTGGACTTTCTCTGGATTGGCCTCGATGCCTCAGTTATTGAATATGAAGCCCAAGAATTTTTTTGCGGAGATCCCAAAAGCACATTGTGTATGATTGAGCTTCATCTTGTACTTCTTGAGAACCTGAAAATATTTTTTGAGGTACTGGATGTAGAGCTCGGCCTTTAAAGATTTCACCAGCATGTCATCGATGTAAACTTCTATGGATGTTCTGATCTTCCCTTGGAACATACGATTCACCAGTCGTTAATAGGTGGCTTCTGCATTTTTTAGCCCAAATAGCATGACTAGGTAGCAGTATGTCCCCTGCTCGATTACGAATGACGTTTTTTCTGATCGTTGGGGTCCATTCTGATATGGTTGTACCCTGGAAAGGCGTCCATGAAACTGAGCAATTCGTGTCCTGCCATGGCATCCATGATGAAGTCAATCCTAGGGAGTGGAAAGTTGTCTTTGGGGCAGACGCGGTTTAGGTTGGTGAAGTTGATGCAGATGCGACATTTACCATTAGGTCGGTGAAGTCGGATAATCTACCTTCCTGATGGCTTTGGCATGGAGGAGCTTAGAGACCTCTTAGTTTATGGTTTCTGGCACTCTGGGGCAAAGCTCCTTCATTTCTGTTTTATGGGCTTGAAGTTCGGATCGACGCAGAGCTTATGCACAATGACTGATGGGTCTATTCCCTGCATGTCTTCTTGTCTCCAAGCGAACACCTTGATATTTGCCTTTAAAAATTGGATGATGAGGTGTTTGACCTCCTTGAGCAATCTTGAACCAACATTTACTAGGTGCCCCGAGTCATCGTCCCATTAGATAGGCTCTAGTTCTTTCGAAGGCGTGGGCCTTGTCTCCAACTTGTCCCTCACGTGGAGCTCGTCCAATTGCATGGTTTCAACCTCCTTCTACGATGCCACGTAGCACTCCCTTGCTATGTGTTGCTCTCCTCGGACCATTCCTACTCCGTTCTCTATTGGAAAATTCATCACCAGATGGTAGGCTGAAGGGATAGCCTGTATAGCATTGAGAGATGGTCTCCCTAAGATAACATTATAGGTTGAAGCGGCATCCACAATTAGGAAACGTACAGTAATAGTTGACTGGCATGGGGGGTCTCTCATCGTAAGAATAAGCTGAATGGAGCCCAGGGGGAGTACGCTTTCCCCTGAGAATCTGAGCAGATGGGTCCTCATTGGCTCAAGCTTGTCTCTGCGGATGTCCATCTTGTCAAAGGCTGACGCAAAGATGATATCGACCAAGCTTCCATTGTCAATAAGTATTCGGTGGATAGTTTTATTGGCGATTATGACTTTTACAACCAAGAGATCGTCTTGAGGGTGCTGGCAACCTTCTAGATTCAAGTCCGAGAATGTGATGTCCATGCTTAGTCGGGGTGACTTGAACACATATTGGATTTCCAATACATCTTCAGCTCAGACTCTCCTCATGTGGGCTTTTCTTACTGAGCTCAACTCCCCACCCCCAACGAATCCTCTAGAGATAACCTTTTCACCCATGGATTATTGATGCTGAGGTGCGCTTGTAGCTGTGGTGCAGGAGGTGGGTTAGCTCGATTTTGATCACATTGCGTTACAAAGTGGCGCAACTGATCTCGCTGAATTAGGAATCAATCCCCTTTTTCAGCTGAATACAATCATGGGTATAATGGCTATGATTTTAGTGATACTCACAGTACTTCGTGACATCTCGCTTACTGGGATCCGCCTTCATCCGAGGTGGCCACCTCAAGAACTTCTCGTTCTGGACCTCGTAGAGCACTTGTGATACCACAGCATTGAGGGGTGCTAATTACCGTGGAGCATACTTTGGTTGTAGCTCCTGAGATGGGGGACCTAAGTGGTCTTTGATGTCACCTCTTCTTTTTGGGGAATGATCCATATCTCTCCTAGGAGATCATTCTCATCTCTTGTCCTTCCTAGGACTTCGATATATTCTCTTCTCCTTCTCCCTATAAGCTATGGAGCTTCTATCTTTTGAGAGGAGAGCCTCCTCGCCATTGATATATTTCTCTACTTTTGCCAGCACCTCAGCCATATGGGCTTGAGGATTCTTGGCAATTGAGAACATCAGATTTTTCAATTGTATTCCCAGCCCGACAGTAAAGACTATGATGGCAAACTTCTCGTCGAGGACGTCCACTTTTAGGGACTCCGAGTTAAACCTCTGGGCATAACTTAACAATGACTCGTTTGGCCCTTACTTCACATTCAGTAGGTGGTAACACGACTTTCGATAGGTCCAAGCTCCTGTGAAAGAGGAAATCGATGCTGGAGCTAACCTATTCAACCAAGCCAAGGCTGAGCCCTTCACAGTGATAGCGAAGGCTCGACAATGCACTGGATCATGGTATCCATGCAGTTCCACCTGATTTTTATAGATATTTAGGTGGTCCATGGGATCCTTTGTCCCATCGAACATCTCGATTTGGGGCATCCTGAATTTTTGGGGAAGAGAGAAGTGTACGACCTCAAAGGGTGCATGAAGACTCTGTTTGCTGAACCAGAGCATCGATAGTCATCGGGGTTTTCCTCTTCACCGCCTCCTTCATGTGGTTGAGCCCTTGTTGGATTTCTTTGAAACATTGCTCCCAGAATTGATCCCTCCCATCTTGCTGGAGAGGATTTGGGAGGAGTTAGTTTCTAGGAACTCCTTTGTTTTGACTCTGGACCTTTTCTTCCTCCCCATTTCTTTAGGCTCGGCGGCGAATGTTGTCAACTGAATGACTGTGCTCATTTTCTTTCATAATCCCCCTTAAGGGATTCTGATGATGATGTTCCCTTCATGGGGGATCGTCTTGGGCTGGTTGTGTCCCTTGGGGATGCTAAGCACGAATGAGATTTAACAGATCTTCAAAGACGATTGTTGGCTTGACGCCGAGCCTCGAGTTCGTTGTTTAGAGGAGGATCTACCATTGATAGATTAACTTCTGGGTTTGGCAGAGGATTCATGAGAATTCTCTGTTGTCCCCCAACGATGGTTTCCTGCTAGTTCTGTAAACGTAAGGGATTCGCCTGATTTTTGCTCATGTTGCGTATAGAGACCATCAATTACTGAATGAATCAGTAGAATTTTAACAGGAATCGAAAACAATCGTTTTCCATAGACGGTGCCAATTGATGGTATGTTCTGCACAGCTGAGCAAAGGCGAACTACTTGGGGATTTGGGGATCACTAGAATGTCCAGTCAGAACTTTTAGACTCTTGGGGGTTAGGTTATCGATTCAATTAGACAGAAAATGAATAGACAGAGAGTTTATAGTGGTTCACCACTTAAAAGTTTGACTAGTCCACTCTAATGAAATCTCTTGCTCATGAGGAGTTTTCTATTAATTGGGGGAAATAGATTACACAGAGTAGGTTCACAGTTGATTGCTTGATTACAAATGCAAGGGATTTGTCTTCTATTTATAGTACACAATTGTCCTGTGTGATTGCCTTGCGTGATCTTTGCGATTCTCCCGTAATCAACGCCCTCCTAGCGTAATCAATGTGCTTTCCGTTGATGTTGCTGCGACCCATGTGCCAGAATATTTAGCAGTTATTGTTACATTTCTTAGGCGTGACGTAGCCTTCTGAAAGATGCCAACTGTCGCTGTCATCGAGTGCATGAAGGATTCGTTGCTGATGATTCCCGACTTGCGAACCCCAGGCTAGTGGTCGTGAGTAGCAGAGTCTGAGGTTAGATGTCTGAGCTGAGTGATCCGAACTTAACCTTAACTAATTTTTAGTATCATCAAATATAATATATTATTCGTTTCAACTCGACTATATCTCTACAATAAGGATTATTCGGTTCTTTCTCTTTAATTCGTTTCCACGTCCTCTCTTATTATCCTTTCCGAAGAAGATTATACTCATTTGTTTTCGGAACTGGAAGATTATACACATCTGAATAACGTAAACTGACACTTAGATGCATGTTCACTTGAAGTTATGGCATTGTTCAGTGTTTTTCGTTAGATCTGGCAAACCGTGGGCGTTCATTTTCCAATGGCTGATTTTAGGATTCCACGGGGTTTGCAGATCATGGTCCTTCCCAACTCACCCCCACATTTTAACAAATTTTAATTATTTGTTCTTCATCGAAGAGAGAGAAGTGATAATTTTTATTCATTTAAGTGAAAATTTGATACTTCAACACTCAACAGTCATTAAAACTTTGCTCAAACAAACATTAAAAACAAAGGGGCTAAAAATCAACACACACAACGTTTATAAGTAAATATATGACAAAAAAGATATTAATTATAAGCTTTTACAAAAATAAGGTTAATTATGGTTATTTATAATTGATCATGATGAATTTTTCATGCTTTGAAAGCATTGGACAATAATTTTATTATCAATGGCATCACCATGTCTTTTCTAGTGTTAAAATAACAGACATACAATGTCTTTTTCTAGTGTTATGAATTTTCGAGCAAGAACACCTATCCCTATTAGGTTTGGAAACTCAATGTTATAAGGCACATTAATACCTATCCCTATTAGGTTTGGAAACTTAGCCTTGGACACTGTCAAGGCATTTCAGAAAGTTCCAAATGGGACTACGAATTGTTCTCCCTGTCTGATTGCATGGTCTTTCCCCCACGCAGGTTGGAACAAGCTGAACACAGATGGATGCTCAAAAGGCAATCCTGGACCAGCCGGTGTTGGTGGAGTTATCAGGAATGACCAAGGAAAATGGATTGCGGGCTTTTATGGGAAAATGGAGGAGACAACAAGCTTGCAGGCTGAGATTTGGACAATTCTTAAAGGCTTGGAGCTCGTGCAGAAGAGGAACATCACCCAAATTATAGTGGAAACTGACTCCCTCGAAGCAGCCAAGTTACTGGCCAAGGATCCGGAGGCCACCCACCCCAACAGGAATGTTATTGCGCAATGTAGAAGACTCATGGAGATGAATCACATTCCCATAATCCATATCCTCAGAGAAGGCAATCAATGTGCTGATTTTTTGGCCAACATTGGCGTCCAACAGTCAGTTGTTTTTGTTGAATTGGAGGATCCCCCTCCCCAGTTGGCTAATCTTTTGTTAGCAGATATGGCTAATGTTGCTTTTGTAAGGAACTCTGTTTAAATGTTTTTTAATATAATTTCCGAAGCACCAAAAAAAATAAGGCACATTAATAATGTAATTATCAAGTTGATTAGAATCTGTCAAAAGTTATCTACTTTCCTAGTGCTATCGTTGACTATTCGTACCTCACCTAAAAGTAAATTGCATCTCAGTATCGCATAGTCATTGGTTTCTGAAGAATCAATTCATAGGACTCTTTTTTTCTTTTTTTTTAAAAAAAAAATTGTTCGGAATACAGACACCATATGTAATGTAAGTGCACTTATACAACCACTCTACGACGATAGTTCACCCGTTTATGTCTTGCCACACAGAGACCGCCTGCTCTTACAGGAAATTATATCCATACTGAAGCAAATAATAATAGAAAAAGTATAAACCATATGTCAAGCCCAAACAAGGTGCACAGAGGACACCTACCTAATAAGCAACAAGTATCCTTCCAATTTTCAGTTATGCTAAGAAACAAGAAAAGAGAGATTGCAACTCATTCATGGGATAGATGTCTACTTTTTAATTTATTTTATTTTCTTCCCCAAGAAAAGCGTACTGCAGTGCAGAACAAGTAAATAGAGAACTGATAATATATTGCATACGTGCCTGACATAAACTACAGCTGCAAAGAGACGAAATGTTGCTTATCGTGTTTAAATGCGACTCCACCAAAGGAGTCTAAAAGAATACAAATACAGTTATCGCATTATCAAAGCAAGCTCCACAACTACAGGTAGTCCCCAAAATTGGATCTCATAACGGCGTGCATTCACCAACCGTCATCTGCAATGGGCAGTGACACAAGAAAGCGATTCATTCATCCCGGTTTCAAAACCAAGAAGGTAAACACATTCAATAGACTACTTACCCCTAATCTCTTGAAATCAATTAGTCGCCGGACACATAAGTCTTATCCTCATAATACCTTTTCTCACTTTCTGCCTTCCTCTCATTGCGTTTCTGCAGAAAAAAACATACATCACAGATAGATCCATTCCACATGTTAGGTAGACAGTGTGTCATATACAAAAACAAGCCAAACAAACCCAAATCCTGAACCAAGTCAATTTACACACCGATCATTGTATATCACGAGTTTACGACATAGAAGATGGATTTCTAAATGAGTTGGGCAGCATGGACCCAGCTTCCACAAGACAGTAAAATTTATGGCAGATATCATTTTCAACATGACTATTGTTGAGCTTCTCTATTGATTCACTTGAGGAATAAGATACTATATTTGAGAGGTAGACGAACCTGATAAGCCTCATGATTTGCAACAATTCTCTTTATTATAGTGCTAGTTGTAATATCCAGAGGGCTTTCCAGCAGTTTAAGTATACCCATACCGTTTGGAACAGCATATGGGTCGCGCTTCTCCTGTAGGATGAATTATATGTCAGTGTCCTGCAAAACCTCTTGGCACTCTGTTATTGTTAAATAAAAACATGGGCATAATGGCCAGCAAGCAATCACACAGTACCTTCTGAAAGTCATTATCTTCAGCTACTGTTCCATGTACAACTAAAGAGATATTAAAGGTTGTTATCTGCAGTTAACAAGAATTTCGAATATGTCAAAATATTATAATAATTGAACGCATATGGAACAAACATGATTAGGCTGAGTAAAATCAACTCAAAATGGGCAACTCAATGAAAAAAGCATTTCAATGCAATTCTTTCAGAGAGGAAAATGATTACTTAATACTTTACTCCTAAGCAAGGATCAAAATTTCGTTTGATGAAATTTTGCAGACTAAATAATGATTTCAAAATAGCATCCGGCTGAGTGATGTACAGATTATTCGGCAGCTGCTGGAACAATCAAGGGAGGCATGAAGAAAACGCACTTGGAAGCTGCAAAAATTGGAGGGAGGTTTACAGTACCTTCTTCTGTTTCTGTGGATAAAAATGGGGTGTTTAATGTGGATACCGAATCTTGTAAGTTGAGGTGTGAGGATCAGTGTATAAGTTTGGTGGGAAGATTTGGTGTTCTCAATTCACAGCCACCAGGGATTGAGAAGTAAGTTGATGGGCAAATAAAAAATTGGGGTCAGTTGGTCTACAAGTAGTTTCAATGGCCAATTCACTATTCATGTTTGTTTTTCAATCGGAGAAAGAAGCAATGAGGATTTTGAATTTACAAGATTGGAGTTTAGAAGGAATTCCATTGTATCTTGACTGAAGTTGATTTGTTGATAGAGGAGCTGCGAGAATATGATGATGTTTCCTATGTGTCAGAATCATCAGCGATGGAAGTGGTAGGTGTGGGAATATTTGATAAGGAGAATGACAAAAGGATTGTGGAAAGTGCCAGTAAGAATAGTAAAAGTGAGAATGCTTTAATGGTGCCTCTGATTGCAATAAGTTGGGGTGTAAATCAAGTTGTGACAACGATTACGCAAAAGCCAAAAGCCAGGGTCTGGGAGTTGTGTTCCTTCTTTATTTCCAATTGATTGTCACTTTGATTCGCCAATATTTTCATCTATACCTACTTCATTTCCCACTAATATATTTTCTGAAAAAGAAAATGCAGGGACTTTTGTGAGAAGCATGTGTTCTGGTTCAAGACTTTTACTCAGACCTCAAGGGGGTATGACAGAAACGAAATTACCTTTATGCCAAGAGGGGACAGGTTCTGTGGGTAACTAAGTAATTGTGGACCAGCTATGGAATGAGAGAGAAAACCAAGTGAAACAAACCCTTTTGAAAAAATGGGCCTTAAGATGGTTAGTCCAACTGGGCAGGAAATTAGTGGAAGTGTCGCCTATAGTGTATAATAGGAGATGGAAGAAGGGTGAGAGAGAGTTAAAGAATCTATAATGTGAGATTAGTTATAATAGGGGGGTGAGAGAAGGGGAGGGGGTTATAGAGGTTCCAGATGAAGTTGATTAGTTGAAATGTGAAAGCATTGAGGAGTTGGATGAAAAGAAGAATGATTAAGGTGGTGATTCTAAGAGTTTCTCTAGATTTACTTTTTTGCAAGGAGATAAACCTAGAGACGGTCGATGGGGCTTTGGTTAGGCAAATTTGGGATTCTAGATTTAAGGATTGAGTTTTTCTACCTTCATGCGGATTTTCTGTGGGTATTATTGTGATATGGGATCAATGATTGAAATTTCGTATCAAAATGTCCGAAAAGGCCAAAATATTTCGGATTTTCAACACATCAACGCGAAACAGGAGTGAAAAACAAAAATTCTTGTGTTTGGAGTGAAACAACACTATTTCGGACTGTTTCTGTAGAAACAGTGATGTTTTGGTCGAAACATTGACTTGATTCGACTGTTATTAGAAAATTGCATGTCCACGCCAAAAAGGGGAGAGATTCTTCACATGGGGAGAGACAGAGCTCAAAAAATTGTCGTTCCAAACCAAAAAAAGGGGAGAGATTCTTCTCCTATCATCTGTCTTCAGCAAAAGAGAGCGAGAGAGAGTGATTGAGAGCACACCTAGAAATGGAAAGAAGGAGAAAATTCAGCAGCTTTTACCTCCCTGAGTCAAGATCTAAGCCACCCTCCGTTCCCACAGTCTAGATCCAACATCCTCCAAGTATGAGCTTCTTCCTTTCTCTTCTCTCTTTCTTCCTTCTTCTCTGTTGGGTCTTCATCGAGTTTCTTTCTCGCTCTGATCTACAGATCTGGGATTGCACCTTTCTCCCAAATTTGTAGATCTGGATGGGGATGGGGATGGCGAGCCTTACGGGTGAGTCTAAGATCTTCTCTCTCTCGTGCGTTCTGTTGAGAAATGAGAAACGACCGACTGTTTTAACCCTTCCCCCTTTTTTTTTCCCCCTTTTTTCTTTTATTCTTGTATATTATTAGTATTTGTTAAATTGGTATATTAACAATATACCTTGTTTGTTAAATAGCTGCAATTAATTTTATGGTATATACTTTGTTTGCTAAATATTTGAAATTAAGTATTTGTGTCAAAATTTTTTACGCAATGATTTTAATATTAATGGAATAATATTGTTTAGTAATTTGATGACACAATTTAAAATTAAGTGTTTGAAACTAGTTGAAGTAATTTCCGCCTAGTGTGAAACCTTTTTCCCCCTCCAACTTGATGTTATCTTGTATAAATGAATATTAACCTAATAAAGAATTTCAATTGATCAATTATTAAGTTTATCTGTGAGACCCGAGAAAACTAATTAGACATTTTATTTTGTGTCAGGGGTTTAGATGCGAGTATTTATTTTAGTCATCAAATTTAAAATTGAAATAATTCAAAATACAAAGAAATATCTTTACTTGTTTCAGATTAGTATGTCAAATTTCGGGAACGAAATTCCTAAAGAGAAAAAAATTTTAAGACCCGAACACGCATGACAAACATATAGTATTTTTAATAAGCATATTCACATGTGACATGCATCCGTAAGATTGACAACCAGAATTTAATTACGAGTAATGATATGAGACCTGAACCTGAATGATGAATATTTTAATAACAAGAACAAGAATAAGAAGAAAAGAAGAAGAAAGAAAAGGAAGAAGAAGGAAAGAGAAAAAAAAAGAGAAGGAAAAAAGAGCAGGTGCAAAGGTAAAAATTATAATCTACTTTCTTCTTCAAAGATGTAGGAATCCAACTCTAGTATATACATTTTGAGTGTTGTATGTATTTAAAGTATGATATCTTGTATGTGTTTTGAGTATTGTATATATATAAGTATAATGCTTAGTATGAACTTTGGTTAATGCATGAAAGATTTATCTTAATATTTATGTGGGTGCGTAAATTAAGTTAGTGTTGTTGCATGAAAATTATTGGGGACGCTTGTTATCTAGGAATGTGGTTCAAAGTCGCGGTATCGGCCATCAACTCGGAGGGCACTGATACACATTGGTCGCGGCGTCGCAGTACGGTATCGGCCGATACGCTCAAAATGCTATATAAAAAGCCCAAAAAATTATGAAAAAATCATTAAAAATTTTAAAAAATATAAATAACATGATGTATGCATTATATGTCCAAAAGGCATCATCTAACACATTAAAACATAGTGAAAATGGTTTATAAGGGCACTTTCGGTAATACTCATAGTTATCAATGTTCAATTTAAGGACTTAAAAAACATATCAAGCTATAGTAATTGCCACATTGAATAATGATATGACTAATCATTATCATCATGTAATTTTAACATTTAATTACAAATATTTAAAAAAAAAAATATTGATTCATGTATGAGAACATACGAAAATTTTGAAAAAAAATTAGTGTGTATATATTACTGATATATTTATTATGAAATATAATTGTGCATGTGTATATTAGTTAAGCATAATTTTTTTTATAATATATTATATTCCCAATACAATTGTACAAAAAAAAAGATATTATATTAATATAATTATAACCATTTTTCTAACGTTTTAACTCCACTTTTTGTCCATTCCCAAAAAAAACTTAGACTCTCGGTGAAGAGTCTGCGACGAGAGAGAGAGAGAGAGAGAGAGAACATGAGAGGCGAGAGGGACAGTTCGATCGTCTACCTGGTTGAAGGCTGGGCAACTGCTACTTACACGAGTAACACGACAAAAGAAAAAGAACGAGAAGAGGAGGGGCACTGTTAATCGTTCTGTCAGTGTAATCGATCTACCAGGTTTTTCTCAAAAATCCTTTCAATTCCTTTTTTTTTTTAATAATTGCAAAAAGGTGTGATCTAGGGTTGGTTGCTTCTTTGCCCTTAGTTTCTACACCTATGGGTCTCTGATTTTTTCTTTATTTATTATCTATTCCTTTGTCATTTGACTTGTTTTGTTACGAATCAATGAGCTTTGTTCCTTTTCTTCTACCTTTCTCCTTCTTTTTTTTTTTTATAGATTTTGCTGCTTGTTTGGGATTTCATAGATCCAGTCCCAACTCGGCTTGACTCGGTCCGACTTGATCCGAGTCTACCGATTCGACTCCGAGTTGAGCCGATATTTCCGAGTCGTAACCGAGTCATGCCCGAGTCGATTGTGTTTCGTTATATTTCTGTAACGGGTATCGATATCGTATCGTTAGTGGCCGAGACGGATACGACTCGGCCGAGTCGTATCGGACTCGGCCGATACCTTAAACCATGTCTAGGAAGCACGGATACTCCTCAGGGGGTCGACGTAGCGGTGTCGGACACGTGTCCGACACGAATACGCGTGGGACACAGCCGGACACGTGTCCGATACTTCCACAAGTGTCCTAAACAGTGAAGAAGTATTTGTTATGGACGGATACGGATCGGATACGGGGTGATAAGGAGGAATACGACCAACACCATGGATTTGAAACCAGAAAAAAAAGGGGAAAGAAGATGATGTACCTGATCAACGACAGGCACAGGCACAGATCTCCTCCTCTTCGAGTAGGTATGTCGTCTTCATCTTCAGGTCTCTCTTTGACCTCGCTCTCCCTCTCTCTCTCTCTCTCTCTCTCTCTCGCTCTCGCTCTCGCTCTCACCTGAGTTCTCTACGATTTTGTCTGGCTTACCCTTGTTGCTGAAGGGCTGCCTTTTTCTTTTTATTTTTTTTTTGCTTGTTACATTTCAGCCCTATTATTTTCTTTTCTTTTTTTCTTGGCCCTAGTTGCTAAAATAATTTACAAATAACCCTTAGACTTCTTATATTTTATGTTAAATTACAATCATACCTTATTAGTTGTCTCCCACTACCCAATTTGGTTTAGCCCACTATCCATAACATATTAGCCCACTAATTAAATTTAATATTAGCTCATTTGTCCAATTATAAAATATTAATTAATTACTCAATTTTATTATTAATGTTATTATATATATAAAAATATATTATATTATTTTAATTAGTTGTATCCTCACTGTACCTATGTCCTATATTTTGAAATTTTGTCGTATCCCTGTGTCCGTATCGTATCGAATACGACACTCGTGTCCGTATCCGTGCTTCCTAGCTTGTTATGAATATGTAGTACCATGAGTGTTGCTTGAAAAAATTAACATAGTAGTTTGGTGGGTAGTTTAGAAATCTTGTGAATTGTTGAATTTTCATGAATCCTTGGGTATGAGTAATTACAAGTAAACATGTCATTTTATGCTTGAATAGAAAATTACGCAAATTCAAGTATATTTTTGTGATGTTTATAATTTTATGAGAAATGTTAAATTTGGGTATAATTGATTCGAATAAATATTTTCTAAACGGATTCAAGAAGATTAGCTCAATTTGATTCGAGTAGATAATTTTGCTCGATACGAATGGATTACTTCACTTGACTCGAGTTGATCATCAAACTACTATTTTAATCGATTCGAATAGATAATATTATTTAATATAAATAAATTATTTAATTCGAAAAGATATAATCACTAAACTAGGTTTGAGTAAACCATCTTGAACTTAAGCGGTATTACGTATTAATGTATGAATGGAATTGTGAATATTTGTTATGTCAGGTCCAGAGACAAACACTGGTAAAAAACGCCGCACTAGAAGCTCCGGTGGAGGGGTCGTCTACGAGTAAAACTTCACGCAAGGTACGTGTACTACCCTACAACTTTTTGTGAAAATTTATTAGACTTTTAAACATATATTTTTGCTATGGTTATTGTTGGGAATAATTAATTAAGCAGAGACACATGATAGTGTTATGAGAGTCGTTTAAGTGACGAGAGAGGATTATGTGAGTTGGGTTGTCTAAGTAACATGAATTATTTATATGGCTTGAGTCGTCTACATGACGGGATTTGATTATGTGGTGGAATCGTCTAAGTAACGTGATAAAAAACTCTCCGTAATGTGGGTCGTTTGAAGGACATAAACCATTAATGTGGTTTGTGTTGTCCCAATGACGAATGATATCTATGAGGTGATAGAAGCTTGCGATACATGTAGCCTGTGTGGCGTAAGAATCTGCGCAACTAAATATAGCCTGTGTGGCGGTTGTTGTTTACGGGGTCATTAGTTTGTGTGCATGTGGGGTATTTATTGTGTGGAATAATTTAATTATGTGAAAGTAAATATGTATTGTATATTTTGCCGATGTGGTATATACAAGTTATGTCTATGCGATGTAAACAAATGTGTATGAAGTGAAGCGTAATTTAAAAGTAAGTATCTGATGGGTGGTTAAGGTTGTTTTTAAATAAATAAAGTTTCCTTTATCACTTATTGTGCTCATAAATATTAATTATATCTTTGCTCTTACTAATGGTGTTAATGACTTTACAGGAAAAATCGTAAAGACGTGAGGAGTCCACTGCCGAGTCTAAAGGGTCCATTGGGATGTCCTCATGGGGGTCATGTTTATATGTCCTTCAAATTTAAATTGTATTTTTATGTCATATTCTTGAGATCAATATTACGGTCTGTAAATAAGCAGGACTCATGACAAGCCGTACCATTAAGGATTTGATGTATTTTTTTTATATGCTTATATTTATATAAAGCAAGGTGTATGAAAAAAAGGCAGGAATTTTACAGATATTGTACCTCGGGTTGGGGTGTTATATTATCTTTATAAATAAATGGATTGTATTTGTGTTTTCACGTGTTTCTACATGTTTCCATATTTTTTCTCCGTTTCCGTATCGGTCGTATTCTTGAATTTGGAATGAAAAGAGGAGTAATGCTTCTTAGCACGAGACACATAATAAGACCACTTAGATCAGAATAACATTCACAAAAATGTTCTAACATAGAGTAGAATCGAACATTGTAGAGATTAGTTGACAACAGTCAAAAGATGGGTGCCTAATTCCAATACAATAGGGGTCTATCAGTGCAAGTCAGCTGAACACCGTGATTGATGAGTGGGTAGGTTGCGTTTTCAGAACCTTTCCGAAATGTTTTTGTTTTTGAGTTGATTGAAACGATATTCGATCCTTATATGAGATACCAAATTTGCTACTATGATAGATTGCGTTCTTAGCTGTTTCTCTGTGTCAGTTTTACTTGATTTTAAAGATAGAGGGAAATGGTGGATTACTTTTGTGTATGGTCCAAATCGTTCCCACGCTAGATCTTTGTTTTGGGATGAGTTACATAAATTGTTTGGTTTGTGTAGCCCTAGGTGGTGTTTAGGGGGAGATTTTAATGTCATTAGGAATTCTAATGCGAAGTTAAGGGGGTCTAAGGTGACAACGAGGAGTTTTGATTCTTTTATTTGTGAGTGTAGACTGAGGGATATTCTTTTATCTAATGCACAATTTATTTGGTCTAGGAGCTTAATGAATGAGAAGATGTTTTTTCCAAATATGGTGCAAAAAGTTAGGTCATTTGTGTCTGACCATCTCCCAATTGTCCTCGAGTCTATCCAATTAAGTGGGGGCTAATTCCTTTTAGGTTTTGAGAATATGTGGCTACCTCATCATTCTTTCAAAGATAAGTGTAAGGAGTAATGGTTGAGTTGTGGGATAGAAGGGTGGGAGGGTTTCAAATTTGTGAAGAAGTTGAGGTGGGCGAAATTTTTTTGAAGGTGTGGAATAAAGAGGTTTTCAGAGATGTCAGATGTAGGAAGTTAGAGATTTTAAGGGATATTGAGGATTAGATACTTTGGAAAAAAATGATGTACTAATAGATGAACAAATTAAGAAAAGGGTTCTTTCGAGAAATAAGTTGGAGGAAGTGTAAGTAAGGGAGGAGATTAGTTGGAGGCAGAAGATCAGAATTAAATGGATTAAAGAAGGTGATTGTAATACTAAGTTCTTCCATAAAATGGAAGCTTGTAGGAGGAGAAAGAGTGTCATTAGAGAATTAGAAACTGAGTCGGGGAATATTGTAACAGATCCATTATCGATTGCTAAAGAGACCACAAAGTTTTATAAAGCCAACTATTGAAGGTATTGATTGGAGTCCTATATTGTTTAATAGGGCGAACTGGAATGAGCCCTTTTGAGCATGAGGAGGTTAGACGAGCTGTTTTTGATATGAATAAGGAAAAAGCTCCAAGTCCTGATGGTTGTACATTGACTTTCTATTAGAATAGTTGGATACTATTAAGGGTGATCTTATATGTGTATTGTATTCAACAATTTTTTTTTGCAAATGGGATTGTAGGAAGAAGTGTCAATTCTACGTTTATTACATTGATCCCCAAAAAAGACTGCTCAATTAAAGTAAATGATTTTAGGCCTATCAGTTTAGTGACTAATTTGTATAAGATTACCACTAAAGTGTTATTTAGAAGACTTAGTAAGGTTTTGGGAGACATAATAACCATGGCTTGGACTGTTTTTGTTCAAGGAAGACAAATTTAGATACAACTTTAGTGGCAAATGAAGTGCTGGAGGATGTTATAATAAGAAGAAAAAAGAGAGTGATGCTTAAACTGGATTTTGAGAAGGCTTATGATTTTGGTAAATTGAAATTTTGTGGATGATGTGTTGGGTAAGAGTTTTGGAGAGAGGTGGAGAAAGGGTTATTTCTCCTCTTCTACGTTCTCAGTGTTGGTGAATGGTGAGCCTAGGGAGTGGTTTAATGTTTCGAGGGGCTTAAGGCGGGGGAATCGTCCATCTCCTTTTATTTTTACTTAGGTGGTGGATTTGTTGAGTTGAATCATTAGTAGAGAAGACAAGATAGGATTGGTAGAGGAGTTGAGAGTAGGTAGTGAAGATATACCAGTGTCACATTTGTAGTTTGCTGATGACACTATCTTTTTTGTCAGAGAAAAATGAGAGTTTTTAAAATATCTTATCTCTGATTGAAATCTTTGGCAAAACCTTAGGTTTGAAAGTGAATATATCTAAAAGCGAAGTTATAGGCATTAATTTAGATGAGGAGGTTGTCAAAGATTTTGCTTCAGGAGGCAGGTTGTGCTGTTCATGAATGGCCTTTACTTTATTTAGGATTACCATATGGGAAAACCCGAGATCAATGTCTTTTTGGGATCTAGTAGTAGAAAAAATGAGCAAAAGATTTGATGGTTAGAAGAAGGCATATTTTTCTATTGGAGGAAGGATTACTTTGGTAAAAGCTTGTTGCCCTTATACTATTTGTCTCTGTTTAGAATTACAGTAATAGTAGCTATAGACAAAAAGGTATTGGGACTATGTAATTTGGTGTTAAAAAACATTTCTTTGGTAGGTAAATGATCATGAAGGTTCCCTTTAGAACCTAACACTCTTTGGTATAAGGTAAATAGGAGTAAGTATGATCAAGAATGAGTGGGATACTAAATCAGCACATAATGTAACTCATATGAGTACTTGAAAATTTATTTCACAGGTTTACCCTTCTTTTTTTCCTTTGACTTGGTATAAAGTTGGAAATGGTTCTAAAGTTCTGTTTTGGGAGGATATATGGGTTGAGAATTTATCTTTTATTAATATTTTTCCATGCCTTTATCGTTTGTCCTTGTTACATGAGGCTCCTATATCTTATTTTCTTGTTGTGGGGACAAATTATCACTCTTGGGACTTTCATTTCTTTAGACATCTCAATGATCGGGAAGAAGTTTTTTTTGACTTATTAGCTTTATCTTCTCCATATTTTGCAACCTTGTTTTTCTTATGATCGAAGAATTTGGAATGTTGAGAATTCTAATTTTTTTTCTTATAGATTGTTTTATTCATATCTTGTTAGCCCTCAGAACGAAGAATTATTCTCCTTAGCCAAATTTATTTGGAAAGCAAGAGTTCTTAGAAAATAAAGGCTTTTGTTTGGTCTATTGTTTTTAAAAGGTAAACACTAATGATTTGTTGCAGGTGGAGAGGCCCAACAAAGCTTTGAGCCTTGATATTTGTCTTACTTGTTTCAGCAGTGGAGAGTCCAATGCTCATTTTTCATTGTGTGTTCATTTGCACTTTGTTCACGGATGAAGCTTAGGTTTGTCTTTCTACAATGGAAAAGATGGTGCAAATTAAGTTTTGGGAATAGAAAGGAAGTAAAGGTATAATGGAATTGTGCATTCATGACAACTTTTTGGTGTATTTGGATGAAATAAAATAAAAGAAACTTCAATAACCGCCATTTTATTTCAAAATTAGTACGGGAAAGAATTATTTACATGACTTCACTTTGATCCAAATCTTCGGGGAGCTTTGGAGGTTTGCATTTGTCCGATCTCCAACATTATTTTTGCTTTCATTGTGGTAGTTCTTTGATATGTATTTTGCATTTATTTTTTTGAGGATATCTTGCGCTCAATATTGTAATTTGTTTTTTCCTCCTTCTATTCTATAATAAAATTCTTCTTTTATCCAAAAAAAAAAAAATAATTACTTAATTTTTATAGAGTTGAATTAGTATTCCAATTTACAAACATAAATCATGCGTTCTAGTTTAAACTCCCGGTGAACTCAAGTGTATCCAAAAATTCTTGCCTCATCTCAAGTGTATCCAACAAGATCATGAATTCTGTTATTCACCCGCAACAAAAAGATTTGAATCAACAAAAAAATCAAATAAATTTCTGTGGCCAAAAAGAAAAAAGAAATAATAAAAAATTTAAGGGTGTGACCAATACCTTTTAGTCAAAACCCCACGGAACTTAAAAGGAAAGATTCAATCATTACATATAGCATTGACCTTTTTTTGTACTTAGCCTTATAGTTATTAGAACTGGCTCGGACATCGAACAGGCAGAGAGACTGGGTCAATAGTTCACTGGTTCAACCATGGGCCAACTGGTTGGATCGATTGTATAATAAAAAAATAAAAAATAATTATTAATATGAATTAATATGTTAAAAAGTATCTAACAGAGCCAAAAAACCAAAAAAATGGAATGAAAAATTTTGAGACAATTTTTATATTTAAGAGGTATATTTTGGAAGAGAAAAGACTACATAACCTTAGAAGAGAGAAGCCATGAGGAGTGAAAGCTTTTTACTATGCCATAAACTTATCCCACATCGAAAGCCTAAGAAGGCCAAAACTATTTGTGGCCTATAAGAAGTGTTTTCCAATATATATGGCTTTTCTAAGCTGTTTTTTGCTAACCATGAGGTAAGCCTGGGAAACTGAGACAGTCTTTGTCTTGGGTTTAGTACAAATATTTTATTTTAAAGTTAAAAAAGTTACTTTCCTCTTTACAAAATTGATAAGACCAGAACTATATTGAACCAGACGGTTCATCCGAATTTTGAAAAAAACCGGCCGGTTTGGAGTTGTTGGACTGGTTCAAAGCTGGCTTCTGGTTGGACCGGTCGATCCGGTCCGGTTTTAATAAAAATGCTTTGCCCTCTTCTACGATGCCGTTATACAACATAAATTAATCTTATTTAGATTGCAAACATGATTTTTAAATTATAGCTCAACATATACACCAGGCCATCTAGGATGATATACTTGTTATGTTTGCAAGTGACTCTTACCCTTTTTTTTATTGGTTTTTACAATTATCATCAATAATCAATATTTAACACCATGAAGAACAGATGAAGTACTAAAACAGAAGATAATCAAAAATACAAGAACAAATTTTTCATCAACATTACTAAACAAAAACATACCATGTCTTTGGACACCTCCCATGGAGCACCAATTATCACCTCGTCCACATAACGGCAAGCCAAAACACTTAAGCTCCTTTCGTGAAGGTTCATGATTGGGCGGTGTGCTCCTCTATTAACACTGAAACATCCAACAAACAACAAAAAATACAAGATGTAAGGTTTTCTTCTGCTTGGGAAATGTTGCACCAACCAACACTTAAATACACAGTATGTAGTCACAAAAAAATCCCCTAACATTACCTCCCATAAAATAAAAGCCCCTAAAATACATACCATCTCTCTGCAGTTTTCTTTAGAATTAAAACCTATCCTAGTCCACACAAGAAAGCACACCAAGTATCAAAGGGATATGGCTCCTCAAGTGGTGTGTTATGAACCCACCCTTGGTACTGAAATGGGTTCTTTGAAAGAAAGGATCACTTCCACCCAAAAAGGGTCCATAAATTACATTCAAGCAAAGTTTATGTACCTGAAGACGATTTGACTGACCCTGCCCCTACTACAGCATTTGCGTATTTAGAAGCTACTATTGAACTATGAAGAGGATTAGTAGCCAAAGGTATCTTTTTCCCCTTAATATTTTATTCTTAACCTTGATTCACGAGAACCGATCCCAGGCCACTTTTATTCTTCATTATTTATTCTTTCTTTTTACGGTGAATCAAACTGCACTTGATTGAGCCAATATCACAATTTTGATTTTGTTACTACCACTATAGCCGTTGGGATGAGACCTTGTCCCTACTCCATTTTTAGGACAAGTAGATGTTGGAGCAACAATCCACGACACTGACATAGGGCATATAACAAATGTACATAATACGCTAGAAGAGAGCATTTTTTTGGTCATCCGAACAAAACGGATATCGTCTATGGTAAATTACAACGACGAACTGCAGTTTGCCATAAATACATGCACCTCTCTTATATGTACTGAAGTTACACTGCACTCCTCTCTTCTTCACTGACAAATTGTGAATCCCTCCTTGCCGTGACTGCCCGATCTCAACAATGACTGAAATCATGATTATAGTTTCTTACGACAATCATTTTAGACTCTTTAAAGTCAAAACAGTTCAAATGTCAATTTTACCGTTTGAAAGTCCAATTTAGCAACTTAACTACCATCTTGTGCCACATCATCACTATCATCTATATCATGCAAGCTAACTACACTTTCAACTTTCTCCTCCCCCTCGTTTATCATCAGAAAGCTCCCTCTCCCCCTTACACAAACACAACAACCAAACAAACTCTCTCCCTCTCTCACACACACACACGCGAATGCACACATTGATATTTTCTTCCCCATCTCCAAAACCCTAAGCGCACCACTAGCCAGCCCAACCGCCACCGACCATCTTCAGCCACAAAACAGATCACCATCATAAAAAGACAAAAAAAACAATATGGTTTACACCCCCCCCCCCCCCCCCCCCCCCCCCCAAAGAAAAAAAAAACAAAAATCAATGAGATCAAGAAAACTTTTATCTTGATATGAGGTAAACCAGTGGGTTAAGGTCTTTTCAAGGGCATCGTAGCCCATAAACACCACCTTTATCGTCTTCTTGTTCATGTATGGTTCTCAAAATTTTCTCCCCAACCTTTTTCTATACTCTTTTTTAAAATCATTTCCACACTTCATTTCTAGCCGAGAACCACCACCCAAAACCAATGCTGTAAATCACCATTTGTTGCTCTCAACTCCATCCAACCACCAAAGGACATCCATCAGTCTATATGCCTCCACTAGCCCTATCATCTTCTTGGTTCATTATTAGCGTTAACGACAATCCACCTTTATTCGGTGCCAAAAAACCACCATCCATCAGTCTATATACCTCCACTAGTCTCAACACCTTCTCATGATTCAAAGTCACAGTATCAGTCACCAACTTGAAGGGTAGTGAGACACATCGGTCGTGGCGTCGCGGTATCGGCCGATACGTCCAAAACATTAGTTAGAATGCCCATAAATTTTTGCAAAAAAAACATGAAAAAAATCCAAAAAATTGTAAACATCATAATCCAAGTATCATATCCCAAAATGTATTATTTGACACGTTAAATATAGTAAAAATAAATTATAAGGGCGATACCGAGAAAAAATATTTAACAAAAAAAAATTCAAATTAAAAAAAAACATAAAATAAATCTGACAAGTGGAACTGGGAAACAAAAAGGATAAAATGATTGGGAAATATAAATCATAAAAAAATAATAAAAGGGAATGGTCCAAGCCAACAGACTGTGCTTAATATTTTAAGTCACAATCGGTTTGAGACTATTTGACCAGGAAAGAGAGGGAGAGAGCACGCGAGACAGAGAGATCGACAAAAGGTCATCACGTGAGTTATTAACTACTGCCTAGTGCCTGCTTCTTTGCTACCACTGCGAAGAAGAAAAAGAAGAAGAAGAAAGCGGGATCTTTCTGCGTCTTCAATTTTAACAGGTATGCCTTGCAATTGTTTCAATTTTTCTTCTGTTTCTGTAGTTGCACAAGGGGGTCAATTTGCTTGTGATTTTTTGTGACTTAGGGTTTGAAAAATGTCTATTTGGGTCTTAGATCTTCTTTTCCATTTTCTTTCTTCTTTTACTATTTTTATTTTGGAGATTCGGCTGAAGATTCTACCGGTATTGGTCCGAGTCTGATGTAACTCGTCTGATTCAAACGATGAGTTTGAGTTGAGCCGATACTACTGAGTCGTAGCCGATTCACTACCGAGTCTATAATATAAAACAGGACAAGCTTCAATAAGCTCATCCGACGGTCTTAAATAGACTTATCCAACGGTTACCAATATCTTTCTCAAAACTATTTACATTGAATTTCCCTAATCCCTAAATCCATCACTTCTCACTTATGTTGTAATGTGCGTTCAGGCACGAGTCACCTCTAGCCATGGATAACTCGTGATATTTATGTATCGTGTATCGATATTGGATCAATCATGGCCAAGACGCCAAGTCGTATCGGTCACGACCGATACTTTGAACCGTGCACCTTCTTGCTTCATTATTATTATTAACAACAATCCGTCTTTATCCGGTGCTTAAAAAACCACCATTTTCTCTGTAGTTTATATCTCCCCTTTTTCTTTGGAATAGCTTTTTTCAATTAAACCTAACATAAGCCCATTCACTATTTATGTTAAAAATCCACAAAACACTACCCGAGAGCGGGCCTTGACGTAAAGGTAAGGTTGCTCCATTGTGACCCAGAGGTCACGGATTCAAGTCACGGAAACAAGCGGGAGCCTTGTGTACTATGTACGCCCTTGTTATCGTATAACACTATCCATCCCAAAATTCCACCATGCCAACATCATTGCCACCTACCTCCATTATCTTTAATCATATCGGAATGAAGAAGAATAAAATTAGAAAAAACATAGATGCCCCATACTATTGATACAATTTTTTTACTGATGCCAGAACTAGACCCAATTGTATATTCTGTATACTGAAACTTCAGAGAAACAAGCTGATTTGCAAAAAAACTTGAAGTATCCTGTTTGCGCCTATAGTGCCTTTTGTAGTTTAATTTTCTGTTTGCAACTTATTTCTTCTTCTACTTCCTCTCAAACTTATTACTTACAATACTTTTTGGTTTGGATTTGGTACAGTGCAGTGGTGAAGAAGGGGTTCATTTGGCGTAGTGTTAATGTAATAGGTAGCCAACTTATGTTCCAAAGCTGGTGCAACTTGGTGGTTGGCCTCCGTCTAAGTAGTTTGCTTGTAATATGCGTGTGTATATGTGCAGATATAGTTATTAATGTATATATGCATGTGCATTCACGTGGGCCCTGTGCAAATATGTGTGCCAAAAATTGGGTGTTAAGGTTTAATAAGGTGGCAGCTTCGATGATGACAATAAAAAAGTGTTTCATAGTTGGGTTTGTAGGAGGGAGAGAGAGAGAGAGAGAGAGAGAGAGAGAGATTCATGAATTTGATTATCAAGAGAGGGGCACAACTGATTTGGCTTCTGGGAAAATATGTAAATTATGAAGTTTAAACTGTAAAAGAAGAGTTTTGCCACATAAGAGGGGGTCTGTATGCCATCTTAAAATATATAGGGCAGGTCCCTATGTTTCGGGTAACCTACAAAGGGCATCATTATAATTTATCCTAGTTTTAATCAGAAATTCTGCTACATAAAGGGAGGCAAAACCCATACACATGTAGGCTATGCAAGATCCTGCTACCTAACTATTGATGGGTTAGGACATATCCTAGATAAACAACACAGGGAAGAGAGAGCACATCTCATGATTTCCTGTCCCTACTCGGGGGGGGCAAAAAGAAAACCAAACTCATCAAGTCAAAATACCCATGCAATTGAAAACAATGCAACAAGTGATATATACTGTCTCATAAGAACACATAACCAAAACCTAACACCTCATATTATTAATCATTGAAATTGGATCCCTAGCAAGACCCAAGGATCAAAATTTCATTTCTTTCTAGTCGTTTCAACCAAAATATTTTGGTTTTAGTGGAAACCACAACAAATTAGTGGCTGAAAATCAAAAATCCGATGTTTTGTACTGTTTCTTTCAATGTTGCAGAATTAAATTTTCAAAAAATTTTCCGTTCTCAAGATGACGGATACCATGCATTGGAATGAAATTCTGATCTTGGCAAGACTGTTGTGCATTATCTTCTCTTCCAATCAGGAAATGACCCAAGAGTTTTAGATGCAGCCTTTTTTTTACGATGCCCCTATGGTCACTTCATACAACAACTACAAAAAATCAAAATCAGTGCCAGGAACTTTTTGAGTGGGTTACTTCATACCTTTTTTTTTGTTTGATAAAAGAAGAATTTCATTATAGAAAGAATAAAGATCAAGTTACAACATTGTCGACAAGATATCCTTAGAAAAAGAGTAAAGCAAAAAAGAAAAGGAAAAAAAATTAAAGTGAAGTCGCTATCCAATTCCTTTGAAGATCCGACCAAGGAAACCCTTTAGAACTTTGTGGTTTTGGTCCAAAGTAAAGCCATAAAAACCAGTCTTTTCCATATAATTTGGAACGAAGAGAACAATTATTGAAAATTCTAGCATTTTTCTCCTTCCAAATATACCACAGAATTGTTAAGAACGCAAAATGCCATAGTACTTTAATTTCTCTTTTCTTTCCAAAACCCCAATACTTGATCTACAACATCTGCTAAATTGTGGTTTTGCATGGAGCTTGTGGAATACATTATTCAAGTTGATTGTTGAGGCTTGGATTTGAGGCCCTACAACAAATCATTAGTGTTCCTTCGATTAAGGACAATAGTCCAAACAATAGCCTTAATTTTTTAGGAAACTTTGACTTTCCAAATAAATTTGGGTAAAGAGAAAAATTCATTGTTCCGGGAGCTAATAAGATGTGAATAGAAGGATTTGCATGAGAAAATCTTAGATTTATCTACAATCCAAATGCTACTATCATGTGAAGAACAAGGTTGGAAGTCATTCAGAATGTGAAGCACATAAGTCAAATAAATTGCTTCCTTATCATTAAGATGCCTAAAGAAATGAAAATCCCAAGAATAAAGTCCGTTCCCACGACAAGAAAAGAAGAAATATAAGCCTCACGGTATGAGGATAAACGATAAAGACGAGGAAAAAATACTATGAAAAAATGAGTCCTCAAAGGAAGAAAACAAGGGTGAATCTATGAAATGAACTTCCAAGGACTAGAATCATATGGATTACGTTATGCACAGACTTAGTATCCTTTGAAGGCCATATTTACTCCTAATTATCTTTTGGCAAAAGGAGTCAGTTTCTAACGGGAACCTCCATAAACCTGCAAGGAAAATGTTTCAAAACACCAAATTACCAAATTACCAAGTCCCAATCCCCCTTCATCTATAGGCTTACAAACTGTCTCCCAACTTATTAAATAATCCCGCTTATCATTTCCCAACAAATCCCTCATCATCTTCTCTAAACTCCTAACTACTGTAGTAGGGATTTTAAAGAGTGACAAATAGTATAAATGGATGCTAGACAAACATCTTTTATCAAAGTGATCCTCCCTCCAAGAGAAAAATATGTCATTTTTCAATCATCCAATCTTTTGCACATCCTTTCAACAACTGGTTCCAAAAGGACATGATCTCAGATTTCCCCCCAATGATAACCATTAGTAAACCATAGGCCACTCATGTACTAAACAATCGTTTGTAATACCAAATCTCAAACAAGATGCCTATAACGCCACTTTTGGACATTACTTTCAAACAAAAGAATTGTCATTGAAAAACTTAAAATTTGCAAATTCTATAGAAAACCAATTCTCAAGCTTACCACTCATATAATTTATTACCCATAAGACAAAACTTATTAAAATTCTAAAATCAGAAGGAGAATAAGAAAGTTGTAATACGTGTCCGTTATTTTCAACATTTGCCTATTAACAACCAAGGAGTCTATTTTTCTATCTGCTCAATAAAATCAGTGGGGCCATAAGAGTGATCCAGCCAAGACTTTCTAAAATATGATATTTGATTTATTTTCTTTTCTAATTTAGTCGGATTAAGTAACATCACTCCCATTTGTACATAGCTCCTAAACCACATGAATATTAAAAAATTGAGACTCATTTTAATAAGGCAATGCCATGCAAAGATCATTCTACCTGCCAACCTACTCGTGCTTGTAGCTCCACCAGTGATAAATGAATTGCTTACGAGAGCTTCGCAACCACTGTAGCTAGCAGAAATAACTTAATGGTAGTGCATAGCTTGACATTTCGGCTCCAAGCTTCGTCATTTAGTAGTTTCAAGAGGAGTGCGTAATAGATTCCAGACTCCATGTGTTTTTCTTATGCTCTCTCGAGTTTGCAAACCTTAGTAAGAAGACCCTATCACGAATTTCATGACCTTCCTAAATCCAAGGGCTATGTATGAGACAATACTATAAGTTCCATTAAGACACAAAGAATCCACCAAAGGCCCAAGTACCAAAAAAAAACCCATGATGCATCCATTAATATTAAGCTCCTTGCAAAGGTATCAAAAACTCATCTACAGTCTTCTCTACATAGACAATGAAAGGTTTTATACAAGTGCAAAGAAGAATCACCTTCCGAGTCCTAAGGATATAAGATCATACTTGAAAGCGAGAGAGTAAAGTTTTAAGTGAAATTTATAGAATATCCAACCCAAAACCAACCGGTAATGAGTGGAATGACCTCCTAAGTATATAAACCATACTTGGGTCTACTTAATTTTTGGATGCAGGATAGCTCTCTTTACACATTCTTTCACATGCGACTTGAACTCAGATGTGCGATAACAAATCGAACTAAAACACAGAAAAAATTGACAAACAAATAGCTGATCGAGAAATGCAACCCGGTGATAGACTTGGCCCACCAACCACCTAGCCCTGATAAATGTTAATGCATCCAACCTAAAACGAATTAGCAATAGAGAATAGTGAGACCCCTCAAGTATATAAACCAACCTTGGTTCTGCTGAATTTTTCGATTGGGATAGCTCTATTCCCAAAAAGCATCGAGTGTACCTCCCCAGGAGCTGTCATACCCCCAAGTATGCAACTATTAATGCTTACCATAGGTAATATATAACTCCTATTAACATGAATCTCAAAAGTTAGGACCTTTTGCGACTTAAAAAATATAAATTTTCTACCTTTGGAGATGCCCAACTCGTTCCTCCCAAGATAGAGATTGGGCCTAGAAGAATTCATAGCCTCCTAGTTGAGAAATAGTCCAGTAAAAGTTTTTTTTTTTTTGATAAGTAACTGAAAATATTATTAATGAGGAAAAATATAAAGGAGTGGACAAGAAGTCCAAACCTCAAGTACAAAAACAAATCAACCAGCAACACAAGGCACCAAGCCAAAAAGGAAAGACCATCCTACACTAAGCCTAAGAAAAGTTGAAAAAAATTAGACAACCAGTAGCCCAATTGTTCAAAATACCAAAGAGCGCAACATCGCCAAAATCTTTTGTGTTTGAAGCTCAGAAAGAAGTAAGAAAGTGGATACGACTCACTAAGCCTTCCAACTCTTCACATTTGTCCTAAAAAATTCTTGCATTCCTTTCCAACCAAATCACCCACATAGTTGCAAAGAAAACACAAGCCATAGAACAACACCTTTTGTACTTTTTCCAAAAGCACCGAAGTCCACCCACACCATAGAAGCAAAAGTCCTTGGAGCCACCCACAATATACTGGCCACCTCAAAACATTTATTCCATAAAGACCAAGCTATTGGGCAATGCAAAAATAAATGATTCACACCTTCACACTCCTTCCTACGCATAACACACCATTGCGGTAAGAGACATATTTTTGGTCTTCTTTGTTGGAGCATATCATTTGTATTCACCTTACCATGAGCAACCACCCATGCACACATTTTCACCTTCAAAGGCACATTAGCCTTTCAAATTTTCAATAATGGATAAAAAATCGGGAGAGAAGAGTCATTAATCAAAGACTCAAAAAAGGTTTTACAAGAGAACAAACCCGAAGAGTCAAGAATCCAACATCTTTTATCCACCTCCCCATTATTCATAGAAACATGACTAATCAAAGAAAGGAGATCAATCAAATCTAAAGTATTCGTATCATTAAGATTTCTCCGAAACCCAAAATCCCACGACAAAGGGTAAGAAATGGATGAAACAATTGAAGCAATTGGAACATGATGATACAACAAAAGGTTGTAAAGGCGAGAGAACATACTCTCCAAAAACGAACTCACCCACCCAAATATCCTCCCAAAACCTCTCCCTCTCCCCATTACCCAAAACATAATTGGTCCTTAGAGAGGCACTAATGGGGATCGTGTAGGAATTGGATAGATATTATAGATTAATTATGATAGTTATTTAGATACTTTTAGTATTTATCTTTTAAGTAATTTCTTTTAACTTGTGAGGGTTTATTTGCCATTATTTATTTCTTTTAGAGTTCTTTTAGGATTTGTGATCTCCTAATATATATAGGATTTATGAACTCCTTATATATATAGGGGATACATAGTTGTTGGGAGAGTAGACTTTGATTATTGATATTGAATCCTGATATTGCTTCTTCCTCAAATTCTCTCTGTTCTCATCCCCTTCTTCTACTTTTCTCATCCCCTTCTTATTCTTCCCTTCTCATCCCTAATTCTTCTTTATTACGATTTACATCAATTTGGTATCAGAGCCCAATTTCGATTCGTACAAATCAAAAAAAAAAAAAATTTAACACTGTTCACGGGATTACTGTTCACGGTACTGTTCATCGCGCTGTTCACAGAATACTGTTCATCGAGGTTACTGTTCATCCGTTGTCCAGTTTAAAAAAAACACCCCAGAAAATTTCAGAATTACAGAAACATCCCCAGAAGGTCTAGAAAATTGCAGAATTACCTCCAGAAATTCCAAAAAAATTACAGAAACATCACCCAGAAGTTCCAAAAAAACTGCAGACACATCCCAAGAGGTCTGCAGAAATTCCAGAACTGCCCAAGAAGTTTCAGAAGTTTCAGAAGTTACAGAGTCCTCCCCCAAAAGTTTCAAAAATTGCAGAATCATCCACAATAAGTTTCAGAATTTCCTCTTTATTATGGTATGCATACTCCTATAGATTTTGAGACTAATATTTTTATTCATTGGGAAATTAGAGAATTTGCAAATGGTCCAAACATATTTTCTTCTATTTAAGTTTTCTCACTTCTTAAGATTATCAATTGCATTCTTGAACTCATTCTTATGTTATTCTCATCTTTCAAAGTCAATCATGAATTCATATGATCATTATGATGTCTATTCATATACTTGTCCAACATCAAGAATGTCTCAAGTTCACAGTTCTCCACAACGTCATCACTATATCTATTCCACTCCTAGAGTTTCTCGGAGTCATCATAAAGTCCATAGTAAGTCTGAGTTTTATTATGAAGATTATCCAGAATATTACTCTGGGGCACTTAAGTCACATAAGAGTTACCAACGTCATGCTTCCCAAAGTCATCATCAAGGTCAATCTGGATCAATCTTCCATGTCATTAGTGACCATTCAAAAACCCAAACTTCCCTAGAAAAAAAGGTTGAGATCTTTGAAATTGGAGTTGCCAATACTAAACATTCACTCGGCCAATTACGTGAAGAATGTAGAGGGATGAAAAACCAATTATCTGAAATAACAAGTCAACTTTCTCACTTGAATAAAATTTTTGCAAGTCAGCAAATGGAAGAAAATAAGGACAAGTCTCCAGTTTCACCTAATGTTGGACACCCGCATAATGATGGCCATATTCCTATTCCATTGGACCCTCATGCTTTACATCCTTCAAAACATACTTTCAATCGTTTGAACATTGATACTAATGATGAGATTATTTTTGATCCTATCATGTTTTCTACCTCATCAGAGCCAAAAGTTGAATTATTACTAAGCATTGAACTTGAGGAAAAATTCATTCAGTTGGTTCCTATGCAAGATGTTGAGCATATTGAGCTACCTATTTTACAATCTGTTGGCGATTATTCTGTGACTACTATTCTGAATCATGATGGCATTGTTGTGGATTCTTCTTCATATGAGATTATTGATTTTGTTTCGGATTCTTCTCCACCTGATATTGTTGACATTGTTCTGGATTCTGCTCCACTTGAGAGTATTAACTTTGATTCTTTGCCTACTGTCAAGTGTTCAATTGAGTCTGTACTTTGTTATTTTCAGCACCAGGGTGTTATAGTTACTCCTTTGTCATCGATGTCTTGTCCCACTGAATGTCTTTTGTTCAAGTCTAATGGGAATTGTTTTGCTATTCTTGAGTTTGGATCTAATGCTTATTTACTTAATTTTCCATTGACTGTTAGTATTAGTCCAGATTTTTATTTGGAGGACATGCTACTTAATCGAGGTACTCCAGAACCTCCTATTTTGTTATCTAGTGTTTCTACAGGTGGAATTGTTTCTTCTTCAGCACAAGTTCCAGTTCTTATCTTTCCACTTCCATCGCATATTTTGGGCCAAATAGACGATGTGCTACGAGACCAGATATGCATTGCTACAGATGGAGATTCTTGCATTTATTATGGTCGATGGAAAAATATTGATGGTTCTTTCATTCTGGATGAAGCGTTCTATTATCTGCATGCTGCTTTCTTAGGGTACTTCTACTTTGAAGACTCTCCGGATGAGAGTTTTTTTCAACCGGAGGAGAATAATGGGGATCGTGTAGGAATTGGATAGATATTATAGATTAATTATGATAGTTATTTAGATACTTTTAGTATTTATCTTTTAAGTAATTTCTTTTAACTTGTGAGGGTTTATTTGCCATTATTTATTTCTTTTAGAGTTCTTTTAGGATTTGTGATCTCCTAATATATATAGGATTTATGAACTCCTTATATATATAGGGGATACATAGTTGTTGGGAGAGTAGACTTTGATTATTGATATTGAATCCTGATATTGCTTCTTCCTCAAATTCTCTCTGTTCTCATCCCCTTCTTCTACTTTTCTCATCCCCTTCTTATTCTTCCCTTCTCATCCCTAATTCTTCTTTATTACGATTTACATCAGGCACACCTTGAGAAATGTACTTTCATGGATTTCAAAAACTACCCCTTTCAAACCCATTAGCATCCCATCCATGTGCTTGTAAACCATATTTATTTTTAATAATCATGTGCGACAATGAATTTTGCTCCAACGAAAACCTGCATAGCCATTTTCTCAAGTAAAGCAACATTCCTAACCTTCAAGTTTCCCACCAAGAGACCACCCTTATTCTTGGACCTACAAACAACTTCCCATCTAATCAAATGATCTTTTCTTTCCTCACCACTACCTTCCCAAAGAAAGCCTTTCATCATCCCTTCTATCTTCCTAGCAACCAAAGAAGACAACTTAAGCAAAGACAAAAAATAAATAGGAATACTAGCCAAAACGGATTGAATTAAATTAAGTCTTCCTCCTCTAGATATAAAAGCATTTTTCCATCCATCCATCCAATTTTTTTCAACAACCAGATCCCAAAAACTCATAGCAAGAGGGTTGCCACCTAATGGAAGCCCCAAATAATTCATAGGCCACCCTCCAACTGGACACCCCAAAACCCCAGCGACCCTACAAACCTTCTCCCGACTTGAATTAACTTCAACAATCAGACTTTTATCCAAATTTACCTTAAGCCCCGACATAACACAAAAGATCTCAACAATTTTTTTAATATTCAAAAGTTTCTCCTTATCCCCAGAAGAAAAGAAAACAATGTCATCCGCAAACTGCAAATGAGATACAATCACTCTTTCCCATCCAATGATAAAACCCTCCCTCAAATTAGACCTGTCAGCCCTTAACATTAACCCGCTTAACTCATCCACCACCAATGTAAACTAAAATGGTGGGTCACCCAGCCTAAGTCCTCTAGAAGCCCAAAATCTACCCCTAGGTTTACTATTTAACATGACTGAAAAATTCATCGACTGTAAACATCCTCTAATCCATGTCCTCCATCTCATCCCCTACCCTTTTTTTCCCAAAACAAAATCAAAAAAATCCCAATCCACATAGTCATAAGGCTTCTCAAAGTAAATCATAAAGACAAAGCCCTCAACCCCTCTAAATCTATAATCCTCAACCATTTCATTTGCCACTAAAGCAACATCAAGAATCTGTCTCTCTTTTAACAAAAGCACCTTGAAACCAGATATAGTCTCATTCAAACTCTTCCTTAACCTTAAGGAAAACACTTTAGCAATAATCTTATAGAGACTAGTCACAATGCTAATTGATCTAAAATCCTTTATCCTGGGAGAATTTTCTTTCTTTGGAATAAAACAAATAAAAGTAACATTTGTTATTTCATTTACAATTCCATTCTCAAAAAACTCAAGAAACACTAACATCAAATCATCTTTTAACACTTCCCGCACTCCTGAAAGATAGCCATAGTAAACCCGTCAAAACCAGACAGTTTTCAACACTGCACTAAAAAATAGCTTTCCTAACTTCCTCCTCTTTGAAAGGTCTTTCCATCCATCTTGCAATCCTGCCCTCAATGGAGCAGCACTCAAGACCTTCCAATCTAGGTCTAATAACATCTGGAGCCGAATATAACCTTGAAAAGAAACCAACTACCTCTCTCAATAGCTTCCTCCTCCTCAATAATCACACCATCATCAAGTTCCAATTTATTAACGACTTTCTTTTTCCTATTTCCATTCGCCACCATGTGAAGAAACTTTGAATTAATATTCCCTTCCTTTGCCTATTTCACTCTAGATTTTTGCCTCCACCTAATCTCCTCCCAAAAAACAATCTCCTCAATTTTATTTCTAAGATCCCATCTCTCCTTCCTCAGCCCCTCATCTAATTCTCCCCTCTCCTCAATCTAGTCAATATCCTCAATCCTTTCCATAATTAAAATTTTAGAAGCATACAAATCCCCAAAAATCTCGTTATTCCAAACCTTCCCAGCCTCTAAAGCATCCCTCCACCCACCACTTCTTAAATTCATTTTTAAAACCATGATGTTTAAGCCACATAACATGGACCCATTTAAAAACAGTACTATAACTTGAACCCCATTTAAGTGTTCTAAAACTCTGCCAATTTAAGATGGAAACTTAAAAATAAAAATATTAATTAGTCAACTAGTATGAAAATACTATATTTATGAACTCATCTGGGTTAACTTGAAGAAAGGGGGGGGGGGGGGGGGGCAGAGGGAGGAGGGAGGGAGAGAGAGAGAGAGAGAAAGAGAAAGAGAAAGAGAAAGTTATAGTTACCTAACAGTTTGATCAGTGTGAATCCCAACAAGTAAAAAATCTCCAAGTCCCCGTGCAAGCCTCAATATCTGTGAATCACAAGATACCATATTGCCTAAAATCAGAACATTTGCACCCATAAAACCGAGTCATATAATATGTGCTTATTAAGAATTTGAGGAATTGAAAAGTTGAAATAAATAAAATATATACATTAGAAAAAAGAAGAGCCGTTTCTGGTGAATAAGAGAAAACACTTGGACATACAAAGAAACCAACAGGAAAAACAATGGTGAACAAGTAATGAAAAGAAGTCACCTAGTTCTAAAAGATAAGTGCAAACATATCCCTGCGAAAAAAGCATGCCATTGACATTCAGCTGCCAATGACAATCTTGAATTTTAACATAGCAATGCAACTTGATGTATTAGACAATTAATATATCCCAAGCGGAAACATGCAAGTGATATTATCAATCTGTCCAGACCATAATTGGAAATCACTTTGTGGTTGATGGAGGCCTCTTGCAGTTTTATTTTTCATTTGCTGATTTTTTTTGTACTTGGGTTGGATATCTTATCCATCATTTTTAACTTTTCAAATGTCTATGAAATGAAATATTTGTTTCTTATTCCAACGAAAAAATCTGTCCAGCTCATAAACACTGTGGTGGGCCATTAATCCATAGCATGCCAAATGAATAGGAATAATTCGTACCTCCACATGTCCAGCATGAAAAAGATCAAATGCACCGTCTATATAAACTATGCGAGCATCCGGTCCAGGCCCCTATCAGCAAGGCACAAATATCATCAAGGATCAGAAAGTAGACCTCAAAGGCAATTTCTGTATAAAAGAAATAATTTAAGAAGGCGATCTCATATAAGTACAAGAAACACTAGATATCCTTAAAGAAAATAAAAGAGTGAATCAAGGCTGTACATGACCTAAGCCTAAAGTGACAGTGTAGTGAAGGCCCCTTCTGCACAAACAAGGAGGAAAAAAGAGAGAAAAAGGCAGAGTACTGGACAAATGTTAAATTCTATTGATATGATAAATCTGGAATGAACAATGACAATCATATGACACTGGCTTAACCAAATAGAAAAAATAAGTTGAAGAACAAAAATCAGAGATGTCTACTTCAGTGGAGGTGTGAATGGTTCCATTAACCAACCCCTCAAACCTAACAAAGGATACCAAAAGAAAAGTAGAAGCCTCCCATCCTCCCCTCGAAAAAAATTCTAATTTTTTCCCAAGTCATGAATGGTTCCCTTGCTCTTATTTGCTCCTTCATTAGTCTTCCAATTAACGTTGATGGTAGATGCAACTTCACATTTTTTCCACCTCAGTCATTCATATATTCTACGAAGTACGGACATGGACACGTTGGGACATGCTACATATATAGTGATAATGACATATTATTCATAAAAAAATCAGTACTTTATGATAAATAGATGTTATGTCTAGTCATCTAGTCTGAAATTTTAGACTAACATTATAATAGTCAATAATCATCAATTTTTTTGTAGACTAATATCATAATAGTCAATAATCATCAATTTTGTCGTAGAAGTGTACCAAACATATATATTTTAAATAATTTCTCTCATTTTCTCAATTGTTTTTTTTTTTCTAAATCTTTAATTTATATTTTGCGTACAACTTTAACATGTTTAGTTTTAATAATAGTATGTTTTCTCATAGTATAAAATACTTATTAGTCAAATTTTAAGCTTTGTTAATTACTTGTCAACACATGTTTATTGTTTAATAGTAGACACGGTCTAAAAAATATCGGACACGTCACCGAAAAAGTGTCGGACATATGTCCGAAATTAAAATATTTCATTTAATTATGGATACAGATAAAAGAGTATTGGACAAGTGTCCTAAAGTGTCCATAGCTTATATTTATGGAAAAAATTTAAACCAAAGAACCAACCCTCAAACCTAATCAAGGATACCAAAGACAAGTAGAAGCTTCCTATCCTCCCCTCGAAAAAACACTGAAATTTCTTTCCAGTATCATGTCACATAAATACATGTCACAAGCCAGATTTGGTTTGAGTGACTTATAGAACAGGTTTGTCTTTTTTCCAGTAATATTAAACAGATGAAAACTCCAGACCATGGAAATAATACATCCCTACATAATGACCTCCCAGCTGCAACATATCAGCAGCATCCATCCATGTTTGGTCTTTGAACTAGCATTTGCCCCTTAAATCTTAATCCCCATTCTCACTTGACAAACCTAAACAAAAATGGAGGGCGGGGGGGGGGGGGGGGGGGGGGGGGGGAAGGTAGAGGAATGCCAAGAGAGAAGAAGGAACAAGAAGGTTGAGGCAATACTATAACACAAATACCACTCCGTTACACCATTGGCCACCATTACATGATAATATAGCATACCAATTCTCAATAGGCGCCCCTCAAGCAAAGGAAAAGAACAAAAGGGAGGGGGGCACTAATGAAAAACCAAAGAACTGCAAAGAAGGAAGGGAAAAAAAGTTACCACTAAACTACATAATTTATGAAATTTGACTCTTAACTATCGATAATCCAAACTAGGAAAACTACTAAATAAACAAGTATATACAGGAAAGATTATGATTATGAATGTAATAAATACCTTCCCATTGGAGAATTGCACAATTCTGCGAGATGTTGGAAGAAAATGAGATATGCGCGTTCCACTTCCGGAGGCACCATCTTCAGATTTTTGGCTGTGACCATGGCTGAATTGCCTTTGCAAGGAAGAATGATTGTTGCTGTCACTAGTGGACCTTTCTCTCACACAAAGAAGCATACGACCTATTTCACAACATCACCAAACAACTCATGGTTCCACAGACAGTAACCTGAGATAATTAGTTTCTGAATTTTTTATCAGCATAAACAGCTTAACTACCTAACTACTGACAAAAATTCACTATATCAGAAACCTAAGGAAATTTGTTTATACTTCAACATTGTGCCTATCACCACAACAAACCACCATAAAATGCATGACACCCTCCCCCCTCCTACCTGCGAGAGAAGGATTCATTGCCAATCAAACACAGCTATAGACAGAGGGAGGCAAAAAATATACCAACAATGTCAGTGCTTGACACTCCTTCTGTACGCTTGATCTGCTTATAGCGGCCAGCCTTCTTTGCAAGAGCATAAGCATCAGTTCCATCAGGAAGAATGCACGGGTCATCGCCGTGAATAATGTAATCTATATTGTACTCATCAAATAACTTTTTCATGAAATCTTCAGTAATAGCGTAAGGTGCATCAGGTATAACCTCATCCACCCACTTCACAGCACTAACCATAATCATCCTATAACAAAAATACCAGCATGTGCAAAAATGTGTTATTTGCTTGATGGTCCAATAAAACATCCGGTTATGTCAAAGAGTAATTTAATAATTTCTCAAGCAAATGAGTATATGCAATTGAAGATGAGAAGCATTATAAGGAAAGATCCGCTGGACTTCCATCACAACATGAACACAATCCTCCCCTTCTAGATGCTAAACGCATTAGACTAACATTCATTAATTGAAACAAGCACCCCTCCTCTAGGGAAATGGCAACAAAACAGTGAGTTGGATCTCTCATTTAAATCAGCTACAAATGATTCGAATCCAAGTAAGCTAAACAGAAAGTACAATAGTACAACATGTGTCACACATGGCTGAACTCAACTCATCATCTTCTGATCCCTATATTTTCAGTGATCCAGGAAGTTATCATGTACCACCAAGATAGATGTATTTAGCCAGTATTCCAATGTCAGATTGGTTTGCTAATCTACCTCGGAATATGAGAGTTCTTTAACAGCTTTTGAGTGGACATACTCTTTGATTCACACTTGCTTAAGAATGATCAGATTAGGTAGCCAGTAGCCTAATCTGCACCCCAAATAGTTCATATAATTTACCTCTTTGGGCAGTTGTAGGCTTCTAGCATATTTTTGCCTCATTCCTGAGCTATCTTACATGTTACATTTTAATGCAGAAACAGGGATTAATTTTTTTTTGATAGGAAACATGAATTTTATTGATACTGGAAAAAAAAATCATAAAAAATTACATAAGAAATCTCTCATTTTCTTTTCTATCTTTGTCACCACTTTTAAAGGCATCCGAAATAGAGACATGTAATAAAGAGGAATACTATTAAGAAGTGAATGAATTAAGGTGACTCTACCTCCCCTAGACAAATAAGCTTTCTTCCAACTATCTAACCGTTTTCCAATCTTTTGGATCACTGGCTCCAAAAAACTTAAGGAATTTGGGTTATCCTCTAAAGATAATCCCAAATAATTAAGTGGCCATTCCGAAATAGAGCATGTTAAAGTTCCTGCCAACCTAACTAACTTCTCTTGTTGTACATTAATTCCTCCAATTGCACTCTTAGACAAATTCACTTTCAGACCCGATACCAACTCAAAACATCTCAAAATTAAAGAGATTGTCTTAATATTCTTTTCATGTCCACCATAGAAAAAAATAGTATCATCCACAAACTATAAATAAGTCACTTCCGCACTATCCCTCCCAACTTTAAAACCATCTACCTCCCCTCTACTACTAGCCCTATCCACCACTAATGTAAATAGAAATAGTGAGAGGATTTCCCAATCTAAGACCTCTAGTAGCTTTGAAGCACCCTTTTGAAACCCCGTTAACAATAACCAAAAAATTTATTAATTTTAAGCAACCCAGCCCATAACATAATTCAAAAAATTTCAATCTACCATATCATATGCTTTTCCAAGATCAACCTTAAAAACAATCCCATCCTCCTTCTTTTCGGTATACTCCTCAACAACTATGAAGCACGGATACTTCGTCAAGGTCGACGTACCCGTATCGGATACTCGATGATACGTATCAAATACGCATCATCCGTATCCGATAATTAATAAAATATGTGGATACTTCGCGGATACTTTTAAACATGGAGCAAGAAGTACAATTTTCAATTTTAAGCTATACCCCTTATTTGGAGTTCACATACAATATAAAACATCAACAAAATTCCATCTGATTTTGAAGACACGGAGTGTTTTTTAAGTATTATTTATTATTACATGTTAAGAGAGTATAAAAAAAATGAGTCACTTACACTATCTATACTACTTTAAAATGTCTATATATCTGAAAAACTTTTTTTTCCACTTTTACCCTCCAAAAAACCAAGTATATCATCTTTATCCTTCAAAATTAATGGCACACTAAACCTAATTTATCACCACCAACTTACTGCCTCCCAATTATGCAGCCGTTACAACACCCTCCTCTCTCTACCATTCGGTGAACAAGCAGCCACGCTCCCTCACATCCCATCTCTCTCTCTCCCTCACACACACACACACACACACACACACACACACACACACACATATGCATCACTCGGTGAAAAACAAAAAGTCACGCTCCCATTCTTCTCCTTCCCCAATCCAATTACAATGTGTCGTTCACATCATACAATCGAACCTTTCCGCATTCGTGATACCGGTTAGAAGATCTAAATTTTCAGTCACCAATTCATTGCCATCAAAGATGATTTTGATCTAAAAACTCTCCAAGTAAGCCTTCAAACTTTTTTTTTCCCTTAGTTACATGATATTATTAATACGTTCCAACTTGTAGCAATATAGATTAAAAGTGATATGATGTTGGCTGTTATAGTTTTGGTTTAGTGGAGGCATGGTTTCTGGCTTTGGTTATTCATAATGTTAATTACAATATGTTGTTTATAGGTGTTGTTATCTGAAGCAAGGGCATGCATGTATTCATTAGGTGGTTTCAAATGTTATCTTTAAATCTGTAGAGCTAATTATTATATGGAATCTTGCTTCTCTGGGGTGATTGGAAGGAGGTGAAATTTAAAAGAGTATAACTTTAGTGCCAAGGGTCAGCCCTGTTGAAGGTGGTCATCTCCATTCATTGCTCAAGGCAAGGTTTTTTTTTTTAATTATTCTTCGGTACCTTTTGTATAATTTTTTTTTTTTTTGTATATTTTTTGGTGAACCTCAAACAACTCTAGTATTGGTAACAAGTTGCAAAATTGCTGATGGAATCAAATTGGGCAAGAATTTATTTATTTTCTAGAAAAAAATTGTAGATATGTTTAGTTTTAGTAAGATTTGTCACATGCTTCTATGTTTTTTTAATGCAAAGTGTATGTCTACTGTTATGTATTATGAGACTATTGAGGGTTTATAACTATCATCCATGAGCGATTCCAAATTATTATTAGGTGAGTCTTTGATCCCAACTTGCAAAACAAATAATCAAAGGGAAGACTCTGACCGAATATAGTGTATAGGTTTGCAAAGTGCATGCACTTTGAAATTTCATAAAGATGTGTTTGAAAAATTCTAAAATTGATAGTATTATAGAATAAACCTTTACATGTATGGTGGGTTTATCTTCCCTATTTAGGAGAGATAGAAGAACTATATAGGTTGTATAACTGTAATATGAAATGATATGTAGTCCAAAAGGGCTATTGACTGAACTAAGTTGTCAAGTCAAATGTATTTTGGACATGTCACATAATTAATGGCATACAATAGAAGACGAATTTGAAAATTTGTGGTCATTGCCTTCCTTTCTCTTAGACTCAGAACAAGGGTTTTTTTTTTCATTCAAATTGTCAAATATATGAAATACATGAAAAACATCAATTAACAACATAAATGAAAAACAATTTTTTTTTCACTTTTACCTTCCAACACTTAAACTATGTCATACTTATCCTCCAGATTTAATGCTAACCTTGCTTAATTTAGTCTTCATATTAATCCCATTTCATTAATATTATTTACATTCATCTTTTTCGTGGTCTTTGCTTTAATACACATCCAAATATTTTCCACTGCCCATCTCTACCTCTCCCGGTCTTTATTCCACTAAACGTAGGACTCTCTATTTTATTTTTTCTCCAAGTGTCCTGCCCTCCCAAATTTCTCTACTTCTCTCTATATAATTTGCCAACAAGTGTGAAGCTTGTGTCTCTGTCTTAAGAAAGTTCTATTATCGCTGGAACATCAAGGATCAAAATGTTGTACATTATTTGCTTTCTTCATGTTGTGGATTTTGTTTGTGATTTTTCGAATACGTGTTACATCAATTGATTTTTAATTTGTTTTTGTTTTCTACTGCTATTTTTTTTTTTCTGATTACTTGTTAAGTTGGAGTCTAGAAGACTTTTCATTTTAGATTTAATCTTACCAATCTCACCCAAATCCATTGTCCAACAAAATTGCATGTAGATTTTTTATTTTGTCATAGATGATATTTTATTTGTACTTTTTTCACTAATTTTTTGTTAGGTTATTTTTGCAATTTTATGATTATGTACCAATTAGAGGGGTGTACAGTGAAACACTACAAGAGAAATTCGTAACACAGTGAAGACATGAGTGGAAAATGGATGCAATACATCTGCAGCATCAGCGATAGGATTAATTTAGTATTAGTATTACTACTCCCTCACCTTTTTTTCCTTGTACTCATTTTCTTCATGGCAAAAAAAATAATAATAAAATAAGAAATCGAGTAGTTAGAACTTACATATGTTTGTGTAAGCTAAACGTTTGGAATCAAAGTGTGATTTATCTATGATGACATTGAAAATAATGTATTTGATGTCAATTGAGTAATTTTTTTTTTGCATAATTTCATTCTCTAAAATCCCCAAAAATGATTGCGATAAACTCAGGGTGATGAAAATACTTATAATGGATGTCAATTGGAGGGGGGGGGGGGTAATTTGGAATATTGAAAAATATTATATGAATATAAGGAACATAAATTCTGAACAACTGAATGAGAGTTCATAGAAATATAAATTTTGTTATTTCATCATATGGAAGCATTTTTTAGATGCAACTAGAAGTAGAAATTTTCAATGTCCATTGGGTTGAAATTGGTTGGTCCACCTATTACCACGTAACTCATGGTTAAAATAAAATAAAATTAGTTTAATGTGTATTGTGATAATTTAGTTTAAAGTGGACATTATGGTTCAACTCGGCAAATAGTATTCCATCAAGTTTGTTCTCCACGTTTAATTTTGTTTAATAACCCTTTTGTAGTAGTCGATTTTCTTTGTTGAAAATTATCCTATCTTTTGCCTCTTTCTTGTATGGGAGCCGAACACTTTCTTACAATTAGGGAGTTTTTGTTTGTGTAACAAGACTTAAACTAGGTCATGATGTTCTCCTTTCTCAGTTATAATTAAGTCATAGACTTGTTCTTTGTATTCACTTAATCATCCCAAAATCTTTCCTATTCTTGAGTAATAATAGTACAAAAACAATGTCTACAAACTTGGTTGATTAAATAGATATAGAAAATCATATTAGGAAAAAATACAAATAGAATTATAATTTAAAATTGTTCACGTGCGACGCACGTGTGCATCAACTAGTACTTTTAAAAATAAATACTTGTAAAACCAACTAGTTAAATGTGGTTATGATTCCTTCAATTGGTCATGCTCATTTTATGAACATATCATAATGAGACGATATTACATCATTTTTAATGGTAAAAATTCCTAATTTTACTTACTAATGTTAAATAATTATTGAAAAATTGTAATTTCTAAGTCGTTAAATAATAGTAAAATATAAAATATATTTATTATAGACGTATCCTGGCGGTACCCGTATCCTGTTTTTTTAAATTTTGTCATATCGCCGTATCCGTATCGTATCGTTATCGTATCACGTATCCGTGCTTTCTAGCTCAACAATCTCATTGGCAACAAGTACCACATCCAATATTTGCCTTCCCCTAACAAAAGCTCCTTGAGAAACAAAAAGGGTTTCCTCCAAGACCTCTCGAAGTCGCCTTGAAAGGAATTTAGCCAAGATTTTGTATAAACTTCCTTTCTTTTTTCTAAGTGAAATTCTCCCCATTGGCTGAAAATCCTTTATCCTAGAAGACCTCTCTTTCTTAGGAATAAGACAAATAAAAGTGACATTTGTGCATAAATTCACAATTCCATTCTCAAAAAATTCAGCAAAAACTTTCATCAAATTCCCTTTTATTACCTCCCAACACTTTCGAAAAATTGTCATAGTAAGCCCATCATCAAATCCCCCTTTATTACCTCCCAACACTTTTGAAAAATTGTCATAGTAAACCCATCCAAACTTGGAGACGTATCTCCACTTAACTCAAAGACGGCTACTTTAATCTCTTCCTCTCCAAAAGGTCTCTCAAGCCATATAGACTTACTCTCTCTAATAGGATGGCAATCAAGACCCTCAATAATTGGCCTTTGAGAACATTCTGAAGAAAACAACTTAAGAGAAAAAAACCAAAATCTCAGTAGTTATTAAATTATCATCCTCAATTACATTCCCCATCTCCGATTCAATTCTGATAATAAATTTCTTTCTCAATTTTCCATTTGCTATAGGGTGAAACAACTTAGGATTCTCATCACCCTCCTTCACCCACTTAACTTTAGTTTTTTGTTCCAACTAGTTTCCTCCTTCAACAACACATGGTCAATCTTATTTTGGAGGCTACATCTTTCCCTCCTTACATTCTTTCCAATGCCACTTGAAAATTCAAAAAAGTCAATGTCCTGAATTCTTTTCAAAATACTTTCCTTCTCCATTCTAAGATCACCAAACACACTTCAATTCCATACTTTCAATTTTTGCTTCACCAATTTCAGTTTTTGCATGAATTTAAATCCTTCCCAACCCTCCACCATAGCCTCATCCCACCATTCTTTAAATTTTTTTGCAAAAGACTGATGTTCAACCCACATATTCTCAAACAGTAAGATAATGCCAATTCTATGTGGAGGAGAACATTTACAATGAGTCATATAAAAGAAAGATGAGGTCATTCACTATGTACATGGATGCACAGCAGAACCAACTGTGAGAAATCGCACACAAAGTGGTTGCCCAAAGATTAGATTATGAACTAGTTAGAGCTTGCAATTCATCCGCAAAATAAAGAAAATAAGCAAAAAAGCAGGTGCCATAGAAAGATTTAATAAAACAAGAAATGACATGAAAGATCAATAGATATCCAAAATCAATTATATATAAATGTGTGCGTGTGTGTGTGTTTACAGATAGAAAGAGGAAAATCTATCAAATGAGCGTCTGTCGTTATATTGAAGATGAATTGTACTGAGGGACCTTGTTCTGCAGGATATAGATCCGCCAACAATAAATCCAAATTCATATTGGCAACAAAATGACGTGTGTTTAAAAGCCCGTATTTGTTGAGAAAGAAAAAAGAGAGAAGGGAGGAAGTTTTAAATTGGAAACTCAGAAACCAAATGAAAGGCAAGGGAAACGATAAGGAAAAGAGTAGAAGGGAAGTACACCTCTCGTGAAGAGGAGTGACGGGAGGGCCTTTGTTGGCAGTGATTTCGGCATCGCTGACAACGCCGACAATCAATTGGTCGCCAAGGGCTCGAGCCTGACGGAGGGCGTTACAGTGGCCGTAGTGCATCATATCGAAGCAGCCATCCATGTACACCCTTATGGGCCTCTTTTTTTTCTTCCTTCCCCATATTGCCAGCGGACTCTGAGGCAGAGCAAAGCAGAAACCCAACAGGGACACCCCGAGGACCACTCCTCCAATCAGGCAGGTCGTCAGGAACCTCGAACTCTGCTGTATGTTTTCCCCTTCTGAACCCCCCATCATTCCTTCCTGCTCTCGGCTCTCCCCACGCCCGCGTACTAATTATGCTACTTGTATGTGTAGATACCCGGCTGATCGAGCGCACTATAGGAACGCAATTTTCCTGCTTTCCCTCTTTTCCTTTTCACGTTTTCTATTTCTTTTTTTTTTCAACTATTTAATATGTTTTAGCATTCCAATGGTTCTTCCTTTCTGACAAAAAAAAAAAAACAGTAATATTATATTGAACAAATTTTAAAATCAAATTAAAAGTATAAGAGCTTAAATGATATAACAGCTAACTTAAGCTTTTTTATTTGATGTCATATCATTTGGACTCTTAATTTGATCAACATAGCATTATGGAAAAAAAAATAATTCTTCCTTTGTCTTTTTTATTTTTATATTTCCTCCTTATTGGGGATTGCTTGTAATGATCTTTTTGGGTGAAGACGAAATGGTGAATGGTGCATTAAACGCCGGTGGAGAATATATTCACTATAAAAATAAAGCTTGTTAAAAAAAAAATAAAAAAAAAATAAAGGAAGAAATCTTTTAATATTTTTTTTTTTTTTGTGATTAATAGCTAGGCCGGGCCGGGCCGGGCTCGGACTCACTTTGGTTTGTGCTCTTTCCATTTCCTTCTTTGGGAACTAAAGAATAATCCCCTCCAAAATTCCTGAAAGCGAAAGGCCACCTCCCGTATTAAATTGGTATTGTTACCCTTTTCCTGTGTCAAAAGTATTCCCCCACCATCCCTCTACTGAAGGAAGAAGAGATACAGATAGGTGGATCGATCACACCAAATTTCCCAGTTTCATCAAAAGTATTCCCCCACCATCCCTCCACTGAAGGAAGAGATACAGATAGGCGGATCGATCACACCAAATTTCCCAGTTTCATCAAAATCTCTTTTCATCCTCAATAATATGTCTTCCACGGCAGGTCTGGTGCCCATAACCAGGGCATTTCTGTCTTCGTATTACGACAAATACCCATTTCCTCATCTTTCCAATGACGTATCACGTCTTTCTGATCTGATTCGCTCCATGGCTAGCGAATTGTACAAGGACTCTCCTCTAACGGAAGGTGAATTTCTTGATCGCTTTAATTTGTGCGCAATCCTATGGCATATTACTCTTTTCTTTTCCATTGTCACGGGCCGATTGACTTAGGGGGCTCCGGTTTTTGTTTGATCGAGTAGAAGAGCTAGGATAGACGACCCATTTGACTCTAGTTTCAGTCGCCTGATTTTTTAGGGGAATTACCTTTTTTTTTTTTTTTTGCATTTGGGCCATCGAAGTGTGCAAATTATTCTGGTCAGCGTTAGAGGACTGCAAAATGGTAAAGAACATTTCGTAGGACATGCATTGTGAGCATCTGACTTGATCGTTGCATTGATATGCTATTGTCTACCTCAAATGGAAGTAACGAGCAAAGCAGGGAAGCTTGTTTGGAGCCGATTTCAGTTGGGCAGTTAATTGTGGTAATCTGTCATTGCTACTTACTGGAAAAAAAATAATAATAATAATAAACATAGCTGCATAGTACGCCGGTCATAGATAGGAAGAATAGTGCACTTAAGATACCTTCATGTTGACTAGGAGGAAAGGTTTACATGGATAGCCTCCAGGCTCCACAGTTGAGGAAAGTAGGGTGATGCAGTGTGTAGAAGTTTCAGAATAACTAAAGTGGTAAGTATATTTTAGATCTGTTGTTTGTTTCCTATGTTTGTGTGGACATGAGAATTAGGAACAATGAGCTGTGCATCTTATGGAATTTGGATATAGAGAAGGTATGTGACTATGTTTGTTGGGGATTTTGATACTTGTGTTGGAGGCTTGGAGCGTACAGATTCTGGGTCATATATGCATGCCTATTGTCAATTAGATCCTCAATTATTGCTAATTGTACTGTGGCATTTGTCTTTGAAAGCTCCAAGAGTTGGAGGCAAGCAGATCTGCTTTCTCCATTTCTTTTAGTTTGTTCACAGCGGGTTTCAGAAGGATGATTGATTGTGCAATGGCAGGAGGTATTGAGAGGTTTCTTAGTAGCAGCTATGAGGGGTTACCATTTTGTCTTGACGGAAAACTATAATGGTATTACGTTGTATTCTTGAATGATTCAAGTTATATCATTTGAATGTTATGGGCTACAGTGAGTGATCTTATTAGACAGTCAAAGAATGTGCAAGGCTTGTCAGAGGACTTGGCCTGCTAAGTTGTCTACCTCCAGGCTTCAGCCATTACACTTGGATCTTCCTTTGGGGTTTTCTTTATAATTGCTGGTAGATGACAAACATTGGCATGCTAACCCTCATTAAGATCTCTCATCTCTCGCTTGTGGTATAGCCCTAGGGTTAGTGAATCACTATCGAGAAGATAAGCTGTTACCCAATTAATATTTATGAACATCAAACAACGGTCAAAGAGAATTAATCAAATAGGAGTAATAGTCATATGGGAACCAAGTCTAACAACATTATATTTGGAGAACAAGTTTGACAACATTCAAATTGGGCATAACAACTCAACAAGGTTTGAATGCTACGTGACCTTCCCAATTGATGATTCAACTTTAGGAAATAGACAGTAACAACCAGCATAAGCTGTGCGGATATGAAGAGTTGGATGCTAGTGGTTTGTTTGGTTCAATTCTATACTATAGTAATAGGAAACATGTTAATAAGATCTTTTTCAAATTTATGATTTTGTAAGATTTAATGGTGACATCTATCAAATATATCTTTCTTTTGGAGAGAAACAAATAAATAGGTGTTGAGAAAAATTGTACAACATGGGAGAAGTAGGAGACAATGGCAAGTCTCATTTGTTATTATTGTGCAAGCCATCAGAAGCCAGAAAGTTTCTGCCAACTATGGAGAGAAAGCTTCTAGTGATAAAAGAGTGAATTAGAGATAAGGAAAGAGAAGGGTGAGGGATAAAAGGAGAAAGAACTAGGGAATGTGTGGAGAAGAAAAGAAGAGGGGGAACAACATCGCATAGAGAGATAAAAAGGCACATCCAACAGTTTAAATCTTCCTTGAAATAATAGCAAGAGAGATGTATATGAAAGGACCCTAAACTCCTCATCCTGTTGTCTCCTACAGCTTATGTGTCTCCATCCAATTATATCCAAGTGCCAAGCCACTTACGTAGTTGTGTGTAACATATGTGACTGCTTAAGGGAGCCATAGACTTGATTAGATTAAAGTAGTATTGTTATATGCCTATTTATAATTAGACAAATGAGTTTCTTCGCCAGTTGAAGAAACCTGTTTGCATCTTTTGTTGCATGCTCTTTGTAGGGGCTAAATTCGGTTTCCAATAATTTCTCGGTCCAGGTCCGGAGCTAGAAACGGTGGTTGATACGCTACATATGACCTTTCCATTGAAGAATTATAGCTAGAAGCACTTTAAATAGGTCATGGGCAACCTCCCACCATAGGACATGAGCCACAACAATATAATGGTTAGTTAATCCTAAATTTAAGATAGATCCTTCTTTCTTGGACTTTTGTCAATCTTTACATTCTAGCCTTAATATCAAAGCAACTAGAATGGCTAAAGGACATAAGTATTATATTGTTGGTAAGGTTGCATGCTTGTTAGAACCAAGTGATGGGGAACGAAAAGGAATTCGATGAAGCTTGGAATGAGAGATTAGGGTTTTAGAAATCTATTTAGGCATTATTCATTGGAGTGTGAGCTTATTTAGATGCAATCCAGGTTGAAGATGTGCTTTGCCAAAACTAAAGCTCTTGAAGTACTTTTATTGCCACAACTCTGCAGGGGAGTTTTTTTCTCTTTTGGGAAGAAATGATGGTTATGAAAAGGAATAAGATGAATCTTTGAATTTAAGATTAGGGTTTTAGGAATGTATGTTGGTATTATTATATTGTCTCGTGATCCTGCATCACTAGGGGTTGAATTAGAATTCTCAGATTCCTTAGTGATGCCTCATTGTAAGTGGTCATAGTAATGTGCTATTAAAGAGAATATTTTATGGATATGATGGTGGAGGGCAGTGTTATTTAAGGCGTAAAGCGAATCGAAGTGAACTAGTCTCCTGAGGGCCTAGGCGAGAAGCGAAAAGCAAAGTGAGCGCTTCATCGAAGCAAAACGAACAATATAAAAAATAAACAAATATTTTAGTTTGATACTTTGATTACTCCTAAATATTCAAGTTTTAAATTTACAAATACAAAATATTTAAATACAACCAAAATAATAAACTTCAACATATTTTAAATAGACAAGATATTAAATATTGAACATTATTTCATTCTAAAAATAATCAATTAACATAATTACGTCATCTAAATGTAAAACTAGCAAATGTGGGTTCGACTTCCACCGTGATTGATTCATATCACCACTAAACAGAGTACTCACAAATTGATTAATCAAATGGAGCATAAAGTAAATTGATTAATCAATTTAATTAACCAAGATAATTGATTAACAAGATCATTCACAACAAAACAGAGCATTCAACATCATCTAATCATAATAAGACAGATTGTCATATGATACTGTTAGATGAATCAATCAATTTATTTTATAGTTATACACATATAACATCATCTCTGATAGGGTTTAGTTAAGAAGAAAAAGAAGGAGGAGGAGGAGGAAGTGGGAGGGGAGGAGGAGGAGAACATAAAAAAACTGCAGTCAGGCGTTCGCTTTTCTCGCCTGGCTCGCTTGTTCTCTTCGTTGCCTAGGTTCGCTTTTTCCTCGCTTTACTTAACCTCGCTTCGCCTGGGATGTTCAAGGCGACTAAGGCTCGTTTCACTGCATTTCTTGCCTAGGCTCGTTTTTCACAACACTGGTGGAGGGGAGTTTGGGAATAAGGTGGCGGTTGGAATTCCTGAAATATAAGAGCAATCTATTAGAATGGGAGGGATTCTGTAAATATGTTTTCTTTAATGAGCAATGGTCAGAAGTTTAGTGTTTTGATATGTGTGCATGTTATCTGGAGGATTACTTTAGTGTCACTTTTGATGAGGATGCTTGCCATGAAAATTATGTCAAAATTACTGGAAATGGTGTGGTGGGTGCCTTGATTTAAAGAGCTCTACAAGATAAGAAGATGATGACATTTGATACATATTTTGAGAAGCTCTTAGAAACTTCTTGGTTTGGGCATAAGGTATATCTTTTAAAACCACTTGGGCATGTTTATCTAGGTCAGATCCTTCTACTAAGCTTGGTTTGGAGACAGTCAGATTTCATATTGATAGGCATTTACAATGATCTACCTTTTCATTGACATTTTTGTATTGAGTTCCTTTAAAGTCATCCTTTCTTTTAGGTCAATGTGTTAGGAATTAGGAGCCATTTTGAACATGAATAATTTGAGGTGAAATGGTAGGTTTTATGCATCTGGTTCTTTACGTGCAAGAATATCGAGGAGACTGTTAGTCTCCTTTAATTTATTGTGCGGTTGTTATAGCCCTTTTGCAGTGAGTTGCTATCTTTTTTTTTTCACTTTTTGGATCATTTACAAGTTGCTATCGGAGCTCATCGGTTGTGGGTGGGCACATTGTACTATCATAAGGGTTGTTAGGTCTTGAATTTGTCTAATGTGGTTCGTTAGGGAATAATAAGATGGGTAGGCCATTAAGGATAATTGGCTGCTGGTCATCGCTTGAAGCAAGTGTGACTTTAACTCTTAAATGGGCTGTTAGAAAGTTTCCAAATTGACATTCGGGCATTTACGTGTTTACTTTGATTTCTATAGTTGTTGAAATACCAAAGATACCTAAAACTTTCTAGACAATCAAAAAACTAATATTCAAAAACATCACTGTCATAGGGATTGTTTGCATCTCAGAAAGGATCTACTCTACTGCATTTTATAAGGCATAATTTTTTTACTACGTTAAAATTTTTCAGAAATGATACTATGTAATCTGTGAGATGAATCGTTTTCTCCATTATGACTTATATTTGGCCCAAATGGTATTTTAGGGGAAAGTTTATTGGTTCATGAAGCGGAGTGCCAGCCTCCACATAAAATTGATGAGAACATGTGGAAGAACCGAGAACAGATTGAAGAAATTATTTTTTTAATGGAAAGATCTCAGTGGCCAAAAGTGGTGAGACACAATGTTTCTTAAAGTTATTCATTTCTTACTTAAAAAGTTCCCTATGATTTGCTGTGAAGGTTATATTTTCTTTTTGCTTTGGATTTTGTAACATGGCATCTTCAAGTTTCACTTCATATGTTAACTTTGAGTGCGTTTAGTAACATTTTGTTTTTGTATTTTCAAAAAAAATAAAAAATAGAAACAATTTTTATTTTTTCTGTAGTAAAAAATGAAAATATAAAATATGTTTGGTAGTCATTTATGTTTAACAAATTATGAAAACAAAAACAAAAAACATGTTTGATAATCACTTTATGTTTGACCCAATTATTATGTTTTCATTCCCCCAACTCCAAACCCCTTCCCTCTGTCGCCTCTGTTTTCCCCCACTCTAACCCTTTGTTTCTCTTTTTTGTTGTGAATTCAAAGCAAACACACACACACTTGGGGTTTTTAATTTGATGAAATTGGGGTTGTTAATTTGATGGAATTGGTGTCAATGTTAATTGTTATGTAGCTGTTAATGTTAATGTTAATTTTTTATCAATTGTTTTAATTGGATGACATTGAGGAAATTTGGGAATATTAACATTGAGGAAATTTTGGATGACACTAATGAAATTTGGGAATGAAAATTTAGGGAAATCTGTTACGCCCACACACAGATCCCATATCCCAAATGCCCTCAAACCCGTCTCTATTTTTCCCCACCTCTAACTCCTGTTTTCCCTCCCCCCCTCTCTCTGTTACACACACACAAACCCCAAATCCAAACCTAAACCTGCCCATCTCTGTCTCATCTCTTTTTCCACACACCCATACACATAGCACACCCATAGCATGCACAAACCCACACACCGCCCCCACAGAACAGACGCGCACACACAGATACAAATACACAAAGCAGACACACATGCACAAACGCACCCAGATCCAAACGATTTCTAGGAGATCGGGTTAGTTGCTCTCGGTTAGTGATCGGGTTTTTGCCGACGGTCGGTGGTGGTTGGTTACTCATTGGTTGTTGTTGATGATCAACGCCTCATCCATTTCCCTCTTCCAGAACAAAGCTAATGGGGATGTCGACAAATGAGAGACAGACGAGAGAGAGAATAGCGCTTTTGTACTTCCAACAAAAAAACATGTAAATTGCTGTTAATAGGGTTCGAATGTGAGACCTCATTAAATCCTCCTCATGCACACTTGTGTTTTGAGTTTTTGGTGTTTTTGAAGACATCAATTTCTTGTTTGCAAAATTTGGACTTATTTTCAAAACAAATTGGATTGAAAAAAAATGAAAGCACATCCCAAACACGTTTTTATTTTTTATTTTTTTGGTAAATACTGAAAAAAAAAAAAAGTGGTTACCAAATGCTACCTATATATTCACGCTTCACTTGCCCAGTCAAGTGTGTGTTGTTAGTGATAATATGATCACAAATTTGCTAAAAAACTTCAAAAATTTACAAATGTTTAATACTGAATTTTGCATTTATCTCCCGAACACAGCTTCAACAACAATTAACTGCTGAAGATGCTGAGCTTGCTTCTATTCTCGTACGGCTAAAAGATAACTTCGAAAGCACTTTGAAGATGTTAGAGTATTTTCAATGCAAGAATTCTGAAAATGTATTTAACACAGGTTGGTTCTCTCTTATGCTTTCAAATATCTTGGAGATCTTATGCTTGTGTTTAGGGTGGTTATGAGTTCTATTTACATCTTAAGATCTATCGGAAATATTCTGCAAATGAACTTGTCCTTATTTCCTTTATGCTTGAAATCTGTTATATGTAACTCTCAAAAATCCATCTTTACAGAAACTTGTGACACTCTGCATCTGAGATTTTTTGGATTATAGAACTGAACTACAACATTAGACTGGTGGTTACAACATTAGATAGGTGGTTTGGGAAGTTAAAGTCTCGGAAATAAGGGTAGGATTGAGAGGTAATGGATTTGAGGCACTTTGTGCAGATCTTGTTAAGGGTGGACTTTGAAGAGATGCAGGACTAGAAATTCAGTTACGATACTTAGAAATTCAGAATGAAAGGGAAGTTTTGGAACTATCCTCTTTATTCATCTCAGCAATACTTTAATCCCAACTATTTTGGGTCGGCTACATGAATCCTGTTTCTCCATTGCGCTCTATTAATTGTCATATATTCTATTAGATCATATGTTGTCATCTTTTTTTTACTATTTCGTTCACTATCATTTTAGGTCGACCTCTAGCTCTCGCATTACCATTGATCGTATCAAAAGACTCTTCCTTACTGGTGCATTATTAGGTCTTCTATAAATATGTCCAAACCACCTAAGTCAATTCTCTCTTAATTTATTTTCTATTGGTGCTAATCCTATGGTTTTACGAATATACTCATTTCTAATTATATCATATCTCGTTTTACCACACATCTATCTTAACATTCTCATTTATACTATACTTGGTTATTGTTTTGCTTAATTCAATGTCCTTTGTTCATGAGAGGTGGGACAAAAGGTTGTGGATTCTTGATTCATCTCATATCTTTTCTTGCAAATCTTCCATGTTTTGATTGATGATCCATCTTCTCTAATTTATGAATCTCATAAGATGATTTGGAAGGCTAAAGTGCCTATTAAGTTGCAGATTTTTGCATGGATTGTAGCTCTTGCAAAGCTTAATACTTGAGGTTTATTGCAAAGGAGAAGACCGACTTCTTGTTTTTCTCCTCATGGGTGTGTAATGTGTAAAAGATGTTGTGAAAGTGCGGATCATCTCTTTCTCAAATTCCCCGTGGCCTTGATGATGTAGTATAGAGCTATTGCTTCACTTGTAACATCCCATAGTTTATGGCTATGTTTTGGGTTGTGTGGAAAGAAAGGAATTATAAAATTGTGAAAGATAAAGAAGAATCTGGGGAGCTTCGTTGGGATAGAGTCAAGTCCTTGGGTTCCCTTTGGGCTTCAATGCTAAATGAGGCTGCAGATGTACCATTGTTTGCTCTTAATCTTGAATGGATAGCAGCTTTTGTTAGATGAATGCCTTCTTTAACCCCATTTTGATTTAACTTTTTCTAACGTATTTTCTTTTCTTTCTTCTGTTACTTTTATCCTTCCATGGAGTGGATTTCTTTTCCACTATTTTGTACTCTCCACTTTGTTTAGAGAATGTTTCGTTTTGTTCCCCAAAAAAAAAAATGTTCCCCTTGTAAACAATTTTAGGATTTTCCTTGAATACTTTGCCTGTCCTAGGGAGTTGCTTCCATTTTTCGTGGTTTTATTGGGTTCTATTACATCTGAAAACACATATATGTATATATGGGTGTAAATGTTAGGAGTGCTTCACGCCACTGCTGGGATATTTTTGTGACCATTGTGAGGGTATCTGAATATGTTTCTAGTTATGACTTACATGCCGCAAGATTTTCGGGGGACGCTAATCAGACAACAGAGAGAGCGCTCAGAGAGGAATAAGCAAGCTGAAGTTGATGCCATAGTTAACTCGGGTGGAGGTATACGTGACCGATATGCTCTGCTTTGGAAACAACAAATGGAACGGTAGCATTTTTTGGTTTTCGTTTAGCCTGTTCTGATATACTTTAGAAGATCCAATTAGGTAATTGCTTCCAAAATGTTATTATCCAGGAGGAGGCAGCTAGCACAGCTTGGCTCTGCAACAGGTGTCTATAAGACTCTGGTGAAGTACTTAGTAGGAGTGCCACAGGTATGTCTTCTTTGGTTGGATAAGAACTGGTAATCAATGTATTTCTTTGTACCACTATCTCCTGTATCCTAAATCCGAATTCCTCTTCAACCTTGTGCCTTGAATGTTTATCTTTGCTAACTGCACTCTCTCTCTCTTGTGCTTTTTAATTGCTCATAGTCCTCTCAGGAGGGTTATGCCGATTGAATCTTGGTTTATAGTTTTTGGGTTAGCTTACTGCTCTTTAGGAGATGGATTCCCATGGTACAATGCCCTTTTTGTTTAGGTCTGCAGTTGTCTTCAAGGTTCCTCCATGTGAATTCAACTCAGACTATATTAATTCTCAGGCTTAAATATTTCAGGTTTATTTTTGATATTTTTATCTGGTGCAGGTTCTGTTAGATTTTATCCAGCAAATAAATGATGATCAAGGGTATCTTTTCTCCATTTTCAAAATTAGTACATACTTTTCTCTTGGATATATACAATTTTCATGTTTAAATGTATTTCTGTTAGTTTGCATTTTTTTTTTTTTTCTAATTCTTGGCCTATTTTGCAAAATATGAATGGGCCAACTAACAACTTCTGACAATTTTTTGCTCAAAATCCTTTTATTCTAGGCCCATGGAAGAACAGCGACAACGTTATGGGCCACCTTTGTACAGCCTTACAACAATGGTGTTAAATATTCGACTTTTTCTCTCTCTATCATGGGGCCGGTTTGAGTCAAGAAAAATGTGTGATATATTGAAATCTATGTATTTTCTGTTCATTCATTTGTAAAAGAAATAGATCGTTATACCTCTTACCAATGATTTGATTGCACTTTTTTTTTTCCTGAATTACCTTTTGCCCTTCTCCATTGATCAGAAGGAAGCATGAAATATCAATTTTGGAAGAAGCAGTCATTCTCTATACCTCAGAGTTTGAAAGATTTATCAAATTTATCGGGTAATTTTTCTGCTTCCTCCTCCAATAGGGCATAATTTACTTCTTTGTATCATTTTAGGTGACGACAATGCTCATTATCACCTGATGTTCTGTTTTTTAGACTGGCCTCGCAGTATTGTACTCATTGCAGTTTGCTTGTTTCATTCATAATGGTTACTTTTAATGAGTTAATTTGTAGTTGAACATTGACGTTTTAAATTTGATGAGATGCTATCTTATTGTCTTTTGGCTCATTCTTAGCTGTCTTTTGGCTCATTCTAAATTTGGAATTGTATCTGGTTCTGTCTTGAAGGAGTTTGCAAATATGCCTCTTTTTGGAATCTTGACTACTGGACTTCTGCATGTGGATGTTAAATAACCATAATTTTTGCTTTGCTATTTTGATGTGGTGCTTTTATGTTGTTTTTCTTTACGGTTGGACTACTTGTCCACCTTGGCTCTCATCTTGTTCTGCATCCATTTTTATTATTTGTAAAATCTTTGTTTCCTATAAGAAATAATAGATGCTCAACATGGATAGTTATTCCTTTTTTCCATAATATAGCTCTGTCTCTAAGATAAAGAAGACTTCTAAAAGATTTTTTCTGGGTAGTTCTTCTACAAAATTCACTGGCAGCCTTGTTATGCATGACCGATCACTTGTCTATATTGTAAGAGATTAAAGCACCTAAGGATTTGTGCTAGTTAAAGGTGAAATTAACTGTTTAGTTTGTGTTGACAAGAGGTTTCTCTTTGTGGTGTTCTACTTATTCGTCATGCACAAATTAATTGGAGGTATGTTCTGCAGTGAGGTTTTTGCAAATTCCCCTTTCTTTATTACAGCCGAGGATGCTGGTGCAATACAAGCAAGGTGAGTTTCTGAGCTTCTATTTAGTGGTGGTTGTTTCATTTCATACTTGTGTGGACATGGTTTGGAATATTAAATAGCTTTTGTGGGTGATGTCAGTGTCATTATTGTGAATTTGAGCATCTTGTTCACTACAGGAAAAATGATGACTACAAAGAAATGAGTGTTCCAGCGGGGAAAACTTATGAGGTTTGTTTCACACATTAGCAAGCAAAGTTCAATTTCTTATGATGTTTACTCCTGATGATTAAGACTGTTAGTTATGGTGTGTTTAATAAGATTCTCTATCGTCATTTGGCTCCTCAAAGCTCAAGTACCACAATGTTTCGTGTGTGTGGCTTTGTAAATGCAGGTGTCTATCACGGTTAGACTTTTACATAATAAAGGATTGCAATATCACAGCATCTAATCAGACAATTTATGATGTTAAACCAAGACATAATTCTATGATATAGACTCACGCTTGTTTATAGGACTTGAAATGTGTACATTTCTGGGCATAATCCAAGATGTTTGAGCATTATTAGGGAAACTTCTATAAATTTTGAAGAAATAATTTTCAAAAGATTGTGTACAAGTTCTAATATATTCCAAAACATAATTCAGTTAAAAAATCGATACATGCCACATTTATTTTCTTATTATGTTTTATGGTGTTATCCCAAAAAAAATTCCATATTAATTATTGGTGTAACATCAAGTGGATTTGGTCGAAATATACTTAAAATAATGAAATTGTGAAAAGTGGAAATTATCTTTGGATTTGTTGACCTTAGATTGGGCCTTTTGGATGTGGTTGAAACACCCCTTTTGTTGAAAACTCAAGTTTTTGGAATGTCTTTAGGTTTGATTCTATTGGCTGAGAATGAACATGTTGAACCTTTCAAAGTGTTAATTTTGTCTTCTTCTAACTTGGGTAAAACTCGTAAAAATACAGCTTCAAAGTGCAAATTTGTGCATGATTGATTGCTCACTGTAAGATTAACACTAATGATGTGTTTTAAAGGAGACCTAAGACTTGTCTTATCCCACAGTGGTGTGTTATGTGTAGAGATGGTGAAGAGAGCGTGGATAATTTATTTTTGCATTGTTCCATGGCGCTCTTACTTTGGAACAAGTTGTTTAATTTAGTGGGACTTTGTTGGGTGGCGCCAAGATCCTTGTTATGTATGATTGGTCTGGAAGTTATGGGTCAAGGAGGAAACTCGAAAATGAAGATCCTATGGCATTGTGCTTTTTTTTGGCTACTATTTGGTCCTTTGGTTGGAGCAAAATGCAAAGATCATTGAGGATAAAAACGAGGAGTTTGAAGGATTATGAGACTGGTTGTATTTCCTGGCTTCTTTTTGGGTCTCGTGACCAAGGATTTTGCGAATATTCATCTTTTGCTGTATTACTGCGAGCTGGACAGATTCATATAGAGTGTATTATGGTTGATTTTCATTATTATTAGTGTATGCGGTTGCTTGGGATTTATGTACATATCTAAATCCATGGCAGTTGATATATGTGTTATCTTTCTAGGTTTCATTGTCAGTGGAATCAATAAACTCATATATTGCTTGGGATTTCTCCTTGGCAAAGGGCAAAATGAACATGGTAATGAACTCCTATATTTAGAAGTATTTAGATAAGTACATAAATATATTGTAAATGTTGCATCAATAGAAAGCATTCTTTTGTTTGTTTCTTTTGGTTATATGATTGAGTGGCCTCTTCACTCGTTGCCAATTGATTTTGAGTTGGGTGTGCCTCCAACAAGGTATTAGAGCTAGGACTTGGGTAGTCAGTGGGCCTAGTGTCTCACCCATTCACTTTCGGCTGGATTTGTCAACCCACATGCGAGTCTTAGTCGCTCGTAAGGAAGGGTGTGACTTTCAGCTGGATTTTGGCCATTATGATTTGAGATGTCAAAAATTTTAGGTGTGTGGTAGTTGAGCAGGATGGATGCAACTTCTTGACTGCACTCTTGCAAAATCTATGCTATTTTAGTTAATAGATCACTCATCAGTTTAAGTGAACATCGTATTGTTTGGAGACAGGATATTGGATTCAGCGTGGAGTACACAAATCCTTCAGGGCAAAAAACGGTAAGTTTAGCTGTCATGGTGTATGTACCATTTTTCCTGTTCTGAACTGATGCTTTTTATTGCAGTTCCTTTCTTTGTTAAGCTGCAATCATTTGCCTGCTTCTTGTTTTCTGCCTTTTCTGTCTTTTTTTTGGAATTTATGTTTTGTAGTTTTAAACTTTAGTCATCCTGCTGTTGCATTTATTTTGGGCTATTGGGTTGCTTATTCCTCAGCTGATCTTACCTTATCGGCGCTATGAGTCTGACCAAGTGAGTTGTGCTTTTTGTGAGTTACAACATTACCATATATATTACTGTACTGGTTTTATGTACTGACCCGCTTCATGGATTTCCGGGCAGGGTAACTTTTGCACATGCATGGCTGGAAACTACAAACTCATCTGGGACAACTCGTATTCGACGTTTTTTAAAAAGGTAGGAATACAAGTTTAATGACTTACTCAGGTAACGTTTGGTAACAAGTTTAATGACTTACTCACAGTTACTCTGATGCTTCATTGCCATAATGATGATGAGGGTAGTGTTGTTGGTCGATGCACAATTTTGACTGGCTAATGCTGGAGTAGGTTTTATTTGGCTAACCTGAACGGTTGGGTGAAGAAATTGCACTTATAGGTATAATCAAAATATTGATTCCAAACTAGCACGATGGATGGTAAATGTGTTTTACAACCCAACATATGCAGTCCCCTTTTTTGTTCCAGTAAAATTTTAGAAAGTTGCATGGTTGTTAAGAGTAGTGATATCGTAATTACTAGTATCTTACCAAACACTGTTGGGATAACACATGTGAGAATCTCACACCAAATAGAAAAAGAATTGAAAGAGTCCTAATATACCTTTGAATAAGTTTATTACTGGCAGGGTTCAAAGTATCGGCCGAGTCGGATACAACTCGGCCGAGTCGTATCCGCCTCGGCAGGCATCGATCCGATAACGATACACGATACAAGACTATCATGAGTCTACCATGAATCGGTTCCAACTCGGTCTAACTCGGATAAACTCGGATTCAACTCGTTCCAACTCGGATTCTACTCGGTCTAACTCGGCCGATTCACAGAATCGTCCACCAACTCTCAAGCAACAAAGAAAATGCCAAAAAAAGGCAAAAAGATGAGAAATTTAACCTTAAATCAAACCCCCTTTTACCATAATAAAAACAAAACAAGAAATTTAGAACAAAATTGAACACAAACCTGGTAAATCTCCCTAATAAGAGACCATCAGCGCAGAGGACCCAGCATCATCGCAGAAACCCAGCAACATCGCAGATCAACATCGCAGAAACCCTAGAGTATCATCGACCCAGCATCATCGATCATATTACTCGAGTATCATCGACCCAGCATCATCCTCACAGCGACCCTTCAGCGACCAGCATCGACTCCCAGAGTCCCAGTCCCAGACCCATCGTCTCTCTCTCTCTCTCTCTCTATTTCTCTCTCTCTCTCTCTCTCGTTCTGTTCGTCTGAGAGTTGGACAGAGAGATTTTTTGTTTTTGAGGTCAAAATACGTGAGTTTGGCCTTAAGAGACCCAAAAATTTATTCCCCCCCCCCCCCCCCCCCCCCCCCCCTGTTTTTGTTTTTCTGTTTTGGTCCAATTTTTTTAATTATATAATTTTTAGTATTTATCATATAATTTAATTAGAACTTAACTTCTTAAGTTTACTTTTGTATATGTATTGATGATTTAATAATTAAATGTACATAATGGAGAAAATACATATAATTTTTAATTAGATACATATTAAATAATTAAATGAAGAATTTATTTATAAATAGATTTTCATTTTTAAAGCTATTAAGTTAACCATATATGTACACTTATATTTTTTTTATAATTTTTAAAAATTACAAATTAAATTATATCAACCTTGAATGTAGATGATAATAAATATTTTCTGGTAGCATCCTTGTTATTCTTTTTTGCAATGATTAATGTGTTAAATAATGTATTTTAGAGATATGATGCATGGATGATGATGTTTACATTTATTACAATTTTTTCTAATTTTTTCAAAATTTTTTAAGCCTTCTATATAGTGTTTTGTTCGTATCGGCCGATACTGCGCCGCGACGCCGCGACCGATGTGTCTCAGTGGCCTCCGAGTCAAGGGCCGATACCGCGACCTTGAACCATGATTACTGGCCTAATAGGAATAATAAAGATAGCAGTATTTTAATAGTATTGGGTGTTAATATTTTATCCCCATAAATAGGTTTGAATATCATGTAATGAGGAACTAGATTACCAGATAATAAAGTATTGATGTAGCTTTTTGTTTCGTTGATGTAGGTATGGTGTACTGATGTAGGTACTCTATATCAATCCATTTTATATCCTTTTGTTTCGTTTTATTGTTTTTACTATCGTTAATTCCTATCTCCCAACGAGTGATATCAGTATTAATTAATCGCTGCCCAAAATCAACAAATAGTATCAGAAAGCCAACTGGTCGAGTATGAGATCAAACGTCGTAAGGACAGCGGCTGTTTATGGTTGAGTTATAGAAGGGTTGGCCTATAGGTTGGATTAAGATGATGGACATAGTGTTATCTCATTGAATGATAGGCGGGTGGAGTCGCCAAATGAAAATAGTTATTTTTGGGTCAGTGTCTATAGGGTGGGTTGTCGTAGATGTCGGCTATAGAAACATTGTGGAATGTTACAATCCCAGGTTAAATATGAGACTAGATGAGTTCATATGAACTCTTGGACATCCTTCCTTTATAAGTCGGTTTTTAGGGACGAGTTCTACCTATGGGTTCATAATTAACGATCTTAGAGAACAATTAGAGCTATATTGACGATCTTGGTGGAACAATCAAAGTTAGATTGACGATCTTGGTGGAACAATCAGAGTTAGATTAATGATCCTTGTGAAACAATCAGAGCAAGTTGTAGACGAACTTAGGTCAACTCTATCAAAATAAGTTGATTGGGATCGACATCATTGGATGCACGAGGAAATCAAGGACCGTGTGGAGTCTCCCTTGAATTAAAAGTTCATGTGGATCAAGTTGCTCAGGTAATGATAAGATCCATACATAAACTATTTGGAAGACAAATTCTCAAGCATGAGAATCTTGCCTTTGTTGTTGTTGGAAAGACCTCAATTGCCATTGGCAAGGGATTTGCCATTGACTCTGCATTGGTTTCAATGGCATTATTTAAAGTTTTAATTGTTGATGTTTTGATTCTAAAGAGTTTTTGGTTGTTCCCCTAGGTACGGTGTATTGATGTAGGTGTATTGAATTGAACCACATTATATATTTATATATTTTATTGTTTTTCTTATTTTTAATTCCTATCTCTTAACAAGTGATATCAGAATTAATTAATCACAGCGCAAAACCAACGAACACACTTCTAGATCTGTGATATCCTATTTCCCTTTTGTTGTACTTCCTCATGTACTTGTTTTCTATCTCACTATTCCTAAAGGTAGTGCTAAACCTTTCTTCCCTGACACCTCCCCCCCCCCCCCCCCCGAGCGCAGGTGGGACTTGGGGGGTATGATGGATTGAGGAGCTCAATCTTGTCTATTTCCTAAGAGGAATGAAAAAATAGAAGCGAAAGGAGGAGGGATTGAAACAAATGGCTGAAGAAAGCGAAGTCTTTTTTCATGGTTTTATGTGGTTTTCTAGGGAGGAGGAAGAGAAAAGCTAGTGTTTATCCTCCCCAAACCCCGTAGCGATGGGGTCCGATAGGGATTGTTTTTGAAGGTGAAAACATTAAGAAAGAGGATCCTTTTCTCCCTGTTCCTTCCTATCTTTCTTTTTATTTCTTGTCTACCAAATGATGGAAACTTTATACATTCTTGATTCTTCCCTTCTCTTCGCACCCCTTCTTTCACTCTTCTCTCCACCAAACAAACCATTAGAGGATTATTTCCTGGTGCATAATTTGTGATGGAGAATCTTATTTATTTTTTTTATCATCTTGTAGACCATTAGAATAAATTTTTGGTTGTGCGAACCAAATGGGTTGGGGGAATGGGATTGGTGTTTGATTTATCAGCATCTACTGTTGTGCTTGCTATTGCTTACTAGTAGAACCCATTTTTGGTTTTACATAAACAGATATGGAAACTGAGCCTCGGTGATCATTGACAACAAAGCTACACGTTTGCCTTAACTCCCATTTTGTGATTTCTAATTTGATTGTAATGTATGCAATAGGTCCTGCATTACAAGGTGGATTGCATACCACCAGTTGTGGAGGCAGAGCCCTTGGCGACTAAAGTAGAAGAATGACCGGGGTTACTGGACATGGTAATTGGTGCCAGGTTGATGCTTACTTATTCTTGTCACATTCATTTGTATATTTTTAATTTTTATATTTCCCTTTCATCACCTAAAAGGTTGGTAACTTGGTTTCCTCAAGTGTTGTGATATCTTACTGTTGTTACTGAAGATATGCTAATCTGTACTGGTTGTATATCATCTATTTCTTGTCGCCACTTGGGTGGGCATTCAATAATAATGACCGATCTGTTTTCTTACTCTGAATAAGATTTCAGATAATTTAAATCGAATTTGGATGGTATAGTACAACTTCGGTCCAAGTTCACTTCGTTGACAAGCCTAGTGGCAAAGTTAGAACTGGGTAAGTTGATAGTGGGTGGTGGCATAATACAATCTAAATTGATTAGGAGAGGTGAGAGGGGAGGGGTTGGGGTTCCGGGGCTTAGGGAAGACCGAGAGTAAGAGAATCTGTAATGTTAGGTTAATGGAGAGAGAGAGAGAGAGATGTAATGTTATTTGCATATAGCGAGTTCGACTCGTTATAGATGAACATATTTGACACGAAGAAGTTAACTCGATCTACTAATGAACAAGTTGTGCGTATGAGGTCCTTCATCCGTCAAAATTCGCCATGCCAAGTGCAACAGATATAAAGTGAAACAAACCTATAATTATTAATGGAAAAGGTAAATTGAGGGTCTCAGAAAACTTGGGGATAGGGGTGATAATCGAGCTTAATTCGAGCTTAATTCAAGCCTAATTTACACATAAACGAGCTGGCTCATTTGACTATTTACACATAAACGAGCCTAAAAAAATGATCAAGCTTGGCTTGATTAACAGCCCTACTTGGGGGGAGTGGGGAAGGAAAGCATCATCAATATCCACAGCTTGAATTTGCCGCAGCTCTCAATTTTCTACTAGAGCAACTATGGACTAGTGATTTTGTAACAAATGAGCACTCTACACATCTGTCGATAAGCATTCTTAGAGGTTGTTTTGTGCATCAAGGTCATACACACGAGTAAAGCTATCTTCATATTCTAAGAATACATGTCAATACCAATGCGAAAGCTATATTATTATTTAATATAGTGAGATCGATTTTTTAGGGTTCGAATTTAATATTTCATCGTGTCTTCAGACACGGATTATGACTAGTAACACAATAATATTAAAGTTTAACTAAAAACATGATCATTGAATAAGCATAATAAAGGAATAATATGTCCTCAAATTCATTAGTCATAATTCATTATATTCCTAAATTATGTTTTAATAGCATTGGTGTAAAAAAATATATTTCATTGAGGTTAAATTTCTGAATGCATATCCCTACCAACTTAAGAGGCATTAACCAGTAGGTATCGAGGGGGTGGATGGGGGCCACAAGGTAAATTAATCGGACAGACATGACCATGTTAGAATTAGAATGAACAGGGGCATGTCACATGAAAGAGTAGAGGGCAGGTTAGGTTAAAATATTGATGGGGAAGCGATAATCTGAATTGATAGCGAGA